>VXAA01000556.1:644403-671335 GCA_013399115.1 Anseranas semipalmata
CGAGCGTGGCAGGGGCTGAGCTCAGGCCCCAACACCACTGTTTGCTGCCCCTGCCCTGCAAAGACTGCGGCCGTGACACTGAAAGAGCGAGGGCTCAACGCTGTTTAGACAGGGTGTGGTAAACCCATTTTAGAGTTCTGCGCGGCGTGGTGTAACGGCCCGGCCCCGTGACATCGCAACATTTACTGCTTCGCCTTGTGCCAGCTGGGACACCGCTCCCCCTTCTGATTTTGCTGTTGCTTTGTCACTGACCTACAGAAAAACGCGATTCCTACAGGAACTTGGGTTGTGTCTCGGTCCTCAGCTCCTTCCCAGAGCTGACACATTTGTGAAGATAAAATGCAATTAATTATAATCTTCCACTTTCCAGGTGCTCCAGCTGTACACATCTGGGCAGGTATTTGACTGCCACTTGCCACACACCTGACCAGGAAACCGTGCTTGTGCCCCGCCCCGAGGGGCAGCCCCGCACCAGGCCACCGGCCCGAAAGGAACAGCCCCCTCGGAACAGCCCCCTCGGAAGGGAGCACGCTGCTGGCCCCTCTCCGCCTCCTTTTCCACACAAGCGGCTGCTCCTGCCCAGCTCCTTGCGACACGCCAGGGCCTCACGACCCCCCCGACAGCACGGGCAAGCCGCCGTTTCCCGTGACGCCACTTGCCGACGCCAACGGCTCTCTCGGGGAAGCCGCCTCCCACCGTGCCCACAGGCGGCCCCTCCCGCCCCGCCCATTATAAACGGCCGGCAACGCCCCCCCACCCCCGCTCCCTGCGCAGTTTGGCGCGGGGCACTGTGGGTAACGTAGTCCCTGCCGCCGGCCCCGCCGTGGCGGCCTCGTAGTGACAGGCTGCGGATTGGCCTCCGCAAGGCATTGTGGGCCTTGTAGGAACGGGCGCGTGAGCCAATCGAAGCCGGCATTCGGGAAGGGCGCTCTCGCGTGGCCAGGAGTTCGCTGGGGCACGCGCTTTCCTTTCGCGATCCCATTGGCCAGTAGGAGGACGTAACATACTGTCAACACCTCCTCCCGGCCAATGGGTGCGGGCTATGTAGAGAAAGCCGTTCCCCGGCAGGTTGCGCGCGCCGCGACCAGCGGTCGGTCGCCGCTCGTCAGCGCCGAGAGCGGATTGGTGGCGCGGGGGCTGGTGGGCGGGGCGAGGAAGCCGGACTCGGGCTGCGGCGGCGGCGGCCCACGGGAGCCCGGCAGGATGGGGCGGCGGCGGGCGCGCCTCGGGCTGCTGCTGCTGTGCGTCGCGGTGCTNGGGATCCAGCCTCCCTCACCGGGGCCTTGGGCGGGGGGGGCAGCGGGGGTAACGCTGTCCTCGCCCGGGGCGGCGGAGGGGAAGGGCAGGGCTCCTGGCAGCTGCGCGACCGCCGGTGCCGCGGGTGGCGGCGGAGCGGGGCTCACCCCGGGGCGGCCGGCGCCTCGCTTGCCCTGTGCCTGTCAGCTGCTGCGCTTGTCCCGCTGGGGTGCGTTGGGGGGCAGCTGGGGGTTAGCGCGCTGTTCAGTCTGGCTCCTGCCTTTCAACAGCACGTTAGGAGCCTGTTTTGCAATACTTTTTCCCCCTAAAACTGAAATAAGCCTTTTTTTTTCCTTCCTAACATGGATTTCTTAGCAGAGGAGTTGACAATGCTGATGTTAGTGTTATCAGGCCAACTTTCTCACACAAATACATATACAGCGCTTCTGGGGCCTGCGTTATGTCACTGTAATGCGTTGCTTCTGTTGTTGTGTGCTTCTCGTATATTGTCATCTACTTCCTGTCCTGGGTTTCTACCTCCCACTCCCTTCTCCCCACCAAGGGAGTTTGTGAGATGTACCGAGGCTTTGTCTGAATGCTGTGTTAACTCTGTGTCCTAACTCTGTAGTCATAATCTGTTTAAATCTTTATTTTTTTTTTTAAACTTAAGGTGAATGCAAGAAAACTCAGGCCTAAAGAAATGGGTGTTATTTGTTTAAAGATATAAAGTTAATACAGATTATGAACAAATTGGAAGTTGGGTCTGGGGGAGGAACATTAAGGACTCTATAGGGGACTGGCAAAAGCAGCTAAAAAATGCTAGCTGTTGCTGTTCCAGCGAAAGGCAGCAATCTGCTGCTTACCACAGCAGCGATGGCCTTCTGCTGCTCCTGTTGATTATTCATTAAGAACGATAAAAAAAAGCCCTTTCTTATTTGTTTGCAGATATTGTTTAATTCTTGGTATTCTCCCTATTCTCCGTTGCTCGCAGGACTAAGGAGGTAGAAGTTCCTTCATTCTGCCTGAAGAGAGGAAGTGGTTCTTGCTCTGACTGTCCTCTACCTTCCTTGGCTAACTTCAGTGATAGGCAGAACTTTTTCATATGGCTGTTATTTCGTTAACCGGTGGGGCAAATGAGTACAGGCAAATACTTGCATCTGTTCTCGTAAAAGTCAGAGCTCTATGGCTTTCCCTGACCCTTTTGATTTTTCTTGCCTAACTGGAAAACATTTCTTCAACTTGTTGCCCTATTGGGAATCTCAGTCCCTACAGAGGGACTGCCGCGGAGTAAGTTTTGTAAATAGCTAGCCAGCAAATGCAAGGAGACTGGAAAAAAGATTTGTATTCAGGATGAGGGTTGACCTATATCTTAATCTTGTAGTTGCCCTAAAATGAGGGCACTGCAAAGATTGTAGCTGAGTACGGTTTACTTGCTGCCAGGGATAATTTGAAACTAGTCTTGATGAATAGATGCCACGTAAGGGTTTTGCTCAACTCACTGCGTGTTTTGGAGGTTCATGTAATAGGAACAGTATCTGTGCTAAACTGGCTCTGGTGTCCGTTTCTTTTCTGAATTTAACAGTTGAAAAATTGGTAAGGAGCAGTCTAAGGTAATTTTATCTTAAGATTTCCTTTCTTGCTGCAAAAGTAGGATAAACAGGGCTTGCATTCTGTTTCAAAGTCTAACTAGACACTGGCACAAAAAGAATGTTGAAAGAAGTAAAAATACCACAGAATCTCTAGGATAGTGGTCACCAAACTTATTTTGATCGTGCAGTCTAACCAGTCTAATGCTAAAACTAATAGTACTAGTTGTCTGGCAGCAGCAGCTCTTCAGCTTTACATCCTGTCAGTTGATTTGTTCTTCTAATACACCAAAACTTTGGAACTGCTGAGCTCTTTCAACATAGTGACATTCTTCCCTGAATCACGCTGCATAGTTCCTGCTACTTCTACCCCCCTTGCTCCATACTACTGTCTTGAAGATGGTAATTCTTGCAAAATGTTAGGATCTTTTTATGTAGCGTAAGCTGCTGGAATACTTCTGCTGTATTTAAATAGGCTCATCGAACACTAGTTTTTCTAATTGAGGAAAAATAAATACATTTTTTTAAAGCTGATTTTAATTATATATGAAGTGGTGGATAATTGAAGCAAGTGCTTAGCTGTACTGAGTGCCCTATAGAATCCTAGCTGAGCATGAGAGCAGCCAGCAGTGCCTGCAGTCCAGCACCGTTCACAGAAAGTGAAGCTTTCTGCGTGATCTCGTCAGCTGCATGTTTCAGGCACAAGTATTTTTGCCCACCCTTTCCTTTTAATACATCTTAGTATCTTTCTAATTTGTTTAACAAATGGTAGGGTTGAATTCCAATTTTTTTTTCCTTAGGAGGTGTTTTTTTCTAGAACTAGGCAACCTTGGTAATAGACCCAATTTAAAAAGTCTGTTACCTTTTCTTTTGGATATGTCTGTGGAAAAACAAATGAAACTATCAGCTTTAATCTCTGAAGCAGGTGCACAAACATAACATCTGTGACTTTATTCAGTAGTTGAGCCTTGACTAATAAGCTGTTCTTAGGTCAAACTGTGACCTTCCATAGGTCTTTCATTAACACTTTCAGAAATTTTCTCAATTGTTTCTTAGAAGTAGACAAACTTCTCAGAATAGTGTGTGCGTATTAGTCAGCAGTTCTGTGGAGTACCATTGCTGTAAGTGATCTCTAGTCACATTATCAGTCATCGCTGCAACCTTATCTGCTTTACTTAGAAGGAAGTCCAAGAGCCAAGAACAGTTAAACTAGATTTGTTGCTCTAGATCTATTTTGGAACCAATTGTTAAAGTACAACTTTTCAATAACAAAGCTGGCTCCTTCAGAGAGAATTGAAGTGATGCAATAGAAATGAAACAGGGTGATTTACTCTCAAGGAAGAAGAACAAACATTTAATGAGCTCTAGCTCATGTTGGTCTAGCTCAAATGTCTCTTGCCTTTCAATTTGGTAATCCTTTTGCTTTGAATATGAAGTCACAATAAAATTATTCTTTGCTATATGTGCATAGATAACATACCCTTTTTATATTTGTCATTATGGGGTCTTTTGTGGTAAAGTCAACCTTCCACAAATTGAAATCAATTACTAAAGCTTTTACCAAGAAGTCAGAATGGTCTAGTGCTATGGCAGGCATATAGGTTGATTTTTTTATTGTATTTATTTTTGACCAGACAAAAACAAATACCCTAGCTGGTATAGCTGTTAAAAATAACATGTTTGTTACTACAGCAACAAGTACCATGCAGGTGTTTTGTATTGCTTAGTTGCTTGTTTAGATTTTAAGCTTTTTATTTCAGTTTCAGTGAGTTGTGTATGGGAGAGAGGGAGGCCTATAGCATTTTCTTTCAAATGTGGTTTTTGTTTAGCTAAACGAGCTGGTGTCAGATCCTGATGACTGGATCAGTCACATTTCAGCTGTGATAATTTTAGATTTGCACTATCATCTGATAGAAGATGATAGTGCAGATAAAGTTCTTTGAAGTAAAGTGGGTAGCCCTTTAAAGTTACAAGAACTAAGAAATTCAGAGAGAACTGCAAAACAGTGGTAAAACTGTCATACTAAATAAGCTTTACTGATGGTCATCTCCCTCCTTTTCATTTCCATTCCTTTTGATTTTTAATAGGTCTCTGCCTAATGGCCTTTCTTATTTACTGTTTCTCCTCTTTGCCATCTTTCTAACCAATTATCCTATCATAGCCCATGCAGGTGAGACAGATGACAGTTAAAGAAGGCTTGCAGCTTTTGAACAGTATCTTAAAGCTAAAGTGATTTCCCGCAGTTCTGAAGAGAACCTCTACCCAAGGGTTTGAGTAGGATGGCCAGGCAAAATGAATTGGCATTCTTCTATGAAGAGCGATGTTTAATTATAAGTGAGGTGGTGCTGATGTAACTCTCATCACTAGTGAAGCTGTTTATACTAAAGCTGATTTGGTGACTTAAGTCCTTAGGTTTCACAGGTCATTTTCACTTGCTATGTACCTTTTCAAGCAGTCTACCTGAACTGAAACAATTCAGACTGCATGTTAATCTAAAGGATTAATTTGGGTTAAAAAATAAATCAGTAACTTTTCAGTTACAGTACACAATAGTATTGGCATAATTTAAGGAAGAAGATCATCTATGAAACCTTTGGTTTTTCCTGACAACACTTGACAAGCTCTTTTCTTGAAGTGCATTACTCAACTTAGTACACTAGAATATTTCAGAAAAATGGTAAAATATTATAGGTAAAGCATTTTTTTCTTTTCAAAAGTAAATTATGGGAAGGGCTTTTAATGATTTTTAACATCTCTTGTAGATGAAGAGGGAAATCAAGATGAATCACTGGAGTCAAAGGTGAGGAAATAAGTTTCTACTCATTCTGTCTTGTTCTTGTGGAGTGAGAACAAGGGTCTGAAATTCTGAACTATGATTTGATTCTTGTTTTAAAATGTTCTGAGCTTTCACTGTTTAATTAACTTCCATTTAAGAGAAGAATTAATGTTGCGCTGTATCTTTTGAAGTGCATTCTTTTTCATGGAACTAAAAGGGAGTCAACGAGAGCTGATAGCAGTAGCTCAATTTAATTCTGGTGCTGCTCTTTAAATGTAATATGTTAATGGACCATATCGTTAAAAAGTAATCATTTTTTCCAACTGCTGCTGTTCCATTTCTAATCTAAATGATGTGGCTGCTTTCTTTCAGACTTTAGCTGCAGAGGACCAGGTAAAGGACCGTTCCACAGGAACTCGAGTGGTAGCAGGTCAGATCTTCCTTGAATCAGGGAAGTCAGACTCTCAATCTGAGGATGAAGAGAACTTTCACAGTCAAGAGGAAGAAAAAGAGAATTCACTAGAAGAGTTGAACTCTCTAGAAATGTCCAACCTATTGAACAAGGATTTGGAAGAAGCAGAAATACAGAGCCCAGGTAACTACTCACAAGCTTTTGAACAAGTGGCAAGAAAGACACATCTGGGTAGCTTTGGGATGTAGATAAACACAAGTAGTCATTTTGAACATATTAAATTACAAGCATCTGAACATTTCCAGAATTGAATGGTAATTGGTTCCTTTTCTTATCAGAAAGTAACATGAAGAAGCTTTCAAATATACTGTGTTTGAAATCTTAGTGTTTATTTTTAGATTTGTTTCAAGTTTTTCATACCCTTATTGCTTCCATCTTCCTGGAAAGCTTTAACTATCAAATGGATAAGGCACTGATTTGTTCATATAGGACTCGAGTATACATACTATACTGTGTGTATATATAGTAACTGTAGAAAGAGAAATTGTGTCGGTGTTTTACCCTACTGGCTGTGTGCCTGGAGAATGCATTGACAGAGAGAGAACAAACTGCGGCACAATGACAAGCTTCCTAGGAGCGCCTTAGGAGCCTTAGGCCAATGCCTAAATTGCACATAAAGTTCAGTAAGTTTCAAATAGAAGTAAAACCGTGTGTCCTTGTACCTAAATTCCTCAGGAAGTTCCAGTATATCTTTTTTTACTAACAATAATTTGAATTTTTCTGTGATTTTGGACTTGCAGTTAGTAGTGGATGATACCTAGATGGCACAGTTGAGTACTCTAGCCTTTGCAGCAAGGAATCTTCCTTTTCACCTGTTCATAAAAAGTATAGTTACATGGTAATATTAAGTTGTCTATCTTCTCAACTCATGGTCTGAATATCAAAAGAAAACAGGAATAACGAATAGGGTCTCTGTTATATACTAACTTTCAGTGTTTTCTAATAAGCCTTTCTTATTAATGCAGAACTAGTCTACTGTTAGTAAAAAGTCACTAATAGGATTAAATACTGCTATTAAGAGGAGTGGTGTTGTACAGGAGAGTATCTTAAAGATGTGACCAGATTGTTTGCCCCGGAGTATTGCTTGCAACTAAGGTTTTTAACTATATCTCTCAAAATTCTGCAGGTGACTTTAAAAGCTGTAAGTTAACATGTCCTGTGCAGTTCTTTTGAACCTGTTATGAAATAAATTAGTGGTGTGGATGGAAGGATTAATGTTTTTATCCATAATGCAATTCTGAAGGAAAAGTGCCTGTATTCTGGGAGCAAAAAAACTGCTAAAGGAAAACTTCAGTGTCAAGCTTTTTAACTGAGTGGGACAGGAGTCTACCTCAGATATATTACATCTCTAGAACGAGCTACTGGAGACAGGACTGCATTAAGGGAGATGAAAGCTTTCCTAAATACAGTTTTGCTTGTATGCATGGTGATGAGATTGCATGAAAAAAATATTTTTCAAGTTTCTACATGTATTTTGCAGGTTATTGAGCAGAGAAAAAAATTCATCTTTAGAAACTTAGAATTAAGGCTTTTCTTTTAAGAAAAAGGCTCTCTTCCTCTTCAGCGTTCTTTTCTCTTCCAATCAGTGAAGAGGTCCTGTGTGTAAAGAAAGTGGTATTCTTTTAGTTATTTTATCATGCCCTTATTTTCCATGTTTTTGTTAGTGTGGAGCTTTGTTGAAAACTGCTCACAAGTTTGTACAGAGCTGGCAATTCCTGCCACATTTGTCTTCCTATTTGGAGGAATCTTTCAGTAATATAACTTCCTTATAATACTTTTTATAAATAATCTATATTTGGGTTTATTCCAGTATAAAATATAAGTAAATAAGGACAACATGATAAAACACCATGTATATACCTGTTTTGCTCTGTCTGAATAAATCCCTACTTGTGTGCACAATTTGACAAAAAGAAAATCTTCTGTGTAAATTATTTGTATTTTTCATTCCGTAAGTAAATGATAAAAATAACTGTAGTTAGCATTTTATCCTGTAATAGCATTGTTGTGTTGCTTTAGGAGTTGATATTTCTGGCTACGTGGGGTGAAAACTGCATTATGGTTGAATTTAGAATTGAAAAAGGGAAAGGGGGGGACTGGGGTGGGGTGGGGTAATTTCATAACTTTAGTGTACAACTAACTGTCATGCAGAGCAATGTCTAAATAGTTCATGTCCAATTGCTTTCACTCCAGGAGATAAGGTACTAAGTTATACAAGTAAAGTTTCAAATTCTCAGTTGTATTAACATCCTGGACCTGGAATTCGTTCATAGTGATAAATGGTCCCATCTGTTATAGTTGCATGTACTTTTAACATGAGTTTGTGCATTACCCAATGCACCTAACAGATGTCTAAAATGGTAAAATGGCTAATTACATCTAGACGCATTAGTTTTTTATGCAATTTCTGAAAATAACTCTCTTCCTTGCGTGTTAAGAGGTAGTTAACTTGGGTGGGGACATCTGCCAAGTAATTGAATTATGAAGAGCAATTTGAGCAACTATCTAATTCTGGGGATTTTTCCTTTTAAAAAAAAAAAGTATGTCTCTAGGCCCTACAAGTATAGTTTCTAGAAAAAAAGAACTAGCTCTGTCTGCAGCCACATGAACTAGAAAATTAACTTGAAAAAACACAGTGTAATTGACATTCTTAACTGCATGTCTTTGCAAATGTCTTCAAATGAAGCTGAAGCTAACTGCTGGATTTAGCATAGTGAAACAGAAGGAACTTTATAAAAGGCTAATTGAAATATCTTCATTTTTTGAAAATGAAAATAGTTCTTAGTCTTCATAGAATGTTGACTTAAAATATTGCAGTAGTGAAATCACTAACCTTTGAAGGTCTAGTGCATGAGAAATCGCACTGCTGAAAGTAATCTTGAATGCAACGTAAACTGGTGAAGTGAAATAACGTTTTCAAAATAAGTATGTGCAACTACAAAAATGAGTGGACTCATAGTGATTTCTTACAGTCTTTTCTTACAGTTGTATGTTCTAAATGTACTCCTTGCTGGTATTCAAGTATTTTCAAGTAGCACAGTGAATAGCTCTGTCGCATGGTTACCTCTCACCCTATGGCTAAAATGAATATAGGCACTGGAATGCACTTGGTGGGTAGTTTTTTGCATGAGGAAGGGAGTACAGAGAAGTCAAAGTAAAAGGAAGGACTATTTATTTTGGTAGGCAAAAAAAAGAAAAAATAACTGATCTGCATTCTCCAATCTAAATGAAAATATTTTCTTTGCTTAGAAATAAGGGATAAAAGAAACTGCATACCTGCTGTTCCATTTCCTAATTGAAAGTAAGAATAATATTTTTGAAATGCTATTTAGGAAAGTAACTGGTTTTTCAGACTTGTGTAAGTTAAAAACTTTACCGAAAACTTGATGAAATGCAGTTCTAACTTCACAGAAGCTAATACCAACATAGGAGTGCTTTCCTATATGTGTAGTAGGTGACTTTAATTTATACTATAAAGGAAAGCAGTCTTATTCCTGGGTTTGTATTTTCAGTTTTGACAGCTATTGGAGGCACTGCAGATGGTGAACCTTGCCACTTCCCCTTTTTGTTTATGGAGAAGGAGTATGCAGAGTGCACTGCAGATGGGAGGGAAGATGGCAGGCTTTGGTGTGCAACAACTTATGATTACAAGAAAGATCAAAAGTGGGGCTTCTGTGAAAGTAAGTAACCTGATGTCTTTGTTCTTGTCCAAGGAATGCTTTCTTAACTCGGTGTTTTCGTACCTCCTTATGCCCCTTATTACAAGGTCTAGAAATCCTGGTCATGTATTAGTGGCCACCTTGTATAAGAAATTATAAAGGCAAAGTCCTCAGGATGGGAAATACTGGAAAAGATTATAATGCAAATGCAACTTACAGAGCTTTTGGGAAGTCTTGCAGTGGAGGCACCTGTAAAACTCACTTTCTGAGGCTGTAGAAGTATAGGGGGGTTGACAGTGATTCCTATTATACTTGCTGATTTGTTGTACACAGGCAGCACTTTTCTAGAAAACATTCTTCTGAAGGAGTAACCTTTCTTCCTTGCACAGCTTGCATTGGAGTAATGAAAGGAATACTTTAACAGCAAGCTTACATGAGAGAGATCACATGGGAAGAAATTGTCTACCAAGATGCTTAACACCTCCTTTACACAGCTTTTTGTAATCACTTGGGGTTGTTTATTGGTATTCAGAAACACTTTTTTGGCTGTATTTACCCTTAGAACAAATAGGAATTTTTGAGAGAATAGACTTAAGATTTATAATTGGAGATTGTAATGATTTGGGGTTTTTGTTTTGTTTTTAAAAGCTGAAGAGCAGTCTAATAAGAGAAGGCAAATGCAAGAAGCTGAGGATGTTTATCAGACTGGAATGAAAATCCTTAATGAAAGCAGTAAAAAGGCTCAGAAGAAAGAGTAAGTCCACCCTCTACATCCCCACTAGAGAGTGACTACATAGCTGGTCAGTCTGGCTTAATTAAGAACTAACCTAAATGAGATGTCCTAGGACTTTCCAACTTTATGGAACTTAGCATCAGGTTAGGCAGTGATGGTACTGAAAATTAATAGTAATTTGAGGGCATTTAGAAAAAACAATATGCCTGCTTTCCTCTAAACACCCAAAAATTTGTATAAATTTCTGAAGAATGGGTGTCCTCAAAACATTGAGTTAATTCAAGGTGGTGCTGCAGTTTTCTAGCTACAATCTAAATATGGAAACTGCCTGGAAAGAAGCTTGATAATGTGGAATTGACGTGACATGCCACTGTTACGAAGTCCTTTTTCAAATGTTTCTTATGATCTTGTTCTCATTCTGCTTCAAAGATGAGCAAGTAGGAAAGAGGAGCATTTCTTATCCTGCTCTGTTTTTGTTCTTGCTTTCTGATGTTCTCAGTCAGCAGAAAAATAGTATTAAACTTATTCTCAATAAATTGTTAAAGATCTGATAATTAACATTGTGTGAGAGAAGAGGGTAAGGCTTGTAGAAGAAACCAAAAAAAAGAATAAAAGAGAAATGAATGTTCTTTTCATTCTGGTCTTTTTACTTTCTACTCTGTAATATAACTGATTGCTGGTGAAATAGTTGTCAGCTTACTATAATTAATAATTGCTAATTTAGAACTGCCTGGAACTCATGTTGACAACTTCATCAGGAAGTGGTGACTTCAGGGTAGCGATTATTATGTAAGCATTATTACCATGTCAAGTTCCTTGGTCAAAATAAGGAGGCATATTCCTACTTTATGTATCAGGAAGCTGAACCAAAGCTAGAGATTGTCCATCACACCTTGGCAAAGATAAAGGGAACCAGTATCTGTTACAATCTGGCTAATATTCTTTTTTATATAAAATAGTCTAGGAATTTTCAAACCTGTTTCTCTTGAACACATTACACTTTCTTAGATGACCTCATGTGAGGAACCAAGAGTGTCCCTCAGCTTGTCCTTAAAGAAAGGGAAGAGGAAGAAAAAATAAGTCTTGGAATAGAAAGCAAGAGAAGTAAAGAAAAATTTTGGCATATTATCAGAGGTCCATGACAAATCAAGCTGAAGCCTGTTACGTACTGTGTTATGATGTTTAAGGTCACAGTTTTTGAAATTGCTGTGAAATTACTTCTGCAAGTTCTGAGGCTGAAATAGAAACAGGAGTTTCCAGAGAACCTTCTCATAGTTAAGATGACAGTTTCATCACAAAACTAATTACGTATGCAGTTGTCTTAACCAAACATTTAATGTTTTCATCTGAATGACTTTGTACTCGGAGACTCCATAATCCTTTTCGGGCTTCTTTTAATCTGTTGTGTTCTGTGGAGCTGTTAGAGTAGTGGTCCTACTAGGTATTTAGTACAGAACTTAAAACTGTTGCTACAAAAATATGATCATTTGACCTTAAAAACTTTTAGTATATCTTGCAGGGGAGGAAATGCATATTGCTTTGCATGTGGGGTAGAGTGAACTTTAAAATCTGGTTTGTCTATTAGGTAAATCATATGAGCTGTTCTATGGCATAGACAGTTCACAGCTGGAACAAAAGACTGTAGATGCATTTTTAGAAAACAGGCTTTAAAAAAAAAGACACACCCCACCCCAGATCTTTTTAGGTTTATGAATGGAATCTGTTGGTTTTCTTCAAGGTGACTAAAATTGTTTTCTTTTAAGAGCATATCAGTATCTTCTGAAAGCAGCTGACATGAATCATACCAAGGCAATGGAGAAAGTGTCGTATGCTTTGTTGTTTGGGGATTACCTGAAGCAGAACATACAGTCATCAAAAGAACTATTTGAAAAACTAACAGAAGAAGGTTCTCCTAAAGGACAAATGGTATGTATGTCCTTAAATTCTACAGAAGTTTTTATGGGTTTATAAATTGTTTTATAGGTTGTACTTGTTCTAAACTGGTTATATAAATTGTTCTTCCATCTCCGATCAGATGAGAACAATGAATGGTATCTGTTCCTTAGTTAGAAAAGATAATAGGGTGCTGCTTTTTAAGTTGTTTGAAAACTTGATGTAAAACATCTGGTTCAGTGTCTTATTCAGGAAATCTTTTTTATTACTAATGCCTGCCTAAGCATTTCTTAATCCTGACTACTCGTTGGCTATACCTTTTTAAATTTTGTCAGTTCCTTTAGTTCAAAGATTGTCCCCCAAATGCTTCTGCTCTACTTGGTTTCGTCCTGCTAGCATTACAGAGGGTGCAGGAACAACTGATGAAAACTGCATAGAGGAACAACTTGTGTTTGTATGGTTACTAAGTAAATAATTGTGAAAGTACAAAGTAAACAAATGGAAACAGGTTATCTCTTAGTTTTAAAAAATAGTATTAAACTACCAGTAATATAGTGTGGTGGTGGTGTCTGCTTAGTTTTTTATTTGTTGTATGACTAACTAGATTGGATGTTTAAATCAAAACATGTAGATACCGGTGAATCCAGCCAACAAATCTGCTCTGAAACTGTGTCACTTTTTGTGGTTTGTGTGCGATTTCAGATACTATGGCTTTTCATCTGCAGTTTTATGGGTGGGGGGGAGACGTTTATAATCTGGGAAGTTATAAACTCTTAAGACTCTCGGAATCTGGTTAGTGTAATGGAACTCCCTTTGTCCATGTGCCTTTGAATGTTATGGAACTGTTCGTATGGAATTGCTCATAGGTAATGTTGTAAAATGTGGCTATTGTCAATTTGAATACATCAGTATATGCATATACTTATTTACTTCTTGATTTTGTTTTGGAAATGTCAGCTTCTTTAGGAGTTACCAAGTTTCGCTCGATTATTTGACTTTCAAGTCTTTTGCTGTTACCTATTTAATGCTGGAGCACTGATTTACAGTAGAAAGTAGCAGCGTGTTTTTTCTAGAGACTTGATCTTGATAAAGACCTTGAGTTTTAGCAGTCTAGAATTCAATACTGTCTCCATGAGGTGTTTTTCTGTGCTTTCAGAATTGCCTAGAATAGCCTTAGTACCTTGTACAATATCAACACCTTCATATGTACTGTATCTTCTGTGCCAGTAGTTTCTCTTCCGAATCACACAGCTGTAACAGGTGTTATAGATAGAGCAGTACTTATGTAAATTTTAAGAATAAAAATAACTTTTGAAAAAAACTTAGCCAAGCAGCTCTTGTTATCTTACCGTTTACTTTTATAGTCATAACATGCAACTAAGCCATGGCAGAACAGATGCAAAGATATTAAATTCATAGGATCTTCCAGACAGTGAATCAAATAACAAAACTCTTCTAGAGAAGTTCATGGTTCCTGTTTCTTTGCACTGGTGTATGAGATAGACAAGGTATATACATAACTCATCTTCACTTAAGGTGTCTTTAAACTGGGGTATTTTTACTGTTCGGTACCGTTGGATCTACAGCTGGCATGCAGGGAAGTAGCAGTTTCTTCCCTGTGTTTGGTACACTAAACTGAATTCTGGTGAGATGTGTTCATGGTAGCGTCCT
The DNA here is from genome assembly GCA_013399115.1 of Anseranas semipalmata. Lineage (NCBI taxonomy): Eukaryota > Metazoa > Chordata > Aves > Anseriformes > Anseranatidae > Anseranas > Anseranas semipalmata. The sequence continues at coordinate 658,430 of VXAA01000556.1, forward strand.
AGGCAACTGAATAATTTAGAAACTTGAGATTCAAAAATAGGAAGGGAAGGGCAGGGCCTAGATACAGGAAGTAACAAAACGAAGGTAGAGCTTGGCATATTTGCAGCTTTGAATTGTTGTATGATTTCTTTATACTTATGTATGCCAGGAATAACTAATCGTGGAATTTTCAAAGGATGTGCTGACTAACTTTATTTTTATTTCTAGGCTCTTGGATTTCTATATGCATCTGGTCTAGGAGTCAATTCTAGTCAAGCTAAGGTAACTTAAAAATCCTCAGGGTGTGCTCTTATTTTATCTTGGAGGCAGATGTTAAATAACCAATAATTTTTGTTTGTTTATTTATTAAGGCCCTGGTCTATTACACTTTTGGAGCCCTAGGAGGAAATCTGATAGCCCATATGATCTTGGTAAGTAAGATTTCCCAGTGAAGTTCTTGTATGTGTAAAGTCATTATTCTTTCTCCTTTTTTAAATTTTTAATGTAAGATTTGTGTTCATGTGAATGCACTTTCGAAAAATCAGATCATCGGCATGCGTTGGGTGGGCAGTAGTGTCTTCCACGTTGTTCCTTCCTTAATTTAAGGAAAAGTCTGTTCATTTTACGCTGTATACCACCATGGATTTAAATGGACCAAGTTTACATCCCTTTTGACTTAAAGCAGAAGCGTCAACTGCCGTAATTTTTGTAGGCTGATGAAAACTGAAAGATATTTAAAGAAGGTGCTGTTTTTAATCAAAGTGATATTTAAGACAAAATGCAATGTGTATAAGTAGAAAGGCCTTAGGTTTTCATCTGTAAGTTTCAGTCTGTTTGCTTTGAGCAATATCTGAGGCTTATTGAATACACTTAACCTTTAATGGTGTCAGTCAGCTGCTTTTAATGCAGGTAGAATGGCCTTTGTTTTGTCTATTGTCTTGTCAAAACTTGTTCAAGTAACACAAGAACTTTTGTAACCTGGCAGGTAGTATGTTGTCAAATAAGTCCCATATTTTTTGAATTTTCTTTCTAGGGTTACCGGTACTGGGCTGGGATAGGAGTCCTTCAGAGCTGTGAATCTGCTCTCACTCACTACCGACTTGTAGCTAATCATGGTAAAAACTCTTTTTACTAGGCTAATATTTTTGAATGATATAGAAATGCCTAGAAAGTCTCCTGGTGTCAACACTAGAAGTATAAAAATAAAGAAATCCTGCTACTAAGTTTATTTGTAATATTTGTATTGAACAAAGCTGCCTAAAAATTTTACTAATCTGTTTTCCAGTTGCTAGTGACATTTCATTGACTGGTGGCACAGTGGTTCAGCGAATTCGCTTAGCAGATGAAGTAGAAAATCCAGGAATGGCAAGTGGAATGCTGGAAGAAGACTTGATTCAGTATTACCAATTTTTAGCAGAGAAAGGAGATGTACAAGCACAGGTAAAACTAATGTCATTTGATGATTTGCGGAGGCTTTGGGAATTACAGGAATAGCTTTATGAAATATAGAAAGATATTCCAGCTTTAGCTTTCAATTACTTAGCAATCAGGTTGATTTACATTTCCAGATTTCTTTTTAAGAGAAGAGGCTTGTATTTTAGTATGTTTAAGGTAGAACTTGGAGAGAAAATGCAAATTTTTGTGGAAAATAAACCCAAAATGTTACCACTTTTGTATCTTAGAGAAGATCTTTGTGTTCACTAGAAATCAGTCAGACTAGTTTAAGGATAGTTTCAGATGTTGTGGAGGAAGCCTTGATCAAAAGAACTAGCCCTGCCAGAGGACTTCAATTTCTCTTTTTTTTTTCTTTTTTTTTTGCATGACTTCTGCATGCTGCAAGCTGTATCTCTTCTACACGTAACACAGAAGGAGGAGAGGACACTAATAACAGGCAAATTGGCATGATTTAACTTGGTCGGATGTGACTTAAGAATTGGGTAGACAGAATTTAAACAAACAATCTTTATTTTTGTATCTGGGACAGTCATGTAACTTTTTTTTTTAAATCTAGGATAGATTTCCACTTCATCTTAGGCTAATACGGGAAAAAAACAGGACTGTACCGTAGTTATTGAAGCAGATCTGTGACTTCAGACTTTGACATCTTTGTGGACTGTCCTTGTGCATGTAATTAGCTCACTCATATCTGTTTTTCTAGGGAATAAAATTTCCTTAGGGAAAAGTGACTTACTTGCATTGTAAACTTTATTTTTAGGTTGGTCTTGGACAATTGCACTTGCATGGAGGAAGAGGAGTAGAGCAAAATCATCAGGTAGCCTTTCTGTATATCTCTGATGCTTATTATGCTTGTAGAGAAAAAAAAATAAAAGTGTAGCTAAGACCACAACGAAGCAGAAGCATTTAACATATTTATATGTAAGGTATTTAATGTCTTGAGTAGTTTTGTTCAATAAAACTTAATTCATATATCAAAAATTAATCTTTGTGATTGGTACATGGAGCAGATTTTTGTTATACAATTACTTGAAAACTAATGCTTTTGGAAATGAGGAAGTAGAAAATAGACCATTTTTTCATTAAGTGGTATGTGAAACTGGCTGAGCTTTTGCACATCTAGTAGGATCTTCATGATGGACTGGGCACACATTAGCAATGATATTTGAGCTCATGTGACCTGCAAGAATAGTGTCCTACAGTAGCCAAAACAGTGTGACTTTAAATACTAAGGATATTAAATCTGCTTAGAAAATTAAACTTCTGCTGATGTAAACTAACCTAGCTACTACATGTAGAAGTCAAAATAATTAACTTCTTAAAATATGTAGTGAAAAAATGGAGAGCTGAGGATTACTACCAACGAGAAATGATTTAACAGCCATCATCTTTAAAATACCTTAAAATGACTGTTCTGTAAGGGTTCAGAGACGATATTAAGTGGTCAGAATGAGTATACCCAAGCTCTGTGTAAAACTGGAATAGGAACTTCCACATATTCTGTCTTCCAAACAGGACTTGGAGATGCAGTAAGGAAGTAAGATTCCCCTGTGTAGGTTGTGTGTAGTAGCAGTTGTTGTTTTGTTTTTTTTTTTTTTCTTTTTTCTCCTCTGCCTTTTGGAATACACTCAGAGGGATTGCTGCTCAGTATTCAGATTATATGTGGGGAGCTTCATTACATATATTAAATTAGGTGGGATTGATAAGTCTTCTCTTATCCCCAACCTGGTAACTAGACAAACAATCTAGTCATGCTATATTTGCAAGAAAAGATACTCAAATCAGATGTCAAGGTTGCTAAAATACTTGTTTTCCTCTCTACAGCGAGCATTCGAGTACTTCAATCAAGCAGCTAATGCTGGCAACTCGCATGCCATGGCCTTTCTAGGAAAGGTAAGATGTGAGCACTCTCAAAAGTAAGCAACTTGACTATGTTTCAATAGAAAAATAATAGATATTTCCTTCTTTCTGATCTCAGGTAGTCTCAAGGGTTGTTGGCTACCTTCACCCTGTGAAGAGCCAAATCCTTATTACGCCACTTTAGTACCTTCTAAGGCTAGGCTGCAATACGCAGCAGCTCTAGCTCATCTCTTTGAGGCTGTCACTGTAGTAGAGGATGCAAAAGTCATGTGCTTGAAGCATGGAAAAAGAACATAGTCAGCTGGTCAAGGCACCTGACATGAGAAATTGCGGTTTCCTGCTTTCTGGACTGCTAGGATCAGGGTCTAGTAATAATCTGTTGTTTGTTTGCAAATAGTATTTTAAATGCTAATACAGTTTGGCTTCCAATGATCTCACAGGATTTTTTGCCTGATTGTGTTCTTTACTACACACTGGTACAACACAGAAGTGAAGGGTATTATCACTCAAACTTTTTAATTTTATGGGCAGTTAATTCTTCATTGGAAGCTAAACCCTCTGAATCTGAAGTTTACAGCATAGAGGCATGTCTTCTGCTTTGGTGCAAGTTCTTTATTTCATAAAAGAATAGCTAGAATTGTCTAATGCTTCATTCTCTCTACAGTGAATTGACATTCAGGTGTTCATCAATAATGCCTTTTTTCTTCAGATGTACTCAGAAGGAAGTGATGTTGTACCTCAGAGCAATGAAACAGCTCTTCAGTATTTCAAGAAAGCTGCTGATATGGTATGATTGTCTGTTAGCTAGAAATACAGCTATAAAAGTTGATTAGCTCAGAAACACTACCAATGCCTCGTTTTGTGCACTTCCACATGCATGCTCCTACTTCTGTCCCAGATTAGCCTGTAACTAAATCCTGTCCATCAAAGATGCTGGAGACTGCCTCCAATTCTGGTCATGGATCTCTTCACTTGCTAATTTCCTACATTCACTAAAGGTTTCTGATGTGCTCCGTTGCCTGCCCTGATGCTGAAGGAGTACGATAGTACATACTTCTGCAGGGGTGCTAGTCAATAATACAGCCCACAGGATAGCCACCAATCTGCCTTAAATTAAGACAGATTCTTAAAGTTTCCGTTGTTGTTTTGGGAGTTTCTATAGCATCCGGAACACTGCAAACTTGGAAAAACTAAGGATGAATAAGTTATTAATGCCACACCTTTCTATGTGTGAGTGTTCTACATCCCATGCAACATTTTTGAAAGTACACAGTAGACTCTCATAACTAGCATTGAAAGCTTTTTTCCCCATATTAATCACCTGTGTAGTTACTGAATAAAAATAACCAAAGATGCTATTTTCTTCTTAAATGACTATTGCTTAACAGATTTGCTTTGCATTTTTGCTCCCATCTCAAGCACTATTTGTTCTAGTGTTGCTAAAGAGGTACCAAATTTGGAAGATATAGTTGTAGGTTTTGACTTTCGGTTCAGAAGTGTTTTTCCTGTTTCAGGGTAATCCAGTTGGGCAGAGCGGATTAGGAATGGCTTACCTATATGGAAGAGGTGTTCCAGTGGTAAGCTTTTGATGGTCATCTTTCTAATTGTAGCTGATTGTATAACTTCTTGTTGTCTACAAGCTTTTTCTCTGGAGGAAAGTACTGTAGAAGACTTGCTTGTGAAGAATTATTTAGCACTGAAAACTTCATGAAGAAAACTGCAATATAAAAAAAAATTCGCTATGGAGTTAACAGCTATTACACACTTGCTGAGTTACTTCCAACAAGTTTTGCTGAAGCTATTAGAAAAGCAGAGCAAAGTGAATTTCTAGCTGGAGTTTTATACTTAGCTTTAATTTTCTTGTGAAATAAAGCAGGTCTTAACTGCCCCAGTTTTGTCTCTCTTGTGAGAGAGGAGGAACACTTTGAAACTTTTAATTAGTTCAGTTGCCATGTTGCTTTTCCAACATTGAAGGGTTTTTGACTGATGTTTTATAATTAGCTATATAAACAGATATTCAAAAAGTTGAATTAGCTAAAGTTGAGGAAACAAGTTACTTGCTTTTAAAACAGAACAAGGCATCAGTTCTGCTAATTATAACTATTTGTAGCAGTGCTTTATGTGGATGCCAGCTTTCAGGTAGCCTACAGTGATATTACAGAAACACACAGAATAGTTGAGTTTGGAAGGGACCTCTGGAGGTCATTTGGTCCAACCCCTGTGCACAAGCAAGGCCACCTAGAGCAGGTTACCCAGGACCATGTCCAGGCAGCTTTTGAGTATCTCCAAGGAAGGAGACTCCACAGTCTCTGAGCAACCTGTTCAATTGCTCAGAGCATGTCTTGCATGTCTTTTATTTATTATTATGTCATATGTCTGTAGCTATTTCATTTTACACATACACATACGTTCTTTCTTTACTTAAATTGTGCTGTATTGCAAGGCTTTAATGACTGGCCCCAATCTTCCTGCAGAACTATGAGCTAGCACTGAAGTATTTCCAGAAGGCTGCAGAACAGGGATGGGTTGATGGACAACTTCAACTAGGTTCCATGTATTACAGTAAGTGGCATCAAAATGATGATTTGCCAGGTATAAACAACTGCCTTTTCAGTAACTGTTCACTAGGTGGCATTAGAAGTATGGACATACTGCATGTAGAGTTGTTACTGCACTGCATTTATATTTTATACTATTTACTTTTTTTCCTAGTACTTTCACACCACCTTTCTGTAATATTTTTTTTTTTTTTAGAGAGTAAATATGTACTGTGTTTCATACAAGTTTGCTTGTTGTGAGGAATGAATAGCATTGACTTGATCTTTCTTTTAGATGGTATTGGAGTCAAGAGAGACTATAAACAAGCTTTGAAATATTTTAACTTGGCCTCCCAGGGTGGCCATATTCTGGCTTTTTATAATCTGGCTCAGATGCATGCTACCGGCACTGGAGTGATGCGATCCTGTCATACTGCTGTTGAGGTAAGGTCATCCATTTATAAAAGTCAAATAATGTTAACTTGCAAATGGTCAGATATAACCGTGTCAGCTTACATAGGAAATCTGTCTTAGCTAAAATCCACTGGTGACTGCAGAGCCAAGGCTATCATAAGGAAAAGAGAGATATGTTATTGAACACCTCTGTATCACGAGAAAAAACTTTAATTTTTATGTTGGTCTGGTATGGCAAGTTGGTAATTGTTTTCTTAGCTTTGAAGAAAATCAGAAGAATGTCATACAAAGCAAATACAAGTATTTTGTAAGTACTGAATTCTTCATTTAGATGTGATTTCAAGTGTTATGTTTAAGATGAGAAACAGAAAGCTTTTGGAAAACTCATAGTAAGTATAATTCTGAGTAAACATCTGAATCTTGGCATGTATTTGCTTAGTAACTGATACCTTAAAGTAAGCTTGTCTTAAGCAGTGTGTTTGTCTATTGAGCTTTTTCTGTGAAATGCAAATATTTTGAACAGGTATTCGAATGTTAAAGGTTTACCTCCTGCAAAATCTCAATTTCTGAAGTTCTTGACAACCTGTCTTCTCCCACTTTTCATCTGCAGTTGTTTAAGAATGTTTGCGAACGGGGACGCTGGTCTGAAAGACTTATGACTGCCTACAACAGCTATAAAGATGGTGATTCAAATTCGGCTGTTGTTCAGTATCTTCTTTTGGCAGAACAAGGCTACGAAGTTGCACAAAGCAATGCTGCTTTCATACTTGATCAGAGTAAGAACTCTAATTTGTACTGAGAGATTTTTTTGGAGTTGGCCTGTAGTAGTTCATTTAGTAGAACTTTAAAATACTTGAAGATCTATTTAAATAGCTCTTGTTCATTAGCACTTCAGTGAGACTTGTTATTCTCTTTCCTGCTCTTCACACTGGAAAATGGTCTGTCCCTTTTTTTTTTTTTTTTCCTCCCCTCACTTCTAAGTATGGCATTCTGGCCTAAAAGAATACATTTAGATTCTGACTTCCGGGATTTGAAAATGGGATAGTGAGGGAATGCTTTAGAAATTGGTACAGTGCTGAAAATTCACTTTCCTAGACTTCCTCAACACAGCTTTAACATTTTGTTTCTAAATCTATAAAGTAGGAGTAGCATTAGTTTTTACCTTTGGCCCTTTGCTATGCATACAAGCTTCAGTTTCCTTTGTTTTTTATCTTGTAATGGCTTTTCTCAGTGCTCAACTATTTTTTTTTAGATTTTTTTTTAACTTGTTCTACAGTTGAAGCAGTGATGAAGATCTGAGCAATTAATTGGTTCTGTTAATTTGAAAAAAAAAACTGTTATATTGTCTCTCATTGCAGCTAAGTGGCTAGAACTTAGATTTTTTTTTTTCTATAGTTTGAGGTCATAGGGAAACAGTGGAAGTAAGTGACAAATCTTTCAGAAACTACAAAAGCCGATATTCTAAGCTTCCTGAATCTCAAATCCAGAAATTGGCGTCTCATACCAGATTTAGGGCTTTGTATCTTTATATAAAAATCAGCTATTGGTGGCTGCATAGACTAATTAACATCTTAATTTTCGATTGATGTTTTTCAAAGGTGCCTTAGTGACTCATCTTTAGATATGCTACAGCAGTGATATCAGTCTTGGCTGGGAGTGCATTCTTGCAAAGACCTAGCATCTTTCCCTAGGTTAAAATTCTGATTATCTTTACTTGGGCATTTAAATTTATTTTATTTACTTTATACAGAACATCTGTATGTTACCTGTGAGTTAGTATAGCTGAAATCATATTTATGCTAGAAGTGAAAAAAAGTTGAGTCCTTGGAACTGTCTAGTCTCTGACACTTCAGCAACCCCTTAGTAAGAGGTAAAATAAATTCTGTTCTGAAGTAGCTGTAGCACTGCTGTGTAAAATATGCAGTCTCTGTCTCGTTAAGGAGTTTGTCTTCTCTTTATTTTTTATTTGTTGTGTTTTGTTTTTTTTACTTGACTAATGGTGGTTTGGGTTTTTTAGATAGCCAAACTAAATTAGTTTTTATACTTTAACCTTGTATTTGAGTGCACCTATGTCAGAGCATAGACTCTGTGCTCTTAAAAATTGCACCTTCTGGCATTTCTCAAGTATGCTTCAGAATCTCCTAAAGCAAGAATGGGAGAGACGCTTGGTAAGCAATTTTTCAGGGTTAAGTTATATAGGCTGTTCATAACACATATGTGGGCAGAGATATATGTGCAAGACCTATGAGGAGTGGCTGAAGTTTCTTGGTTTGTTCAGCCTGGAGAAGAGAAGACTGAGGGGAGATCTCATCGCGGTCTACAGCTTCCTCACGAGGGGGAGCGGAGGGGCAGGCAATGATCTCTTCTACCTGGTGACCAGCAATAGGACCCGAGGGAATGGCATGGAGCTGTGTCAGGGGAGGTTTAGGCTAGATATCAGGAAAAGGTTCTTCACTGAGAGGGTGGTCGGGCACTGGAACAGGCTCCCCAGGGAAGTGGTCACAGCACCGAGCCTGACAGAGTTCTGGAAGCGTTTGGACTACAGTCTCAGACACATGGTCTGATTTTTGGGTTGCTCTTTAGGGACCTAGGACTTGGACTTGATGATCCTTGTGGGTCCCTTCCAACTCGAGATATTCTATGATATGGAATGACAATATAACTGAAAGTTCTTCTTACTAATTTCAGACAGGCTGAATCTTGTTTGGGCTGTAGCACATATCTCAATTTTTAATCCATTGTAGCATACTTATATAAGCATTTGTGGGGGGGGCTTGTGTGTGCATACCATGTTCCCACTTAACTATTAATTTCTTTTCTAGAAGAAGCTAGCATAGTAGGAGAAAATGAAACCTACCCTCGAGCTTTGCTTCACTGGAATAGAGCGGCTTCTCAAGGTAAGTCTGTACCCCACAATTCCAATTGGTTTATTTTTAGAAGAGCCACTAATGTCTGATTCTGTTTTGTTTTTGTTTTTGTTTTTTTATGAAACAGGGAAGGAGGGGAAAGCTTATCTGTTTCTGTTCAGCATTAGTTACACAAGCCTAGTTGCTGTTCTTTTTCCACTGGTAGCTATAATGTTATTGCAATATGCTTGCAGTCACAAGGCATTCTGAGATCCTGAGGAGTAAAAAGAAAATACAAATGTCCAGTATGTTTCTCTTGCCATTCAATATGGAATTATAGAGCAGTGTTAAACAGTATTATGAGGAATGGATATTTACACTGACTTTTCTAAAAATAGATCAACTTTGAAAAATAGATACAAATTACCCTTGAGGATTTTGGTACTTGTCATCATTTGTAAGAAATGCAATTTCCTATTCAAAGCAAGCAAAGCTCAGTGATCAAGAATGCAGCCTTGTTGTCCAACCAACCAGAGTTTAAACTCTGGTACTTGTGATCCTATTGTAAAATAAGCAAAGCCAGACTTAATGATTATGCATCTCAGTGCAAGTTCTCTAACTTTCATAACAATCAACGTCTGGCTGCTAGGTTTTTACTTCAGAGGGCATCATGCAAATGGAGCATAAGATTTTGTCTGAAAATCTGTAGACCTACAGTGTTGGCATTTACTAGAAAATTAGAAATTGAGGGGATAGTATGGTTAAATATTCAATTACCACATGATAATCAGAGACTTTAGTTTTCAAGTTTTTATTGTCTGTTTGAAAAACAAATCTGTAGGCCTCAATGACCATATAATAAATAAAAAGTTTTTCCTTAATGAGTGGCTATGAACAACAGTATATAGCTTTTCAACTGATACCACTGAATAGTAATAGAAATGTTAGAGGAAAAAAAAAAATCTGTGAGGGAGGGATAAATGGAAACTTTGTGCAAACTGTAGAAAGTAATAACAAAGTCTATAGTGCATCTTCATATAAAACTAAAAGGCATTCTTTGCCTAGCGGATTTCTTTGCCTAGCTATTTTCTCTTCTGTGTTGTTGTTTCTTCATTTATAGGATATACAGTTGCAAGAATTAAACTTGGAGATTACCATTTTTATGGTTTTGGTACCGATGTTGATTATGAAACCGCATTTATTCACTATCGACTAGCATCGGAGCAACAGCATAGTGCCCAGGCAATGTTTAATCTGGGCTACATGCATGAGAAGGGATTGGGCATCAAGCAGGTGAGTAAACTGTAGGCTGATAGGCATATTCACTCACTACAGGAAGGACATCAAGGTGCTGGAGCGTGCCCAAAGAAGGGCAATGAAGCTGGTGAGGGGTCTGGAGAACAAGTCTTACGAGGAGCGGCTAAGAGAGCTGGGGTTGGTTAGCCTGAAGAAGAGGAGGCTCAGGGACGACCTTATTGCTCTCTACGGGTACCTAAAAGGAGGCTGTAGCGAGGTGGGGATTGGTCTCTTCTCCCATGTGTCTGGTGATAGGACAAGGGGGAATGGGCTAAAGTTGCGCCAGGGGAGGGTTAGGTTGGATATTAGGAAAAATTTCTGTACTGAAAGGATTGTGAGGCATTGGAACAGGCTGCCCAGGGAAGTGGTTGAGTCACCATCCCTGGAGGTATTCAAAAGACGTTTAGATGTAGAGCTTAGTGACATGGTTTAGTGGAGGACTTGGTAGTGTTAGGTCATAGGTTGGACTGGATGATCTTGGAGGTCTTTTCCAACCTAAATGATTCTGTGATTCTGTGATATTCATTAAGTGCATTTACTAATATTAAAGTCCCTAACCAATACTGGCCTTTAGGCACTACATAGCCACTTAGCAGGAATTAGCTTGTCTCTCAATACATTCTCCAATAGCAATTGCGTAAGTATATTGACTTCCCTCTTCTGTATGTGAAGGAACAAGTCATAGGGAAAAAATATTTGCCCAAAATTGTCAAGTTTGGCAAAAGGATAACTCATACTTGTGTACAATTGAGTGATGTGTTCAAGACTTCAAAATGTAATGAAACAAATGCAAATCAATTCCAGATTCAGAGTATTTCATGAGCAATAACAACAATCTTGTGCTCATTTGGCACTTGAACATGCACAGAGCTCTTGTTTTCAAAATGTCATGTTGTTGAAAACAACCAAAGTTTCAGAGGTTGTGAACAATGTGATTATTAGCTGTGGTTTTTCAAATTAGGCTAGGCAATAAAAAGAAGGTGGTACATCTTGTTCCCTTAGTATGCTGTCCATGAGTTAAACTCATAAGTAAAACTTACAGAATCCTGACCAATATGTTCCTCATGTGTCAGAATAATGTAATTTGTGCTTGCGTGCTACTTTTGAGCAGCCGACCTTACCTTAATTGAGACATTTAATAGAAATATGGGAAACAAGCACTGAGAATGTCTAAGCAAGAAAATTCGGTGTATAAAACCAGTCTTAGGGATTCTGGTACCTAGACCTCTTTGCTTGCTATGTCCTATGTTTAGACCTGTGAGGTGAGAGAACAAGGAGATTAGGACTGATTAGAAAAGACTAAAATGGGACTGGGCTAGGATATTCTGAAAAAAAGATGAAGACTGAGTTCTGAGTGAAGTGAAAGAATATTTGGCTTTCCTTTTCTAGAATGGAAACTACTGAATTTTGTGCATCTCTGCAAATAACTGACAGCTTAAGTCATGTTTCTTGATGTAGTAGTTGATGTCTACCACTGAAGTTTGTTCCTCCACTAGAAGCCTGTGGGTGGGTCATATATAGATTTTTAGCACTACAGTATCTAACAAATTGGGGACTTTGACTGCTGAAGAAAGAGTTGTATACTACTTCTCTCTACCTACCTACATCCACGTCACTAAGATTGCAAGGAATCCAAAGTTGGGGAGAACGATCCAATAGCATGTCCTGCACAACTTCAGTTCAGGTCACTGTTCATTCGGGAGAATCCTGAGTAAATATGGTATTTCTTCCAAACAGCTTTTGCCTCATTCACTATTTACGTAACTGAATAAGCCTTTCTTACATGTAGGATTCTGTGTCACACTTCCTATACGTAGATGGTTTTTATACTAATTCAAAGCCACATATTAAGCCTCTTCACAAATTTCACACACACATGCTGTTACTCACTTTTTTCATGGATTTAATGTTGTCCAATGTCAGAATGAAAACTATGCTGCTAAAAATAAGAATGAATTAATTTTCTCAAACTAACTTTCTCATGGTGCTCTCTAAGATCTGGGATGATATTTTGGTGGTTTATGTGTATTAAAGCTTGGACTCTTGCAGTTCTCACTCATCTATCAAGTGACAGTGAAGCATATATGAACAGAACAAATTGCTTGCTAATTAGAAATGAAAATAAGCCATGATTAGGATCTGCTTCTACACTGATATTAGCATAGTACAAAGGAGATGAAGAAATTCTTTTAAACAGTTATAGAACAGGCAGACTTCTGGAGCTCAAGGAGTACTCAAGAGTTGTTCTGTTGAACTAAAATACTAAAATGTGATCTAGTATAGCTCATACACACATACTGTCATACATATCGTGTTTCCATGTGTGTCATAAAACTAAGCTTTGATGTATCAATGAGCAGAAAATGATTAAGGTATTCTGCAAGCAGGATAAAATTAATATATGTGGCATGGAGACTTCTCTTAAGCGTCCAACTTTTCACGCTTCCAGAGTTAAGTCTTATACAAACCTGTCCTTCCCATCGGTGTGAACGAACATAAGCAATTTGTATGCAAATATC
>VXAA01000556.1:671393-683391 GCA_013399115.1 Anseranas semipalmata
AAAAAAAAAAAAAAACCACAAGGAAAGTTAAACTACTTAGCTACATGTATCCTCTGTTCTTGCTACAGTCACCTTTTCCTTCCAACTACCACAGCAGAGAGCACTGATTGAAGGTTCTCCTAAAGTGGCTGGCTATTAGTGCTCATGCTTTTGCCACACTGCCGTCACTAACGCGAGTTATGTCAGTTCAGGATAAAAAGTAGAATGTAATTTGGGAATATGTGCAGAAATGGTTGGAAGTTGCAGGCACTCTGAAGCGGGCATAGTGTAGTATAGCTAGGAGGAATTGTCGCTATGTGATCCTACGTGACTTCTGTTTTCTTAATCTTTCATGCTTGGTGTGGCATTGCAGACATAGAGTATACTCAAGTTGTTATCTAAATATGAACTTTAGTTTACAGCATGTGGGTTGAATATTTTAATACTAATCTCTTTATTAGGTTCAATTTCTGCATCAGTTACGCTAGCTTCATCCTCAGGCATAAGCTTCCCTTTGCTTGTCTTTTCAAACGTGAACATCCCTCAGAAAATAAAGTGGAAGGGTTTTACTGAATGTTTTTTATTTAACTCAAACAAAAAAACACTTATTCTCAAATGGTGGTATAAATTTTCTTATAGAAAAAGCTGTAGATTTTATGGTAACTTTTCAAGTTCTTCAGAACTAAGTTTTGTATCTTCTTAACTGTAGGATATTCATCTTGCAAAACGATTCTATGACATGGCAGCTGAAGCTAGCCCAGATGCTCAGGTTCCAGTCTTCCTAGCACTTTGCAAGCTTGGAGTGATTTATTCTGTACAGTATGTACGAGAAATCAATGTAAGTACTGTAGAATTAAAGGGAGGAAAAAAATGTGTTTACAGCTCAATCTTTTAAAAATAGAGTTCTTATTTGAGTAGAAATCTTGTGTGAGCCTTCTGAAAACTTCAGATATTTTTTTGTGTGTTATGTATTAAAGTTACTGAAGCTGTGATTCTTACTTGTTATTTGTGCAGTTATGGGAAATTGAAATGTGCCCAGCCAGTGCTCTTCAGTGCTGCTCTTCCCTTGAAGAGAATTTCCCAAACCTGTTTAACTGCTCCTATCCATGAGCATCTGCCGCCAGAGTTGAGCAAATTATTGCAATGCCTGCTTAAAAAAAAAAAAAGAAATACTTTTTTTGGTAGCCCTAATCGTTATGCAATTTTATATTCAGTTGTAGCAATCCCAGTTGAGTCCTGTTTGAATTCTGTCAAAAAGTTACTCTGCACAATAGGTAAACTATCTAATACAAGTTTCTGCTTAATGATGGCACTGAAAAATAATTTGCCTGGAATTTAGATGACTTTTCTGCATATAGTGTCTTAAATATTCCTCAGTGTTCGGACATCTTTCTGCCTTTTGGATTACTTGATAAATTCAAATGGTAGGAAAGCTATTCCCACTTAGTTCAGGCAAACCAACTAAGTTTGACAGAATTTAATACTCTAAGATTTTTAGGAGTGGACAATCAAAACATTCTAAAACAATTGAGCAAATATTCATATAGTGGTCAGAGAAGCTACTATGCAGAATACTGATATTCCAAGTCTACTGATGCTGTACTACAGTCATTGTTGATTCATCTGCAGTGTCACTGTAGTGAAGCATCAGGTGTGTGTTGGCTAATGCTTATGCAAATTACAGTCTGATAAAAAGGCAGTTCAACCAAAACTAACACTAAGTCACTTTGGCTGATAACTTCACTGTAAGTTACCTACACGAATCCCATCATTGTACCACATAAGTGTCCTGAGGCTTAATGTTCAATCTTTCATGGTAGTCTGCTGATGACTTCCTCTTTGGTTGGACTGGTTAGTTCACTGCCTCTATGTGTGTGGTATTTGCTCCCCTTTCTTCAAGACAACTAGTGCTGTTAAGTACCCCATTCTGTTTTAAATCGTGTGTACTGTAATGCTCTATGTTAAAGCCACAAAGCTATGTATCAGGAACTTCTGTCTCTAGAATAGTTCATTCTACAGATCATGGCTTGTATTGGCATTGAATTCCTGGAAATTGAGAACATCACTGATGTAATTACTGTTTTTCAGAGCTGGAACGAGTACCAGTTTTAAAACTTCAGTAACTTGTACATGAAAAATGTTAGAAGTCAAATCTAAAATTAAAGTACCTTCCCATTCTTGTTCTTTGACATGATGATGTGGACTTCTTGTTTCTTAGATAAGGGAGGTATTCTCACATATTGATATGGACCAGCTGCTGGGGCCTGAGTGGGACCTTTACCTTATGACCATCATCACCTTGCTTCTGGGAACAATTATAGCTTACAGACAAAGGCAACATCAGGCAATTCCCAGACCAGCAGGACTGCGGCCAGCTGTGCCTCAACAAGAACCACCACCAGAGCATCAACCACCACAATAGCAACAAGAGCCTCAGTGAAAGAACTGGATTTTTCCAAAAGGAACAATTTTCATTGTGATCTAGGACTTTGGATCAACGGCCCATCCCACAAAAGAGGCACAAAGAAGTTTATAAAGGAAAAGAAAGTCTGAAAGCTGCTTAGAATGATGCCTTTTTTCAGGGATAAGAAAATTCTTTTGAAACTGATTTGAATGTTATTTCAGTGCCAATGGAATAACACTATGGCTTTTTTCATGGAAACACAGAAGTGTGCTACTACAAAAATGTTGCCTGCTGTATCTAGTTCCTCTTTATTCAAAGTCCTTTTTATCTTGTAGAGAGAGAAGGCTAGCATTGGAAGGTTTTTGCCTGCCTGATAGCAGCTGCCCAATAAAAATATTAATAATAATGGTTTTATGGCCAATTTCAGTCCAAGAAGCTGAACTATATTCAAAGTCAAAAAAGGCTAGAGCTGTATGAACTCATATTCTGATCTGCATCCCAAGCATTTCTACAATCCTTATTTCATTTATTTCTTACACTTTGGTCTTTTATGCTGTCTTGGATGGTTTAACATGGATTATTTATAAAATCTGTAAAACTAAGCTAGCAAACATGTCACTCTGCATTTGTGCTTTTTGTTTCGAGTATTTTCCTCCGTTACCCTTAGAGTAGACAGTTGTCAGGAGTCAGTACGTAGCCCAGGAGGCGAGCTGGGACAGACTGGGTCTGTAAAGGTAATTAGTTGAAAACTATTCACGGAGTGCCCAGATCTTGCATCCTCTAAAACTTTTTTTGGAGCCTGTGTAATTTGCAATCCTTAGTGACATAAGGACAAGTTTGGAAGTGTTCCTAAATAATTTAACCTTGCTCTTACAGAGAGACTGAGTCCAGATTGCAGAAAGCACCAGTATTAGTGTGGACACCGAAGAAAGGACAGAGCCAGAAAACTCAGTGAGTTAGCCTACTCATGTTTTAGTAGTGGAAGTCTTGTACTTAATTTTCAACAATACTGCATGTTCTCTGCACTGCAAGAAGGTCTTCTTGCAGCTGAAATGTATGTGGTGTCTTACACGTGCATCTGTTTAATGTATCTGCAAAAAAAAGGCCCCAAAGATGCATACTCTCTACTGAAAGGCATGGACTTATGTCAGCGATGCTACTCCAAAGTTTGGTTGACTGATAAAAATCATATATTAGATCACAGCAGTGCTCTGGCTATGGCCTACCTCTCTCGTACCTGGCATACATGAGAAAGTCAGAACAACGTTTCTGAATGGCTGTGCCACCTGAGGATCCATTATAACAAGAAAATCGAAAGATAGAGACAACAAATGGTTTATGGCCTCTTGATACCACCAGGTCAGTGCAAAGGCCTTCAAGTGAGTATAAAAAATATGACCTGTGGACCGATATTTTTAGATTGCAAGAAGAGTCTTGAGTTAGTAACAATTTTCATTGAACTATAATTTCAGGGGTTGAGGGTGGGAAGCAGTGGGGGAATACCTTAGATGTAACAAATACAGATATTTCTGTTCTTATTTGGCAAAGGCAGTTAAATACTTATTTCTGTACTAGCATTAAACCCCCTGAATATGCTGTCTTAAAGCAGAACGAAATACAAATGACGAGGCTTTAGCTGCTTTCTGTCAAAATCTGCTGCATTTAAACGGTTAAGAGCTTTCTTTCATAGATTTTTTTTCTCCAGTGGATTGGCAGCAATCTATCAATATGCTGTAGAACTGAGGCTTTGATCTGTTTTTATACTTAATACATTTGTAAGGCAACCGTTCCATAGTATATCTGTAGTCTGGGGGACAGGATAAGAAATCCACTCTTCTGTAAACTGAAATGTCATGGATGACTAGTATTAAAATATAGATAGAGCTTTTCAGTACTTCAGAATGCCTATGCTGGTTATATGGAGACAAATCTTTCATTTTAGTTCGATGGAGGGTTGCAGCAGTGATAGAGGACTGTCTTGTTTCAATCTTGATCATCATTATCAGATGCAACAGTATTGAACTTAAATGTAGTGTCTAAAATGTACAGCACTCCCCAGTTGCATTTCTAAGGTATCTGACTTCTGAGCACTTCCTCTGAAGTATTTTTTTGCCTCTGCCACTTAGTAGCTCTTTTTAGCTCAGCATGAATAAATTAAGGATTATATGGAAAATGTTTTTCAGTTAACTACCACTGGTTCATTGGTCTTTAGGATGTTTAACAATTTTGTTACTGCTTTATTAAAATTGTTTTTGTTGTTTAATCTATGAGAACTCAATTCTAAAAGTTCTATTCTATTTGCATGAGAATCTCTCATCATTGCTGCTATGTGAAAGTCTTGCAGCTGACTTTTCACTGAACTGATGCATTTTTACATCTAAGAAATCAGCAGAAGAACATGGCTGAAGATCAGTGAGTTATTTCATTTTAAAGAACTGCTTTTTGAAGAAGCAATAAGAAAGTCTTTCTGCTTTTTTCCCTCTTCCATCAAATTGCTACCACGGTAACTTTTTTCATATGACATTCGTTTGAGTGAAGTGGTAGTAGTAAAAAGGTACTTACCATGAGTAATAAGAAGTTAACTCAGGGATTAAAGAAATGAATACCTTTTCTAAATCAGTTGTTTAACAACATCAGTTCAGTTTCTGTGACAATCCCTTGCTACTCTGTTCTGAAACTTGCATTCTGAGGGAAGTATGTTTAACTCTTACTAGCAATATGTTTCTTGTTGTGCAATTGGTTTATCAAACTGTTTTGTTCGTAAAGGAACTGGGTTGCTCAGCTGATTGCGGTGAAGTGCTCTTTCCTTTTGGTAGCGCGCAGATTGTGTTATAGCTTATATACAGAATTATTTTAGAAGGGAAACTTAATTTTAAGAGAAGCCTTTCTAGGTATGTGAATTGTTCTTTAATTGGAAAAACTGTGTTCTTTGTCTGTAGTAACATAGGCCAGAGCCTGCGTATTTGACCTTCCCAGACACCTGCTCTTTTCTCCCTGCAGGGAGAGTGGATCTACAGAGCAGTGACTGTTGTCAGTGGGAGTTCTATATGCAAGAAAACAGTGGAAAGATATGGGGGGAAAATGTTGTTCTGAATGTCACATTATTAATCAAATACATCAGCTGCTCTTGCAGTTTGAAAGTAACATTGAACTCTTGAGAAAACAAGATTCTAGTTCTTTCCTTTGAGATTTGCCCCAGGGCTTAGTCTATTGAAATAATTTTCCTTGCTTTATATGTCCATTGTAGGACAATGTAATGGCAGATAAGGCCTTTGATATAAATATCACAATGAGACTTTATGAAAACACAACTTCATTCACTTTTGAGTCATCTTCCACAAAACATCAGCTGCTCTTATTAAAGTGGGGGGAAAAAATGTTCTTCTTGGAGAAGAACATTATAGGTTGTGAAAGGACTTCTAAGACTATGCATTATCTAATTTCCACCTATTATATGCTAGTTTTGACCTATAAGGATTATATTACAGGGATCACAGTCACCTTTGCAAGTTGTTTCCTTTTTAGATAGGCAACAATAAATTGAAATTCTATTTTTGTTTCAGAGAATATTAAACTAAGAAAATTTAGTTTGGTTTGAAAA
This sequence comes from Anseranas semipalmata, assembly GCA_013399115.1. Taxonomy (NCBI): domain Eukaryota; kingdom Metazoa; phylum Chordata; class Aves; order Anseriformes; family Anseranatidae; genus Anseranas; species Anseranas semipalmata. The sequence continues at coordinate 677,378 of VXAA01000556.1, forward strand.
CTACTGCAAATGCATATGGCTGATAGGGTTCCCACCCAAATAGTCCCTTTGTTTTTATCAGCTGCAGTTCTTTAAAGGGTCTTGTAGGACTTTTGTAAATTTATTTTGTATTTAAAATCAGTATAAAGGCTGGTCAAATGTAATATAATTGTGTAAACAAATTCTGTTAATAGAAAGATGTACAGATTCATTTTGTACTGTATCTTTAATCTTGTGAAATAAAGATACCACCTGTGTGGTTACCCTCAGTGTTCACAGTGGTTATGGTAACAGAGGATATCGATTGTTAATCGTATATACTGATATTTGCCACTACTGAATGCATCCCTTTCTACAAGGATGCTCAGGTTTCTTTCACTTTTATTCCTCTTAAAATTGTGTGTGTGTGTGTGTGTGTGTGTGTTAATTTAGGAGGGACATAGAAAGGGGAATGGAAAATTATGCATTATATTTTCATCTATGCTAGAGATTTGCCCTCTGTTTGTGACCCTTCTTTCTCGTGTATACAGCATCTGTATTGTCTGTAGCAGACAGAACTGCTGTGTGATTCAAGAATAGTGACTAATAACTTTAGGATTACTGTTGCGTTTTCAATACTAATACATGGATAATTCAGTGACTAGAAGCAGATAGTGGGGAAGGGAACCTAACGGGTTCAGTTACTTTTCAGCCTTCTTTTCATGTACTCATCCCTTCAGGCTCCTCTTGTTGAGACTGTCCTCCCACAAAAAATGTTATTTTGGCTTGCTTTCCGATGTGCTTATTGATTTGAAAGAAAATAATTAGGGAGAAGGAAAGTATGGAGAGTGAGGGAGCACCAAGACAACTGCTGTAGAAAGGCATCAGTAGTTGAAACTCCCAGGCATCAACCCATGTTATATAGTTATCTGAAGTATAGGGAGGCTTCCCACATTGTCTGAGAGGTGACAGAGACCAGTATATGAATACAACTGGGGAGGGGAACAAAGAAAAGGTAGGTTATAACCAGTTAGAGCTACTGACACTAGTACTGACACTAGATTGTTGTTTTGATAGCTAGGAAATAGAACTGCTGATACTAAAACCAACTTGAGCCTAATGTAGCTCAAGCTTAGTGATGTCAACTTCCAGGATAGCCTGTGGCTTAAGACATGGTTGCTGATGTGTTCAGGCGAGGTGGGGACAGAGATGTAAGCAGCTTATTTTACTTGATTACCTGAGAAGCAGTTTTCATCAGAGCTAGGGAGTGGGTTTACTTTTTGCAGGTTGGTAAGCTTGTAGGCAACATGGACTTGCTTTCTGTGGTGGAAAACTAGAGGATTCTAGTCCTCTAACTGCAAAAAAAAAGTCAGAACATTGTAAATGACTTCTTCCAAAAGCTAAGCTGTGATGGGGTACCACCTATCCAGGTAGTGAACAGTTCAACATCTAGTCTTCACCTTCATCTACAGGAAAGAAAAATAAGTGGAGTTAGAGCACTGTGATTGTGGTTCAGGTAGCAAGAGGTAAATGTGACTTAACTTGTGCAGCACAGTAGCTGGATTCTGTAGTAAATCTGAGGGAATGCTTTTAACCTTAAAGGTATCAGTGCCAGTTATTCTGGTAAGCTTTTCTGAGTGCAATGATATTTCAGGCAGTTCACCTAAGGAATTGGTTGTTCACACTTGGATTTCTGTGCAACTGAACTTCTGAGCTTTCTACATAACACTGATTGCAATTCCAGATTTTTGAAAATAGCTTGGAAACAAAGTAGTTTTTATGTTCCAAAATCCTAAATTATATTTCCTCAATTCAGCTGTCTGATATTTTCCATATTTCCTGTCCCAGTTTTTTCTGTTGTTTTTGATACTTCTTTATAAGCACAGGCCTAAACTAGTGTATAATTGGTCTGGTTTCCCTCTATTGTATGTGGTTCCATTTCTGTACAAGGTTCATACTAACATTGTTGTTTTGTTTTTAATTGCTAGTAATTAATTTGTATTTGCAGCCACTGGGGGGCATCAGATACTAGATGGTGACTTGCACATGTTGAAAAATACTTCAGGTATCAAAGATTAGGAAAGAAGTAATTTCCACACCTTCAGACATTGTCAAATCATGGGAGGATTTTTGTGTGTTTGTGTATATATATTGAGAGAGAGGAGTTAAGTATTTGGTTGCAGGAGCTTCAGAAACTTGTTCAATGAATATGAGAATTAAGCATACTGAACTACTGACTTTTGATAAGTAAAAGTCAAAATTTAAAAATCACCGTAGCTTCTGGAAAGACCTGCTGAAGAATTGCCTTTCCTGGACTGTTAAAGCTTGCGTAATATGTATATCTGTCAACCTGCTCGTACTGAATGTTGCATCTGGACTATTTACGTCCAAATGTGTGCCCCTCAGATCTCTCTCTGCTACATCACTCTCCTACGGGATTAAGTTGGAAGAATATGTTTTCATGTTGTGCTTGAAGAGGGGAGGGGAAATAACTACAAAGATACAGAGTCTGTTTTCTTTGTCTTAATGAAAGAGTACCTATTTGGGAGGGGCAGAGGCTCTTCAAAAACTTCTTAATCTATGCAGTGTAGATCTGTTCTTCTATCCCTAGAAAATATTTTACTCCTTTTTGTTTCTCATTCAGAAATCAGCCAACAATGGTCTGTTCCTGCTCTTCCCTAATTCATCTTGCTCTGTTTTCTTCCTCCTTGGACTTTCATACAAAAATCTTCCTTCAGCTTGTTCTCCCACCATAGCCCTCTTCTCATTCACCTACTGTGCCTAATTTTGTGGCTCGAGTATAGCTAGACTCACTGCTAGCAACTCTGCTAAAAATCCAAATACTCAGATGCCTTTCCCTACCAATATGAAAATCAGACCCTAACAATTTCAAGAGCTGATTCTCCTGATAGATCAGGCACTTGTCTGATATTGTTCAAGTATTTTTTCATCTCTTTTGTGTTAAAACTGCACTTGACAGTCTTACCAGTAGAGAAAGGAGTAAACTGAATAATCTGTAACAGTACTGTCCTCTAATTTTATGTTGTTCTTTCGTATAAAATCTTTCAATTTTTGTACTTAAAAGGTAAACTCGCAAAGAGCAGAGTGCTCTACAACAGGTATTCCCTATGCAAATCTTTACTTATTTAAAATTAAAAAGCTTTGAGATTAATGTTCCTCTACTCAAATTTAATAATGTAAATGAAATGCTTGTTAGCCTTGATTTTTGCACTTTAAGTTAGCTTGTATACTGCTTGAGTTTCTCTCATTGTTTCCTCTTTTCCAATAAATACTTCCTCTAATGTTCACTCTCCTTTTGTTGCTATCAGTTAGAACTTGTTTGTCATTGTCTACTTTTTAATGTAAGTACTGTTGCAATGAACACAAATGTGGAAGATAGCATGTTGCTAAATATTCTGAGCAGTATGTATTTGCATAGTATTTACTATGCCAGGAAAATATTTTATTTGTAATGCTTTTCCTAACTTCAGAAGAAGTTAGGAAAACTAAAAGCCAGAGGCTGAAGAAACTGGTCCATTCATAAACTCAATCGCAAAAAAGAAAACCTTAAAATGGTTGCACAGCATACCATAGATCAAGTTTTTCATAGCTATTTGTACCAGTCTCTCTTGCAACATCTCTTGGAATATTATTTGTATATAAAATGTATAGTTTTGTAGTATATAAAATGAGTAGTTGGGCATAGCTTCCAGGACAGTGGCTATTTTTGCAAAGTTAACTCTAGATTTTCTTGAAGTGCAAATTCTTTCTCACTAAAGCAAGTGAAAATGTTTGGCAGCAGGTGATGATTTTTTTTAACAATCCTTTTTTTGGCTAATGAGGCCATCTGGTGAAATATTTGAGCTGTGCAAGTAACTTTGAAATGTGTATTTTGCAGAAATATTTGTTTCTCACCAATCTTACTTTAAAGCTTTGTGGGCCCTGGACTTTTCTATATATTGAAGTTGCATTAATTAATGGCATTTTAAGTGCTTTTAAATAAGATGGTTTTGTCATATTTCTCCAGATCTATTGGCAACAATTTTAAAAGAAAAGCTCGCTTGCATTACTAGTATTAAAAATGGATATATGGAAAAAAAAAAAAAATACATTTCATAGAATTTAACATCATTATAGCCGATGTTAAAACTACCAAAGAAATATGTGGCATGTTCCAGTCTACAGCTTATAACTTTGGCATATGAAAAGGATGCTTCTTGGAGAATTATCCACCTTCAAATTCAAAAATTCTATATTTTAGAAATCTGAAAATCTATATGCTTGGTGAGTTTTCCAGCAGTTGATTACCTTCGTTACTGATGAAGATCAGTAATGTGAGATTGAGAGGACTTGGGTTAAATTTTTTTAGTTTGTATTTAATTTTCTCTGGTTGTCATCAACTTGATTATTGGACTGGACTGTCCATTAGGAATAGTAGTTACACAAATATGTATAAATTTTATAGTGGATTATAAAGTTTAATGCTAAATTCTAATCTGCAATTGGATAATTAAAGGATTTCATATCTTTAACAAATAATTTTGAGTCTGACTTGATTGCTGAACTCTGGGAAACATTGCACAGAAGGGAGGTGACTATAGTAAGAGAATTCAAACCCAGTGAGATAAATATGGTGATCTCACTACACACAGCTGTGTTGGCTTTTTCTGCCACTTTGCTAAACAAACAGCCATATTGAATTTCCTATTTGGAATCTAATCTTTTACTCAGTGGAAGGTAAAGGGTGCAAGTAGGTAGGAACTTCTCAAAAAGAGCAAGAAAGAAATGGTTCTTGGTTAACGTGTGTGTCTCAACTACCAATTTCAGTGAATGTGATGGTATGTTATCTCTGGTAGGCATAGTTTGCATATTCAGTGAAAAGCTCCACTGAGATACAAAAAAAAAAATTATTTCATACATGTGAAATTTCTTTCTGTTTCTGTTTTGTTTGGTGGCCTAAATATTATGTTGACTTTACAAGCCCCCAGAACTTTGCTCTCCACTACATATGTTATTCTTAGTTCAGCTCCAAAGCGTAGATTGATAGGAAATATTTTTAAATATTCTGGTGTATGTTCAGGATCATAAAACATTGCTCTCATACTTATTCATCCTTTGGCTCAAAACTGAAAAACTCTATGGTAAATACTGAAAATGAGCAGTTGGGAGAAAATAAATCACTTCGCAAGCTAAAAATAAACTCCCTTTTTTAATGTCTCAAATTTAGTGTCTCGTCCTTTGGGAGCTCTCTGGTACTGTGAATGGTGCTAGAACAAAAGGTAGACTGTGTCACTTTAAAATACTATTCCTTATCTAAGCATAACAAAATATTCATTTATACCATCTTCTCAGGACTTTTAGATGCCAAATCATACAGATTTTTTGCAGCTACGGGAAAGAACTTTTCCAATTATATAAATGAACATGTTTGCAAAGTCTTTAACTCTGCCTGTGCTTCTCACTTAAATTACAAGCATTTAACGCTTCCTGAATCCTACACTGACCATAGTACTTGCAGCACTACTATCCTACAAACTTTTCATTTGCTCACACTACAGACAGAACATTCTCCATGGCTACTGATTATTTTGGTTTGCTGGTATGTGACAAAACAAGGATGCCTGGACACCTGAGCAATTTCTTTCCTTGTGGAAAATGCTCAGTCGATGCATGGGAAATGCAGGTGATGGCCTATCATACTGGAAAGAGCACATTTAGCCCAGAGCTATCGGCTTTAAACTAATCTTGCCAAAACTGGAGCGATATAAATATCCAGGCCATATTAACCTCTCCTGAAGTCTAATCTTTCAGGCTTGCCTGTGCCAGCCGAAGCCAAGACCTCTCGTGCGTCCATGTGTGTATAAGGTAAGGAAGCTAAGCGAGCAATCGTTTGGCATACCACATGTATTTTATCTTACTGCTCTCTGTGTGGAGTCATTATCAACCTACAGGCTGAGGCACATGCATGAATATTCCTGCGAAGCTGTACTCAGGTGGTATTAACAGGTATGTGAAGTATGGATTTACTGTCGTGAAAGCAGGTCCACATGGGTTAA
>VXAA01000556.1:684949-699586 GCA_013399115.1 Anseranas semipalmata
GCCCGGCCCCGCCGCAGGTAGGTGGCCGGGGGCGCGCCTGGCGGGACGGGGGGGCTGGGGAAAGCGGGCGCGGGAGGAGCCCCCCGCGGGGAAGGAGCAGCGTGGGGCCCGCTCCGCCCTTCCTGGGAGCCGGGGAGGGGGCAGCGCTTCCCTCTGCGGGGCGGCTTTGCGGGCCGCGTTGGGAAAGGTAGGAACCGGAGCGGGGCAGAGGGGCCGCAGTCAGGTAGCCCTGCCCGCGGAGCCGGCGCCGCTGCTGCCTCCGCCTCGGCTCCCCGAGACCCCGCCGTGCGGAGCCCGAGCTGCTCCCTCCCGGCTCCTTGCCCCGGCCGGGGCTCGCGGCGCTGCTCCGGGACGTGCCTCGGCCTCCTTGCTCCCGGCCCCCTTCCCGAGAGCCGCTCGGGTGAGGGTGCCCGGGACGCGGCCGGCAGCCCCCGCTCTCCTCCCGGGTGAGCGCTCGCCTCGGCGCCTGCGGTTGTGCACCGGCAGCTCGTTACCGGGGGGGAACGAGTCGCTAACAGCAGCAAGTGGGAGCCGCTGGTATCCGCCTACCCCCCAGCTGCTCTGTGCGATTACTCATGTTTTGGATTTTTCCTTTCGTGATGCTGCTGAATTGTGCTGCGTTTTAACTGGTTTTCTCGGGTTAAGATTATTACAAAGAAAAGAAAAATTGCGCTCATCTTTCTGGAGTCTATTTCAAATACCCTGTGTAAATTATAGGTTAAAAAGCACAAATTACCTATTTCCACGCAAAGTGACGTTTTATGCTGATATAGAACCAGACGGCCCCTTCCCCGCTCATTTCCTAGTTCGTGAGTTAAGTATCCTCTCTGTTCAGTACCTCCACTTCTCTCTGATTTCTGTTAATTATTTTGTTGACTAATTTTCTGTGATCAGACTCAACTTTTCTCCTTTTGTCCCATTGTATAATTTTTGTTGAGACCGTAGTTTTTCAAAGAGAAATTTAGGAAAAAAAAATGTTCGACTGCTTGACTAGACTGGGTGATGCTTTACAGCTCACCTCCTGCGATACTTGGTTGGGCCTTTCGGTGGGAGTTATCCTTAGAATAAGTTCACGGCATTGGTTTGAGGGCAATTTTAGTTTTGTCAAGGCAAAAATTTGGCAAACATAAGCATTTCTCTGCTTGTGAATCATCTGTGAATCATTCTTGTCTTCTGCGAAATTGCATTTTGTAAACTTACTAGTATGGGCAAGTAAATTCCAAACTATGGATTGCTTGCAAAGTGCTTACCTTCACCAATTATTGTGTGTGACTTTGGTTTCTTTTTTTCTTTCTCTGCCTAGCTGAGTGAAATTTACTTTGTGTAATACACACATGAGCTCTGGACTTTGCCTTAATATTTTCCAGTTAAACAAGTTTGTTAGTAGATCAAGTTTGCATTATCACAAATAAGCTCGAAGACCAGTTACCCCCATCTGCAGTGAGTTCTATTACGTGGGATTATGCAATGCACGTTATTTTCCTAAATACTTAGTTTCCAAATGTCTAGGTTATCTCTTCTCCGGAAGTTTCAGGTTTGATTGATTATAACCTAAATTGGTATTTGCTATGAATTACATTTGATCTGTGATATCATGCTTTTGTCAGGTAATAATCTGTCTTTTTCTGTATAGCACTAAAATTATTTCATGATACTCCTATGGAGATCTCAAGTACAAAGCAAATCACACTAATGCCCCAAGAAAACCTAATGTATCATTTTGCCTACATAGGGGAATAAAGCTGGCAAATTTAATGATTGCTGCACTTTTATACTTCCAGCTTTTAAATTATTTTTAAAATATCAAAGCCATCAAGAACATGACCTTTAAGCTTTCCGAGAAGAGAAATGGTCAGACTTCTTTTCTCTCACTTGTTGCACCGTGTCTCAGTTCCAACCACCTTTAGCCTCTTGTCATTCACATCCTTAGTTATCATTAAGAACTTGCCAGCACACCTTGGTCTTTAACTGCAGATTTCTCCTTCATGCGAGTTCCTTGGATCCCTAATTGTATCTGTGGCATAATTAATATTCTGCTGTGTGGCTGGTTTAGATAAAAGTCCAAGGGATGTGATGCAAAAAAGCAACAGCCATATCTCAGTAGTGCCCGGTTTTGACTCTTGAGTCCTTGTTTGTGCTGCCTTGCCAGCTATCTTGTTAAGTAGCGGCAGCTGGTACAGTTCCCTGCTTGAGAAACCCAGACTGTGTGTAGGTTAAAACCATATTGTGAGGGGGCTAAATACATCATGTTTGGAGTCCTTAATTTTCAGCTGTCTCAAGTCTGGCAGCAGCAAATGAAGAGGAGGAATAGTATCGATGTGTGTTACAAATCTCTCAAGATGTTCTGCTCGGCAAGGCTTCTGTTGCCCCTGTTCTCGAAGCGATCGCTTTTCCAGTCAGCACGGGGGTTGCCAGGGTGGCATCAGCTACAAGATCACGGCTTTTAGATTCTCCTGCTCTGGTACTCTGCTCCTGCCTCCTCCTGCCGCTTTTAACCCATGTATCGCACTGCGCTTTGTGCAAAGCAGGCATTGTGGTCTTCACCAGTAAACTCATAGAGTAAAGAATTTTAAACTGTTGAGAAGCCCTATTCCTAAAGGCAGGCTGTGAAAGTAAAGGTTTATGCATCAGTCTGAAGCTTTTCAACAATGTTAGCTTTCTCTTTGAAAATGGAAAATCTTAAATAAAATAATAATAATAATAATAAACACCAGCAGCAAAGAAGTTACATACCTGTAAGGATTCACATGGTGGCAGCAATCTTGTAATGTAATCTTGCCAGGTAAAAGTTGGATATATCTGAGCCAATCACTTCAGGTTGCTCTGCTGTCAGCTAGGAAAGGAGACCCTTTAGAAGGAAATTCTCAGGCATTTTTTTCTGAATTGCTAGTTGTATTATTTAAAAAAAAAAAAATCCATTAGGTATTCAATGGCAAAACCAGATGGTTTTTATCCTCTGTTTTCTTAATGTTTTCTTTGTAGTGTGACCATGCTGGGTGATATCTTAAAGGATAGTGAGTTCTGCTAGTGGATGTAATAACTTTACAACCATTTAACCTCAAGGAAGGAATGCCTGTCTTTGTACACATTGGGTGTGAGCATGTGTTGTCTTCAGCACTATGGCTGTAACTGCAACCAGGTGAATTTGAATCTTAGGAAACACAATTACAAATGTTACAGCTCATACATCTGGAAATTTGTCAAGATAAGGTTTAAATCCTTTCTCCTTTTAGATGGTGAAAGTTTTTCCAGAATCTCAAACAGGGCCAGAATTTCATCTGAAGGTATCTGTACGGATAAGATAGTTCCCCAAATAGGGTTTACGAATCCCCTATTTACTTCTGCTACTAATTTTCACTGTTCATCTTCTAAATGTGCAAATAAGGTGAGCTGTGTGGAAGATCCTATCCCTTTCAAAACTTCCGGGTGTAAAATTTCAAAGACTGAGATTGGAGAGAGAAAAAAAAAAAAAAAACAGAGGAAGAACCATCCTTTTCTGAAAAGCTATGGATGCATCTACATTAGGGTGTTGGTTAGAACAGGAACACGCTTTTGAAATGAATGTCTTGATAATCTACACTTACTTCACTTCCCTTTGCATCTCAGAGCACATAAACTGATTTTGTTTTGGATGAAACTAAGCCAGAAGACGTATTACTCCAGGCACTCATTTAATGTACTCCAAGTGCTAATGCAAATTCAGTCCACAGGATCAGATTGGAGATAATTTGAAGTAAGAGCCTCTAAAAAGTAATGTGAAAGCTATTCCTTAATGCCAAGTATTTCACCCTACAGCTCTGTTCCTATTGATAAGGTTAATATAAACTCAGGATATATCATTTTGAACAGCTTGTTTCCAGTTTTTTTTTTTAATTTAACATAATCCTTTATGTATATTTACACAAAAATATGAGGGAAAACATAAACATCAAAGCATAATGTTTAAAAAAAAAAAAAAGAGATGAAATTATTACGTGTCCCTTGGATAGCAATAGAAACAAACAGTGCTTTAGTAATAGAAAATACTTCTATAGAAAGTAGGTTACTGAGATTTGTAGGTTACTTAAACATCAGTTCTATACAGCTTGTGAAAAGGAGCCATAAATTAAAGAGCTTTTGCCCTCATCCATCCCCCAAATACATCCATATGTGCTTTGCTGACACTAAGTATTTCCTAAAATGTTGAAAAACATGCTGAAATTCTGTATCAGTACACTGTTATTCTTGGCTGAGATTCAGGTGCCCTAATTTAGATGTGCAAAAGACATGCAAGCCCGACTTAGTTGCCATAGGCTTTATGGAGGGGGATTCATCTTGTTCTAAAATAGATCAGACGAAGGATACTCTGGAGGTGTCGTCTTCCTTCTATTAACGATAAACAGAGCATCAGATGGCTATCTTAGGTGTCTAACTCTGGGTGTCTGGAGTTGAATGAAATGTGATTCATCTCCGTTTATTAAGGTAGCTGAACTAAATGTCTCAGCACAATCCCTTTCACTTGAAACTGAAGATAGAATTGACTGGTGTGCTTCAAGATCCTATGAAGGTGCGGTAGTCATCCAGAACTATCATCATATTCAAAGAACAGCCAGTGTACTCTGGTGCTGAGATGCAAAGCAGAGCTCTTGTGGTCCATGGGCAGCAGATCTGCCTGGTAAGCTGGAGAAAGAGGATCTGTTTTTGTGGAGTTGTGCTTCTTGTTTCATTATGCTCTTTCAGGCCAAGTTCTAGCTGGCATTTATAGATGTGAATATTTATAGAAGCTAATTCTCTCTGTGGGTTCTTGGGTTTGCCAGCTGTGAGATGAAATGAAAGACTTATCTTTAATTTACTCTTGAAAATGGGGGTGGGTATATGATATAGTAATTTTCTTCTCTTGCTGTCTAAAGCAGAGGCCTCTTGTGAACAGAAGGTACCATTTTGCGGAACTGCATGGTGGTTTTGCGGTCGTGTGGGTGATTGAGACATATGGAAAAAGCACTACTAAGCATTTTTGAAGAGAATAAGTATTACTAGCTACATAACTGAAACTTGAGCTGGTCAAGCTCCATAGCACAAGGCCAGTTTGTTTTCTAATGAAGTGGTTTCAGTGGAGCACCTATAGAGAAGAATTTGGCCCATGAAGTTTAATGATTAGTTGCTGTTTAATTACTAGCTGCTCCTTAAGGACAGAAACTTACCACCAGAAATGCTCCTACCTCTCTGATCCTTTCCATAATGTTTCCAGTTCAAATACTTCCCTGGCTAAAAATTATATCCCATATATAAAAATTATATGTGGTGCGAACATCAGGTGTGTGTTCCTAAATGTCATTCCAAATTATAAGGTGTGTGAGTTCAGCGTGAATAGGAATTCAGGAAGAAGATTATTCAGGAATAAGAGCTCAGAGGGTATCTGGGTGCATATTTTCCGGGGTATGCACTGCTAAAATCTTAAATGTCACTGAAGGAGATAGACTGTGGTAGAATAGACTGGGCACATTTAGGCTTTTCCCCTCCTCATAAGTAACTCATCTCTGTGACTTCTGCAATTTAATTTAATTGGCTGAGTCTCTGAACAGAGGCAGCTGTATTGGTTTGCCATACTACATGTGCGCTCAGAGTTTGGCACCAGCATATCAGTATTCACTTTTTTTTTTCCAGAAAAGATTGCAAATACTCCCTGTATTCAATCCAAGCTATTGATATGAAAATGCTTGGAGCTAAGACCGATTGAGGGTGGCCACAGACTTTTGGGAGCTGCAGCTCTGAACAGCTGGATTAAGCTTTTCTGTGACACTGAAATGGGCGCTAACTTTAAAGCTTTAATCTCTTCTTCTCAGGAACTTTGTCTTGAAGAAAATTAAATTCTTCTAATTCTACTAACTTCCAATAGTTCATAACATGCTTTTGTTTTTCTGTGTAAATTAGGCTGGAATCAGATTTACAGCTCTGTTACAGTGAGTCATTGCCAATCCTGGTAACAGAAACTGAGAGTTTCTGTCCCTTTGTGGACCTGTGCCTCTATGAAAGAGGGAGGTAAATATCCCAAATATTTTAAAATCTACTTGTCTGCATCCCATTTTCAAAACTGGTACGCTGGGTAGAGAGTCTTTGCCAGAAGTTACTGGAGTCAGGTTCCCAAGAGCTGGAAGGAGCTGTAATGCTGTATTAACATTACCTTGGACTAGTAAGTTCATAATATCGTAGCCACAAATGATAATGCTGTGCAGCTGAGACATATTGTGGGCTGAGGAGTGGAATAGCCAAGTTAGCTTATGGCTACGTGAGGCTGGGTGGGGTGACCTGACTATATCACTTCCATTTCAAGAGCAGGCTCAGTAAGCAGCCGTGCAGTCAAACGTACATCACTTCTGGTAATATTACCTAGTCGGAATTTCGTAAAGGACAATACTCAGATTCTAAACGTATTCTAATAGCGGCCTTGCGTGTATTATCTGAGTGTCCAGCAGCCATCTCCATGTCTGCAGTGCATTGTATTGATTTCTCAATGAAGTGAGTGAAGTCTTTGTGAAGTTCTTTCTGCTTTGTTTTTGTGACTAGTATTCAGTGTCTTCAAGGCAACAGTAAGCCTGTCTTAAATTTCTGTGGGTTTGAGTGGGAAGGGGGTGTTGGATTTTTTTTATTTTTTGTAACTGTGTTGCTCTACTTAAGCACAGAGATATCACAAAATGTGTCATGCATAAATCAGACCTGATGCCTTCATTTAAAGATAATTACCTTTTGCGATACATAGTGTCTAGCAGCACCCAGAAATGTGGCATGAATGAAGTTCTTGTCTAAAAGTTTGGGAGGCAAGATATTCCGTTAGCCAAGTCCAGCTGAGAGCTGGGTATGTTCATGACTCTGCTTGTCCTGCTATGCAACTTTCATCTTACTGTTTTGGTTTCCTCATGCATAATTTGGAAGTATAGATAAGTAAAGCATACTTTGTTAGATATACAGAGTGCCTGGCCACCTAATGCAGTTCAACTTCACATGATTTAATGTTAAATCAAATATCTGCTATGTGAAACTGAAGACTATATGGTTTTGTAGTTTAAAAAAAAAAATCTTTCAAGGCTAAGACTTAAATTAGCTGTCTGAGAAAGAAAAAATAGTGAAATGTCTTACTAGGTGTTTTTGGTGGTGTTTTTTTTCTTTTTGCCTCTTTGAGCATTGATTTGGTATAAGCAACTAAAGTATTCTGTATCCTCAAAATGTGGAATTTTGAAAGATCAAATGACATTCCCATTTCTCTGTGAAAACTGGAGATTTTTTCCTGTACCTATGAATAATTGTGTAATTTTATATCTTGTGCATCATGTACAAGTAAGCACACATGCAGTACTTGTATACCACTGGCTACAGCCAGGCGTACAAGAAGCTGTCACTGCAGAAGCATCCCCAGCAAAGAGCTCAGTCAGTGCACCTTCTCCCCCAGGTGTCTGCACAGCGTGCCTGTAAGGCAGTGCTCCCTGCTAAATTCAATTTCTTGGCAGTTTACGTGCGCAATAATGCCCTAGCTGTTGAGTGATTAGCCATTGTCCATTCCTTCTTTTCCATCCTTGATCATTCCGTGTTATGATCTGCTGACTGCTGCACCACACGTGTGTCAGCACAACGACTGCTTCTCTGAGCCATTCCAAGCCCTGTAAAACCAGGGGCTAGTATCGACCATTCCACACTCTTTGGGAGCTGGCTTACATGAATTTCAATATTTGTCAACATCCTGAATGTCTTGCAACTGGACATTGGTATCCGGTTGAAAGATGAGCGTCTCACAGAAGCCATACAGTAATGTTGGCATTAACTCTGACCTGCAGTACTTGATGCTATTGAGCATGAGGTGAAACTGGTCCATGTTCCTGTTGTTGTTATGCAGACTTGCAATGGCTCCTCTTGTAGCTTCCTCAGCAAAATGCTGAGTGTAATTAAAAAAAAAAAAAGGGATTTGCTGCCTCCGTGTACCACAGGGGTCCACCTCTCAGCAGGTACCCCTGCAGAATCTACATGACCTCATGTGGATACATGGCAATGTATCTTGGATTCCTTTTCTGGAATGCACGCAATTGCATGCTGTCTCACCAGCGCAGCTAACTATCAAAGGAATAGTATCATAAAGAAGGTGAGCAGCTGCTGCTCACTGAAACGGACAATGCCAAAGACTTGGTGGTTTGAAAGCAGAGAATTCTGAACTTCATATGTGACAAAGGGCTCTACCCTTTTGTACCTGAGGAAAGGAAACCTTTTGTGTTCTGTTCCCAGTGAACTTCCAGAAGATGAGTGAGTAACACTGAGGAATAAATATTGCCTCTAATGCCGTCTTACTGACCCTGCTGTCTACATATGGACCTCCTGACAGAGATATCCCAAAACAGGTTCTTATTTTCTCCACTGAAACAAGTTTTATTTTTATTGACACCAATCTGTTTTCTCCTATGCTCCATTCTACACAGTGTTAGTATGCCATACGTTCTTATTTCATGTTTGGGCAATTATTAAATACAGTTACACACAAATGTATTAGACAACAGTACAAAATAGTATGCTTGCTTTACTGTGTATGAATTTGCCTTGTCAAGACCTTTGTTTATACTTTGTATATAGTTTTTTGTAATGGCATATAAAATACTGGATCCCTTTGCTCAAGCATGTTTTTCTTCCAGAGATGCTTTTCGTTCTCTTGAAATGGGGTAGTCATGCTAAACGATCAGCATCTAATGGGCCTATATTTAGAGTGTCTAAAATAGAGAGTGACAACAACCTGGTATTTGTGGGTTGCCCTGAAGGACTGCAGTGTCCTGGCATCATACTAAGTTGGATAATTTCAATGGGCTCTCCAGACACTGGAAATGAGGAAAGACCAGTTGGATCATCCAAGGAATTTTCTGCCAGGGCAAGCTTGTTCCCTGTGATACCTCTTCCAGAGGTATTATCTCTGGCTTCAAATAATTAAGCAGGACTTCCTCAGACTGGAAGACAGCCTCACATTTTAAGATTGCCTTTTTACATAGCCCTCAAATAGTATCTCCATTGCAGTGAAAATCCCTTTTTAAACTTGATTCCTTTGAAAGGTACTGTTGATACCACTTTGAAGTTATCAAAGATGTTAAATTAGAAGTGTAGTTACATAGAAGTTAGTTACATATATAGTTGTTAGTTATCTGGAAATATAGAGAACACTTGAACAGAACGTGGCTTTCTGGCTCAGTATTCCTAGTCTCCCTTTCCAGCCAACATTCAGCACAGGCAAACTTCTTTGCTTTCTTTCAGAGCTGCATCACTTCCTCAATGGTCCTTGTTTTTCTGCTGCTTTCACAGTTGGATTCTGTTTTGTTTTTTTTTTTTTTTCCCCCCTCTCACTCAGAATCTGTTCTCCTGTTCTGTACATGCTGACAGCTCAGCTAGATGAATACCCATCCTCTCTGTAGGCATTCAGCCTCCAGTGAAGCATCTCTGTCTACACAATCCAGTTTCTGCCTTGTCTTGAATGTGACTGCTGTTTGAGGGCTTGACTTCTTTTTTCATGCTCCCTTAGTCCAAAATAAGTTTAAATAATACTGACTGATGGCAACTAATTATACCCACCATTTTTAGAAAAGATTTTTCACCTAATTTCTAGCATAAGCCATAGCATGACCTTACTTGTAGTTCAGAAGATAAAGCCCTGATTTCATTTGTGCAATTGAAACCAGTCCTGAGGTGTTGGAAGAATTACAGTGGCTCTCCTTTCACTGATGGAGGTGATATCAGTTTTAGAGTTACACAGTGAATACTGGTAAAACACTAATTTGTTGCAAGGTGTGTAGGTGATGCTGGGATGTTAGTATCTGGCAGAACAAGATGACATTTCATGCAAGCCAGAATGCGAGTTTACTAGAACCATGTTTATCATCCAGCACTGTATTTCAGTAAACTTATGGTCACTTACTTCCCTGTTTCTTTTGTTATTAGTCCCAGTTTAGAAGAAGGATAACAGAATAGTTTAGAAGGATACAGACAGGGCTTTGTGATCTATGTTCACCTCTTGGCAGCTGTCTTCAATGATGGCAGGCTGCAGCAACGTAATTGGTTCAGGCGTGATTGGTTGTACACCACTATGCTTTCTACTTCACTTAAATAACTTAAAAGAAAGGGGAAAAAAAAGAAAAACCACACCTTGATAATCATTACAACAGCAAATAAAGTACAATAGCTTTTGGAGGATTTAGTGAATAGAATATATCTGCCTAGCTTGACTACATGATTTAGACAAGAACATATGAAGTGTCTGTATCAGACATGCAAACAAGGGTGCTCAGTGGGAGCTTTCTTTTGATAATCATGTTCCTTGTATGAATCACTTTCTCAGGTTTGAAAGAAGAAACCAATCTTTAAAACCAGTTCCCTCCCAATATTATAGATAAGAATGTCGTTTATTGTAGCATTATGTTGTGCAATAGTTGTGACTACTGCAAATTCACCATCCTGTAACAGAATAAATTAACCTTCCACAAGGTAAAGTAAGTATACATCAGAGAAAGTTTGTGACACACATAGTAACAAGATGTGGAAGTCTGGAATCAGGGTTTAGAATTATACCTTGTGGTGGCCTTGAGAAAATAAGGAAGGGTTGGTAAGGACTGTGTACCTGCCCTCTTCTAAGGGGATGCTACCGCCCCTCCCAGCTTGTACTGCATTTAGATTTTTTGTTGCCTACTGTTATGACCCACAGAATTTCATTGAACAAGAAAAAACTCATTTGTGAAAAAAGATTCTGTATTATTCTAGCCCTTAGGAGGTCAAACCCTTAAATTAGCGTTTAGCTTATTTTTTCTCCTATTTGCGCAACGATGACTGGGAAAAAAAATCACAAATTTCAGAGATGCAAATGATCTACTAAATAAATTGGCATCTTGCCTATTTCCTGTAATTTTTTTTCCCCAGCCTAGTCTTAAAGCACTGTTGCTCTAAACAGTAAGAGGAGCATTTGACAAAGACCAGTCTTTACCTCAGATTCTAGTTTGAGTTGGAAGGCTGGCAATTTGGGAAATTATCCTTCTAGTTTTAATGCAGTTACATGACTGGAGGCTTCAGTTACACTTTGAATGCATCGTGGATCCACAGTGAGCTATATTTGAAGAGTCCTGAAATGTTGAGCTTCTACTTTCCTGATGTGACAGGGGATGTGAATTATCACTGCCAAACATTTTTGTATAGCATTCTCCCTTAGTTTCTGCCTGTTGTACATTACTTATAATCACTGAAAAAAAAATAATTCCCTTTCTTTTTCTGTATTGTTTCTCTTCTACACTACCTTTCTATGTAACTCAAGTTCTTTGGGAGTACAAGGAATAGAGGATGAGGCTGCACAGTTCTCTTCCAGTATCAGGTTTTGAAGTTGTCTAAATAGTATCATGTGTAATTGGCTCTGATTATGAGGCATCCAGAATCCACGAAGTATTTCTAAGGCAAAAGCAAAAAGAGAGAGGCTGTTGCCTTCTGAACTGTCTAAATATCCTGGTGTTGTCGACAGGAGAGAATCTTAGGTCGTCTTTCTGAAAAACAGAGGAGCTTCTGTAACAGATAAATTGTGACTGAGAGAAAACAGCCGCTGTTGACCTTTCAGATATTAGGCTTGACACAAATATTCCTGAGGGAGATGCTTACGACTTTCTTACCGACACATCACCTACAGACTTTCTTTTCTTACTGTCGCTGAGTGTGAGCTTCCAGCAAAGCTGAGCTGTATGTTTGTGGGGCATGGTTTTGTGTGGTTGGGTTTTAGTGGTCAAGAGAAAATAAGGGCATTTCAGGTCACCTCAGCTTTAACACTGGTTCTGTCACTGACTTGCAGTCCAGATTTAGACAGATTGCTTTATTGGAATGATTGGGTATAGTTGTTAATTAGTGTGGCTGCAGGGGTCCTGTGCTCAGGGAGACCCCCAGACACACACTCCTCTGTTAGCCAGTGTGCCAGATGGCTCTAGTTACCATCAGTACCACACTCTGCCTCACTCCATCTCTGTCTAAAATTTCCATCTGTATCATCAATCCATGGGATAATGGTAATGACCTACCTTGTAATGGCATAAAGTGGATTTGACCAAGCTCTGAACACAGTGCTATCAAGGCTCTTGTTACCGTTCCCTTAGGAGTAATCTCCAGTGGGCAGAGCCTTCCTGCTTCCCAAGAGGCTGGAGGAGTTTCACAAGTGAGTCGGTTTGGCTCCCTTTGAGCCCTAATTCTTCCGTATCTACTGATAGTTTTCATATAATAAGTACTATATGCACAGATAGTGACTGAACTTCTTAAGCTAAATCTGAAATTGTGGAACTCATGTAATGGCATGTGTGAATCAGAGTAAAACTGGGGCAAGTTCTAAAACCTACCAGAAATTTTCTCAGGGCAATTTATAATCTGGGGAAACTGTATACATGGAGAAAATATGGTTGTTAATATCAGAAAATATGTAGAATAATCAAATATAACTTACTCCTGTCATCATCTAGGTTATTCATAAGGTGACCTTTTCTCAGGCATTTAGGCAGAGGCTGGTGCAATGACTTATCAGTAATGACAAAATTCAAATTCAATTCCTTTATTTCCTTACATTTCTTTTAGGTGTATTTTTTCTTGTCATTTATCAATGGGTTTTGTTTTTGCTGTGGCACCCTGATATACTTAGGTCTTTCTTTTGATGCTTGAGAACAAAATTCTGATTTGGAGTTTGTTTATTATTCAGGTCATGATGTGCTGATGGTCACTGCTTGTTGCATGCCAAGTTGCGAGGAAAAAACATGAGCTCTCACTCACTTGGAAATTTGCCCAAGGCAGCAATCATTCTGCAGTTCGTGCTATTAGAATTGTTTCGTCTGTAGAGGTTTGCCAAGCAGACGTGGTCAAGATAAAATTACATGTTTTTCCTTGAGACTGCTGGATTTTATGAAACTTGATTGTTACAACAAAAGCCATAGTCATTACTTATTTGCTGTCCCTTTGGCTTGTTTTCTTTTTCTGCTGTGTGTAGCATAACTTGTTTAGGTCTCTTACAATAACCATATGCAAACTACAGTAACCAATTATTGTTTAGGTTCCTGGGATTGTAGGGGAATGTATAAACAAGAAAAATAGTATCACATATGGATCACAGGATTTTTTAGTGCTGCTGCCATAAAAAAAACAATATGCTTAGTCTTTATAAATTTAGAAGAAACTTGCTGTAAATAGTACATTTGCAAAGCAAAATCGGAATTTAATCTTCTCAGTTTTTATTCTTTTTTTTTTTTTCTATTTCTGTTTTCCCATGTAACTGTGCTCTAGTGAGCTCTGGGTAGTGGTGATAAAAGCCTGCCACATCATATGTATGTAACTTGAAGCAGATGAAGAAATGATCTTTAGTGCTTAAAATGATTAACTGCTAAGCTGTTTCTGTCGAATGCAGTTGAAATGTACTGCGAATCAATGTCTGAGTTTGTTGTCTCACTACGTGAGTAGTTAAATACTTTGAATAGTGTTTTTGTAAATATACCATTTAATTACAGATAATTCTAAAGTATCTCAGTGGTGCCATTAACTGTTACTACTGTTAGTGTTTGTATTCACATAGTGCCTAAAAGTTCCAACTAAAGTGAAGGCTCAGTGTACGAGGTGCTGGGTGTGAGGCTTCTGGCACAAGAAAATTACGTGACTTGCTCAGATATATGTTGTTGTCTTAGCAAAGAAAGGGAGAAGGATATTTCCTTTTATCTGTTGCTAGAGCAAAGGTATACAAAGGGAGAGACAGGTAACTGTGTCACAAGAGGAAATGGCTAGAAACTGTGAATTTACATAGATTTGAAATGAGGGAAGGTTTCTAGTTATCAAAGCAGTCTATCATTTTAAAATGAACGTTCATCAGTTTTATAAAGGGATTTTGTAATGTCATCTATAAAAACATCAGAAGGACTAAACAGCCAAGAAGTTTTATTCCAGCTCTGTGGTGTTTGGAGAACTGGAAATAAGTGTTACCTGTTTGTCACTCAGATTTCATACCCCACTGTGAAACTGTAATGTAGAAAAGGGAAACTTGAAGCAGAAATTTAAGCCTCATAGAGTTTTGTGACCTCATGGTCAAAGCACTGCACTGGAATTGGTGGTAAAGATCGTTAGGATCAACACATACAACATCTAGCTTTGCCTCATATTTACTGTGTAGTAATTGAGCACCTTCACAAATTTTTGAATCATAAACTTTTGACAGCATTCTCCTCAAGAAACTGGCTGCTCGTGGCTTGGACTGGCGTACCCTTCGTTGGGTTAGAAACTGGCTGGGTGGCCGGGCCCAAAGAGTCGTGGTTAATGGAGTCAAGTCCAGTTGGAGGCCGGCCACTAGTGGCGTCCCCCAGGGCTCAGTACTGGGGCCGGTCCTCTTTAATATCTTTATAGATGATCTGGACGAGGGGATCGAGTGCACCCTCAGTAAGTTTGCAGACGACACCAAGTTAGGTGCGTGTGTCGATCTGCTCGAGGGTAGGAAGGCTCTGCAGGAGGATCTGGATAGGCTGGACCGATGGGCTGAGGCCAACTGTATGACGTTCAACAAGGCCAAGTGCCGGGTCCTGCACCTGGGGCACAACAACCCCAGGCAGAGCTACAGGCTGGGGGATGAGTGGCTGGAAAGCTGCCTGGCAGAGA
>VXAA01000556.1:699604-741273 GCA_013399115.1 Anseranas semipalmata
CCCCTTCACAAATTTTTGAAACATAAACTTTTGAAAAAAAACAGATAAACTAGTTTCCTTTTTTTTTTTTTTTTTTTTTGCCAATTCTGCACCAAAAGCTTAATCCACATAACGAAAGTTCAGAAGTAACAAAATCTAAACTGACATGAATTCCATTTATGTATGAGGTATAAATGCTGGCCTGGGAATACTTTGATCAAAGAAATGTGTTTCCACCTCCTTTTGCTTGAGCTGTCCAGCATAAACTTTTGCTTTCACTGTAGCTCACTTAGAGTAAAGAAGGATCCATTTGTTCTCTTAATCCCTGTAGGCTCCAAAATCCATCGTTCTAAGAATAACTGTGGATGTTTGGGAAGTCTAAAGGATAGGGAGAGAAACTTCAAAATTTGCTTGCAGAGTATTCTCTGCATTGCTTAAATAGTGGGTGTTGATTGCTTTGCTAAGGAAAGGATTCAGGTTTATCCACATTGTCAAATGGATCCCCTAAAGACAAGTACTTCTGTAGTAGTTCTGCAAATTACAGTGCCATTTTATTAACGGAATGCACAGTGACACTGGTATCATGCTGGCTAAAGCTCCTTGTTTCACAATGGGTTAGCTTGGGACTTTTTCCTCAGAATGATTTTGGAAAGCAAAGAGAAGTAAAAATAATTTGAGGTGAAGTTATATCTTTTCCACGTAGTCTGCACACAAGTTGGCTGCACATTATTCATAATTCTATTACAAGTGTCAGGTGGTGGGATTAGAACTTTCTTGTGAAAGCTGAGAGAATGCAAAATTCTGTATATTTTATATTTTTTTTCATCCTAACATGCATCCTCAGAGTGCCTCTGCTCTGAAAATCTTTGACACTACAATCTACTCAGGCTGAGTTTCCTCACTTTCAGGCTGCTTGTCTAAAAGTTGTGATAACCTTGCTAAGTCAACACAATCTCCTTCATATACCAAACTGGGAAGTCTGTAGAAAATTCCAGCAGTAGGGAAACGGTATGGTTGGAGTATGCACTTAATGCTGCACTTCATGGTAGTCTGATGTTTTTCTGGGCTGATTGTGCTTATTATCTGTTTTAAGGTGTGTGTCCACTGTATATACTGCATGGGTATGGAGACCCAGCCAGATATTCTACGTGAAGTTTTGTTGTCTGGTACTGAGTGGATTTAGAAAGTATGCTTGTCCCAGGGCAGTAGGGTAAAAGAGCAAATCTGTGCTAAAATAATGGTATAATTCTTCCATATACCTACACAGCTGAAACAGTTCATTTTCTTGCCTTCTTTCATGTCTTTTTTCCCTTGACATTTTAAAATTAAAAAAAAAAATTACATGAGCTCTACTGGCGTCTCTGTGCATTAAGAGCAAAATAAACTGTTTTCTTTTTTCATTTCCTGTCATTTCATGCTTCCGTCAGAGTTTTTCCAGGAGAAAGGAGAGGTCAGTACTGAGTTGTTTAGGAAAAGATGACTTTTAACTGGCCACATGAGGAAAGCAAGATAACAAGGCCAGCCTCTCCTTCCATTGCATGGAGTCCCTGGGACCCTGAACATCAGACTATTCTTTTTGTCTTAGCTCACCTCTATGTTTAGCTTTGTGGTTTCTATTAATAGCACCCAAAATCAATCTTGTGTGAGGCAGGTAAAGGCAACTGCCCACACCACATGAATGAACCTGGGGAGGAACAACCCCGGGCCCCAGTACATGCTGGGGGCCACCCAGCTGGGAAGCAGCTCTGCAGAAAAGGACCTGGGGTCCTGGTGGTCACCAAGTTGAACATAAGTCAGCAATGTTAGCCCTTTCTTAGCTCTTGCTGCTAAGAAAGCTAATGGTATTCTTGGCTGCATTAGGCAAAGTATTGCAAGCAGGTCAAGAGAGGTAGCCCTTCTGCTTTACTCAGCACGGGTGAGGCTGCACCTGGAGTCCTGTGTCCAGTTCTGGGCCCGATGATCATCGAGACATGGTTGTACTGGAAAGAGTCCAGCAGAGAGCCACCAAGATGATCATGGGACTGGAGCACCTCTTCTGTGAGGAGAGGCTGAGAGAGCTGGGCCTGTTCAGCCTGGATAAGAGAAGGCTCGGGGGGGCATCTTATCAATGCATACAAATACCTGAAGGGAGGGTGCAATGAAGACAAAGCCGGGCTCTTTTCAGTGGTGCCCAGTGCCAGGACAAGAGGCAGTGGGCCCAAACTGGAACATGAGGTTCCCTCTGAACACCAGGAAGCACTTCTGTGCTGTGCGGGTGACAGACCACTGGCACGGGTTGCCCAGAAGTTGTGCAGTCTCCCTCCTTGGAGATCTTCAAAAGCTGCCTGGACGTGATCCTGGACACCCTGCTCTGGGTGGCCCTGCTTGAGCCGGGGGGGTGGACCAGGTGACCTCCAGAGGTCCCTGCCAACCTCAGCCGTTCTGCGATTCTGTGAATGCAGACAGTGATGCAGAGTAGAACTAGGCTGGGACTCGAGCGCAGCTGTTTCTCCAACATTGGGGACTGAGTTGTGTAACAAGGGAGAGGGTACATGGGGTGACTGACTGTGGGGTGACCATAAGTTCTGGAAAGTCTATAATGAGAGGGGACCTATCTTCTGTCCTATTGCATTTAACCATCAGGATTGTATTCAGGAAACATTTTTTTGTATTTGCAGGACATTGTATATTTTGTGTTCAATTTCTGCTCGAAAAGTTCCAGTTTTCAGCTTCAGACAATGAATACGGACCCATCAATTGCCTCTCTGTTAGGTGTCAGACTGTTTTGTGACTTTTAGACTTTTGAAGTTTTTAGCTTTTTAATGCAGCTCTTATTTGCTAATGGGCCTTCACCAGACTAATTACTTTGTGGCCCTGAATAAAATAATCATACTGGAGCTATGGAATGATCTACTTCTTACAGAAAATGCTTCAAGAGTCTGTTCTTTGGACCTAAACAATGTTTAGGGTAAGGAGAACCCTCAGTAAAGTATCTATTCTTGTATACCAACATGAAGTTTCACCAAAAAAAAAAAAAATTTAGTTGGGTGAGAGACAGCAGGCCAAGAGATGCCTCTTAAAGCTCTTTAAAATGACCAAGTCTGAGTTTTAGTATTTTCAAGTATTTAAATACCATGGCAACAAGAGCTTCAATACTTGAGATGGTTAGGGACAGAATTCACACTCTTTCTATGGAGGCAATAGTCCTCTGAGAGTTTTGAAGTGTTCTGCAAATGCAAGGCAGTCATGGGTGCTTGTAAAAGGAGAAATTCTCTCCCCAGGCCTGACCTTCCCAGTTATTAACTGACAGTCAGAGCCCTTGGCACTGTCCCATTCACTCTAGCAGATTCCCCGATCTGTGTGGGGTACATCTCACTGGAAGTATATCCTAAAAAAGTGGAACACTTTTGTGGAAGTGTTTGCTGGGCTAAAGCAAAGTCATGCTTAACTCTAGGCAAGAGTTAAGACATTGTGTTTTAAACTTAAAATATGGCATTCCAGTCAAGCAGCAGAGCTGAAAGTGCAGCTAGCTGAGAGGACATCTCTTCATGCCCAGACTGTGATGAGAGTCATGGGCAACCCATCCCAATTCCAGAACTGGCTACATAAATTTTATTGATAATGAGATGTGCAGCTTATTGCTAGCTCTCGAGAAGGATCAGACATTGCAAGCAGCAAGATGAGCAAGGGTATGACAACACATTGGAATTGAGATTAAGTTGCACCATAATCAAAATTTGCTGCACTGATAACCTCTCTTACTGGGTTTATGAGAGACACAGATCCCTGAGTAAGGAATCACTGTCTTTGGTGATTGACTGTTTTAACACGAAGATGTTTGAAGACCCTCAGATGCTGTAATCAAGGAGTTGCTCAAGTGTAGCCCTCCTCTAGACACAGGTGGCATTCCTCTCTTAAGGGTGACAGTATTTTGACAGTACTGCGCCTGTGACAAATAAAGTGTCTTACTATTCTGTATTATTAAAATAGCGGCACTGTTTTCTCCCATTTAATTTTCTAAAAGGCATGATTTAATCCTTTCTTTACAGCATTTGAAAAGAAAAGAAAGCACAAAGGAAGTGTTTCCCTCTGTTGGCTCGTCTTCACTGTGCCTCTCTCCCAGTCTGCTTCCTCCTTATAATCACCAAGCGAAGATGAGTAGCCTGCTGCAAACATGACGTCTCTGACTGGTGTCGTTGCCTCCCACCAGTCTGAGTGGGTGTCCTTCGCTGATGAGCTGCTCCTCCCTGTTAACCCACGAGGTAAGATACTTCTGATTTTCTTTGAATCTTTTAAGACTTTTTATTTGAATTATACTATGATATATATGGCATCGTATAGCATACTATCATACCATATAGGATCACAGAGCTTGCCTTCTAAGTGGAAGCGATACGTGTAAAGGTTGAATTATGTCCTGTTACCCTGATGTAATAGGACAATTTGAGCCAGAAAATGTAAAGCACTTTCACAGCTCTTAGCACAGATCTATTACAGGGTTTGGATCCGTCCTTGGAGATGCAAGGCAGTATCCAACTGACCATGGAGGAAATCTCACCTATTACAATTAAGCGCAGAACTATGCCCAGTGTTTGGTTAAAAAGTCTATTAGGTGAAGGAAAAATTTCCATGTATGTTCAATGTCAAATTTTAGAGATTTCAATAAAAAACAATGAAGTAATGGTGGTTTCCTACCAATATTTCTATTTTGTCTCTATTTTAGGTAGCACTGAGGAGCCTCTGGAAAAATGTTTTTCTTCTTCAGACACCTCCTCAGAAGAGAACCACAATGTGGATGGAGAATTTCAGGACCTCTCGCACACAGAGCCAGATAATGCAGGTGACAAGCCGAAGGAGGATTCTACTGTGCTTGGGAACCATGCATGTCCCAGAGCTGATCTGTCATCATCTATCAGAGCTTGGGTTCAGTTTGAAGATGCACCATGGGCCAGTGCTCCACCAACCCATCCACAGGCAGGTGAGGTAAATGCAAAAAAAATGGAAAAAGTCCATTCCAGTAATTTAACAAAATACAGAGAGCCTACCAGATTTTTTCCTTGCTGTTTGATTTCTCAGAGGTTGAATTTTGATTACTTTGTACTGTATTGTAACACAATTAATGTTATCAGAGTTTCAAAAAGGGATCATAATATAGTTCTGGATTGAACTAGCAACATAAACACAGTGTCTCTTCTTCGTGGAAAGAAAATGAAAAGCTTTTGTGATTCATTCAGCCTGTATCTTGACCTTGGAGACTGCCAACATGCATTCATGGGGAAACAACGTAGTGATGTTTGTAGTAGTGATGTTTCTTGTGTACAGTTGTGGATAGCCATCTGAAAAGTCTGAGCTGTGTTTGCGCCTGTAATCTGGAACGGAAAGAATGGTGATTGCTATCCTCTGTGCTTGATGTCTTTATCTGCTCATAATCCCCATGTTGCTTTTGCCAGAAGCTTAGAAAGACCAACTGCTAGTGGGCCAGTTCACATCAGTACTTTTTGCTGTCTTTAGATGCTTGAGCAGCTTGAGGTTTACAAAGACAACAGAAGCTGACCCTAACTCCAGGACTGCATATGCTTTTGTTCCGATGTAAAAGTTCTTTCTGACGTACTTCAAACATGCATGCAAAGCCTCTGGCTTACCTCCTCATCTTGCACTAACTGATATGGCTATATGAGCTTCTAGCTTTTCTGTACGAACACACTTCTGACCCTTCTCGTAGGACACTGTGGGGTAATTGCCCAAAGAAAACATTAGTTTACTTCTTCATATTTAAATTGAGATATTCTCTTAATAATTCCACTTGGTTACTTCTAGTTATTAAAGTAGTTTTAAAAGGTATAGTTTACTCTGCTCCCTGAGTCCATCCAATACTCCCTGCAACATAAATAGCGCTTCTGTCAGAAAACTTGGATTGGCAACTTTGCGTTGGGTTTTGTTTTTGTTTTTTTTTGTTTTCCATCTGCTCTTTTTATGGGTACTACAGGTTAGTCCACTTGAGACAGTGGTTAGACCTTTGTGCAGGAGAGGTGGGAGAATCTTCAGGCAAAGATTTTTCTCTTAAGCTCTGTGTAAGTCCTTCTTATCTTTATTTGTTGGTTGCTCTTAGTTTAAATACTTATCCCGGTGAAAAGGAGAGAAGGAATAGCACCCATAACTGTAAATCTGTAAAACTGAGGTGCTTTACCTCTCTATTAGCTAATTTCATGGTTAGGTGAAATAGCTTATTGTGAAAACAATATAGAAACCCTCCTACTTTCTCTTACTCATACAGATAGATACAGCCACGTACTTTTTCAAATGGAGCTGTCGGTTGCTATTACACCACATTTCCTTCCTAATGTTATGATGTCCTTGTTAAATGGAAAACCTTAAATGTACCTTCTTATTAAAGAGCAAAAAAAAATCTTTGATCAGACTAAATAAAGGTAGCTGTAACAAAAAAAAAAAAAAAAAACCTTCCATAAAACTAATTTAATGGTGTATTACTTGATTTCCTGTTCTTAAAGAGATGTGGCCCAGTTTCAAGGTCTGTGCTTAGCAACAGCAGTACCTCTTGATTTGTATTTTCAGTCACAGGACAGAGGTCCTAGACAGAGCTCTTGGATGTCCAAAAGAGGTGGTCAGAGAAGACTGTTCAAAAACACAGCTGTTTTTAAAGAAGGTTCCCATTCTTGCCTTGTAAGGGCTTGGCATAAGTGATGCATGCCACTGGAGGGATATTTACACACTTTAAGCATCAAACTGCTATTAATGGGGGAGGATGATTCCCCTGGCTGGCATATCAGGAGCCTTGCTTTTTTGCTCCCTATAATCCTTGTGTGGGAGGCTGCTTTTTCTCTATGAACTATATAGAAAGCCTAGGGAGACTTTTTCTAAAACAAGGTGATGTGCATAACTGTATTTTGAAATCCATATTTATGAGCTAGTCCCACTCCTATTCAGGACCTCATCTTTTAAATGGCCAGACCAGCACAGCTGAAAAACCACCAAAGCGAAGGTCACAGAGCAGAAGAGATGACAGCTCTTTGTTTCTGGCTGTCTACTCTGTGGGGTTTTGACAGCAAGAAGTAGGATAAACTTCAGACTTTTTCTCAATTAATTTGCAGGTCACATCTTTTTTTCTGTGGGTGGCAGCAAAGCCAGAATCTTTCTGTTACAACCACGATACACTGACATGCTCTGTGGAAAGCCTGGGGTGACAGCAATTGTTCATTTCTAGTAGCAAACAGTCCGCATGAGAACAATAGCGAATAGCTGGTTAGGGGCGAAGAGTATAAACACTAGCTATCAACAGACGGATTGGTGTGAGAAGGATGGAGATGTTTGAAATCTGTTTCCTGTGTAGGCAGCTGTGAAGAGCAATGTCCTGAAGTCTCAGCATCCTCAGCCGTGTTCCTGTCAGGGCTCCAACACTTAGGAAATCATCTGTCTGCCTCTCCACACTGAAGCATCTGCACAGCTGACTAGACAATTACACAGACCGATGGCCAGGCTGCCTGGAAACACATTTTGAAAATGGCTTGCAAAATGATGTTTCCAGAGTGCCTTGAGAGCAAAGACAGGTTCTAGGAGAGACAGATTCTGTCTTCTTCTAACCATAGTGCCAGGATACTTCTGCACATGTTCCTCGGAAAGTGAATCTTTGTCCCAAAGTGCTCACCATCTGAAAAAAAAATATTACTTTAAAAAGGCAGCTGCCACGTGGTGGTTATCCTGTAGGAAATATGTTTAAAAGAAAAGCAAGTCTCATGCTGGACCCTTGTTACTCTGGTAAAAGTGAAAACATTATTGAAGGAGCAGAAACGAGACGGACAGATAGCAAGAAACAGAGCTGAAAACACTGTCAAAGAATTCAGAAGATGAGAAGAAAGTTTAAAACCTGAGGTGTAGCAATGAAAAACATACATTGTAAGCCTTAGAATGGAAATTATCTTTGTTTAGGACATTCCTGTAAACCTTCATTCTACCAGTTTCAGGCAGAGTAAATGCCTGAAGCATTTAAAAAGCAAAATCTTTCTTTGAAAATATTTCTGCCTTTCAGGTTTATGCATAGACAACTGACAGCTGCAAAATCCAGCTGTGGCTTTCTCCCTGGGAAGCAGTAGCTCCTGAGTGGGGCCACAGAAATATTTAGTCACAGAAATAATGCATTGTGATGCCCTCTTGCACGTTTCCCTTTTGCTGGAAAAAGAAGAAATCTGATTTTTCTCATACTTATTATCTGGCTAGTCAGACTTGTCAAACCGATACTGCAAAAAGGAAAACTGGGATTTTAGAATCATCCAAATGTTCCTATCACAAGTGTTACATAATCAGTAAATGATCACAGCCAGCCGGTGACATAACATTTGCATTTGTTACACGATGGGCCTTCAGCTAGCAATCTCATATTCTACCAGTGTTAGCTGCACCCTTGAATTCAATAAGGTATTCAGCAAAGCACCAAAATTAGAGCGAGGCAAGTTCTATTGCATCATCTGTTCCACCCCCACTCCTTCTTCCCGAGAGCTTTGTGTCGTTTTAAATGGCTCAAGTAACTTGGACCCATACCATGTCCCATGAGAGGCTATCCCACAGTGAGGCAAATTTCAGTTTAACCATTTTGTGCCTTTCTGTCTGAAAATGGAAAGTACATGCAACACAAGGTCAGCAACTGAAAACTAGGCAAACTGTGATGCTGTCCTAAAATCAGGAAAATCTGAGATCTTATGTGATAGGAAAGGAAACAGTGTTTATGCTAACAAGGTTTATTGGAATACAGTGCAGGGATCAAGGAATACCTCCTCAAAACATCAAAAAGGAATGAATGCTTGAAAGTAAAATTGCTCATTAAAAACCAAGCCAATGCATTAGGAACAAATGGATCCAGAAAAGTAAAATGCAAATAGAAGGAAACATTTTTTCACTTTGGGAAACAATGAGTTGATTTTTCACTATTCTATGCGTGCTGTGGGATTTGCATTTTAAGGATAGTTCTGTCACTGGTCTTTCAACACAAACAGATTTCTGAGAACTGCTGCGACTTGCCTCTGCATCTGCTGACGTTGAATTCCAAATTTCTAGGAAAAAAAACTTACATCATTTAGGAATTCTGTTTCAGCACTTCCGGGAGGCTGGAGGGCAGCAGGAGCATCTGAAGAGAGGCCTAAACATGTGTAGATGTTTACTGCAGCTTGTCCTGGTTTTTGAGATTGATAGATAGTTGTTTGATTCAGTATAGGGAAATATTTTATAGTTCTAAGTTCAGGAACCTAACAGTGGTAGGTGGAAGCTGACTGTAGTAAGATTCTAAAGAACGCCTGTTACAGAAGAAGTTCTCTATGGTTACTGTTTTCCAAAATAAAAGTCACTTTCTTTAGAAAAAATGTATTCTTCCAAAGTGGCACAACTTACCTGCAGTGAAATTAATTTGCCGTTATATAGAAGTATTCTGCAACAATGAGTGACAGTCAGTGTCACTCATTAGGCAAAATCTGGTTTTGGAAAGCAACAAACAAAAAAGAACTATTATTATTATATAAGTATATGAATTATTAAATCCTATGTGTGTCTAAATTAGCTTGTTTTTCATATTGCTGACTGACTTTAACAAAAAAAAAAAAGCACCACTGCAAATTTACATCTAAGATCTTTTTTGTAAAACACACTTATAAAAGGTGTGTCTTGCTACATACAGAGATCAGCTTTTAAGCTTGTCCTTTGTGTCCAAATGAAGCATTGTCTGTCAAAGCAACTTCAGGTAAAGTTTTAAGGTTTGCTTTTCAGATACCTAACACAATGTTTAACAAAAGGGCTGAGGGGCTGGCAGACTATAATCTTGTACTTGTCATCGTTACTTGACAGGTATCAAGCACGACACAGTGCAGAATTACTGGATGGAGAAGTGGGGCTTTTTTGGTTATGTTACTATAACATACTTGTCAATATGTGTGATAAGGAGATAGATCTCCTACTTTCAGCTCCTCATCATCCAGGATGACTACTCAGAAGCAGCTCAGTACATAGGCTCACAGCTGTACAAATATAAATAGATTAGTGCTTGCTTACCTGAGGGTAACAGCACAGCTATATAAAATAAATTTGCACTTCTTTGCACGGCAGGGAGCACTGTTTGGATAGTACCTCTATGCACACAGCAAGGTGTATTTTTCCATAACAAGATGGTGTCCCATCACACCGTTTTGATGGAGCAGAGAGAGGTAAATCCTCCTTAACATTAATTTGCCATTTTCTTCCAAAGTATTTGTCAGCCTAATAAAGGTTGGTTACATATTACATGCTGAGACAAGAATCTCTGTGTCTCAGGATGTTCTATAAATGCAGATTTGGGATGCATTGAGATCTTTGTTGGTTTAAAAGATAAATATAGATTTACTAACTTAGCAAGCAGTTATTATACTGAGATTAAAATAGAATTAGTCTCTACCAATGCACCTTTCCTTAGTTCAGGAAGATTTCTTACTGCATCTTTTTTTTTTTTTTTTTTCTCCTCACTAGAGTCACCTATTTGTTAACTCAAATGTTAATTTGAGTGATATGGTGGGCAAAGAGTATGCAAAGCAAATTCATAGCAGTGGATGTATAAGATTGCTTTATCAGCTCTGGATGGTGGCTAGGCAGGACTTACTGCTTGACATGTAAACTCTGACAAGTGAGTAGAATGGGATTTTTGGCCTAAACTGAGCAGAAATTTTATTCAGTTTATTCAGACTGGGACACTTCATCCTGCATATTCAGAAACAAAATCCATTTCTAATTCACATCAATAGGTCATTTTATTTTTGTACTCTTCTCCCATGTGGAGCTTTCCTAAGATGACTACTACATTTGAGTGGGCGTCACAGATACAGAATGCTTAATTAAATATAATAAAACCACTTTATAAAAATCTGTGGTACTATAAGAACTCCACTGTGTTTCACAACACAGATACTCAGATCTTGTCAGCAGTGGCAGAAGCATGAAATCTAACTGCTCTGAAGAGGTACAGCTTCTGCAACACTTGAACAACAGGAAAACTAACACCTGCCAGCAGTATGGGATGTAAGGCAGATAGCTGAGACGTGCCGCTTCCATCCAGTGGAGGGTAACCCTGCCACGCACTAGTTAAGTTGCTGTGTGTTTGTTATAAAATAACTGTGTTGCTGCAGATGTTGGAATTTATACTTACAGAGTCTCAATAGGATGATATAGTGTATCTTTGGAATAGGGATCATCTGTTTCTGGAAGATTGCCCTGTAAGTCTCTCACTGGTGCCTGTTTGTTTCCTGCATCCAGTGTCTCCATCAAAAGCACCCAGCTGGACCTCCCCCTCCTCCAATTCTTCTGAGAGGCAAGCCCGTGCATCGGAGAGCAGCTGGACAACCAACTCAGAGGACACCAGCAGCCCCAGCATTGCTCCATCCTACACAGATCTGCAATCAATTAATACTGAGGACTTGACTAGTGGTGGAACATCTGCAGCAGATTCAGCTGGTAAGAGGGAAGCCTTCAAGTTTCTGTCTCAGTGTTTTTGATGTTACTCTAACACTGTGCTCAGAAGTGAGCTACAGGGAATGTATCCAAAGCAGAACAAACTCAAGGATTAGGCAGACTAACGCTTCTTTCTGGTCCAGTTCCCAAGTAATCACACCTGAATTTGACACACCCATGTTATGTGTAGGCTCCCAGAGTAAGAGCCAAACGCGATCGTGTACCCATTGGTGGACTTGTGAAATGCTGCAGTATTTCTTTCTTTTGCATATCACATCAGCTTAAGGTGATCTAGGAACTCGTTCTTAGTATATTCTGGGAGAAGTTCGGTGCCCTTCCTGATCTTTTGTGCAGAAATGTTAAATCACCAGTGTGTTCAGCTGAGGCAGGCCCAGGTCTCCATGCTTCCCTCTGTTTCAGTGAGTGCCAAGACTCAGATCCAGGCTGCTGAATGCACTGTGTTTTGCACTGTTATTGTAGAATAATATAAAGACAGCGTAGGAGATGACAGAGAGTGGTTCAGCAGCAGATTTAGATTCATTAAGGATATTGTCTGACCTTACAGTGATCTATTCATGCCAGATGATGTCCTAACTGCAGAGAAATGCGCTGTGTGGCATTGCAGCTCTTTGCACCTCAGATGTACTCTAGAATCATTGCAGCTCTTTGCAGCTCTACATTTCAGATGTACTCTAGAATCTCTGAAGCAGGAGAAATATAGCAGGGTGGTGCCATCAATGTCATGCAGAGTTGGGATGATGGTAACTCCTGCATGACAAAGCAGACTTTCACAGAGCATAAAAAGAGCACCTCTTGGGCTTGCCATGTCAGGACACAAAAAAGAAAAAAATAAGCAGCTCCAGGAGCAGCACATTGGAAGCTATCCAGCCCAGCCTGAGGAAGGTCAATGGCTACCCAGTTTGATGAAAATTGATTTGCTGGTGCCACAATAGCTCAGACATGTAAGGCATTTAATAATGTGTTTTGCTGTCAGGTGGTGAATGTAACAATGTGCGTAACAGATGTGCAAAAATCAACAAAAACAAGAAATCAAATGTTGATCTATTTAGTGATGATAGAGAATCAGGGCAATGCAAATAGATCATGTTTAATATTTTTTCAAGTAAGAAAAATCTGTAGATGAGGAAAGCATGAAAAATTCTACTCAGTGGTCTGAGAGTAGTTATTTTAGCAAGGGTGAATTTTTATTGCCTGAACAGCCTAGAAGAGAATCTTGGATACTCTGTTCCAAAATATCACCACTTGTCTTGAATTTATCCTACATGGAAAATGCTTAAGCATCAACTGCCTGTCAAAGTTCAGGGCACAGGGTTTTGTGTGGGAACAGATAAAAGCCTGAGGTAAGTCTGAATGCAGACACACGCAGAGCTGCATCCCAGCAGTGAGAACGCACGTCGTAGTGTCCAGGGGTGTTAGGCTCTAAGCAGGTAAGACTGGCTGGCAATCAACTGTCTCTCAATTTACACAAGATGTAAGAGCAAAACAGTTCCATGGGCTTTAGCTTTATCTAGTGCATGTGTTTATGTAAGATATGACCTCAGAAGATATCTGAGAAAGATGGTAGAGACCTCAGCTATCCCAGTCTGAGAGTTTACCCTCACTATGGGGGGGATCACAGAAAGCCTCCCGACTGATGGAGTCAGGATAAGCTCAGGGGTTTCCTGTAAAGAAAGTGGAGTTTACAGCAGTGAAGGTAAATACTACATGAGCAGAGCAGAAAGAGAAGATTTGCTCTTCAATCAGAGTGCAGTTGGAGATGCTGCACTTTATTGCCTGTGCTAGTGGGAACTCTGGCACCAAGGAGCCTTTTACGCTGTCTTCGTTGGTATGAGGGGCCATTCCAGCCTGCAGCAGCTAGCCAATAAATTTGGATCAAGTGATAGCAGACTGTCCATATAACGTGGGCACCTTTATATTGTCATAACAACAAGCACTTTACAACCCCACGCAGCTGGGGTTTCATAGTGTTTGTGAAGCTGTATTTGGTGCTGGTAAAGTGTCCTGTAGCTTCAGAGCTTCCTACCATGCATTGCTATGTTGCTCTGCTTGGATCAAGGAGCATGGAAAGAAGCAGGAACTTTTGGCATTTGTGCTGTACTCTGCAAGATAAGTAACACAGGACATCTCTGTTACTGATACAATGGAAGTATTTATTCATTCTGAAATGGATGCTTGTCTCTGTTTTCAAAAAAAGGCCAAATATCTACATGTAAGGGGAGCAAGGGAGAGGCTTTCCTGTAGCTATGATTTGAGATCTGGAAGCCCTGAGATCTGTTCAGAAGTTGTGTAACTAGCTCACAGCTGAATGTTTCACATTAGAACAGTGTCTCCCTTACATGGCTTGGCTTGGATTTCTGCACTTTACTATTCATCTCTAAAATAATTTTATTTATATAAATTAAAATTAAATATTGACTTATTTAAAAATAGAAGTAATTCTTATATATAGGATCTATATGTATATAATAAAATAGATAAGATGTATTATATATTAGCACATATAATATTTAATGGAATAATAAAGTCCATATTTTTACATAACCATAAAATTTATATATAATTGTACATATATATTATATATGGTATATATTGTTCTGATTATCTATGATATATCATATATATGATAATTCTATGCATGTATGTTTAGATATATATACACACATACACACATAGCCTTTTAGATGTATGATATATGTTTTAGGTGTTTTGCTGCCAGTTCTGTTGTTGTTTATGTTTTGATTGGTATCTAAGGAGAGCTGCAGCTACGCCAGGTTTGACGTTGACAGTTCAGTTTGCTGACCAGTTGTCCTGTTTGGCATTCTCCTAAAACCCCAGGACTCTTGGGATTATGAGGGAATCACTGTGTTATTATTTTCTAACATCTGTGTGTTTGGAGATAGAAGGTTGCATGTGTGACCCCTAACTGCTAAAAATTTAGAAAGTTAATAAATAACACAAGGAATTAACTTTGAGAGTTTTGTTATTTTTAAAGTAAACTGCATGTTTTGAGGGGATTCTGCTGCTTTCTTTTTAAAACTTGGAGATGACAGTTCTGGCATGCTCAGCTGCAGCTATTTCTTGAAGGTAATGGAGGGCAAGTACTAACTGAAGTACTAACTTTTCAAACCTTCCCCCTCGCCTTTTATGCAGTGCGTTTGCACTGAATGCAAGAAACAGGCTACAAGCATTGTTACAAGCTCTGGAGATACTGAACATTAATAACCAGAGAAAGGGGAAAATAGCATATGCTGACAGTTACCACCTTCCGTCCCGAACTGCACTTCAGCGACGCTGTGTAAATATTAACCAGCTTGTTCTGGTGTCCAAGTCCCAGACACAGGACAAATTCTGTATGGGAGAGCCTGCCAAAGTCAGCTGGAGAGGCTGCACAGAGGAGATCCAACCCTGCCTTCTAGGAGGAGGAGACTCCAGAATACGATGAGCAAATAGCACCCTGAACGTGTTCTTAGACTTGGTCAGTGCCAGAAGCAGTTTTTTTTTCTTCCTCACGTCCAATACTAGCCACCAGCTAGCAATCCAGGAGTTTTATAACCCAGTTTTAGTCCAATATTTTTCTCAAGATATTTCTAACTTGTTTAATGCAGACATGAGGTAGAACTGGAAAGCTAGGTCTAGGTAATTCAAGCAGTAGAGAAGTTCTGATCCCAAATCGGACCTGTGTACTGGAAATCAGTTCTTCTTTAACGCTTCATGAATGCTTTAAGGAACCCGAAATATCCCAGTGTCCTCTGCAGAGGTATTGAATCCTCCTCCTTGTTTTGCACTGGAGGAGCCAGTGACTTGGTTGCGCAGGCTGACCCTATGTGAGGTAGAAATGGTCTTAGTCTTACAGTTGGATGGCAGTCTTGTTCTATGAAGCAGGCTGAAGATTGCAGGTATAAGCAGTGGACCAGCAAGAGAAATGGAGTCACTGTCTTTGTCCCGCCTTATGGCGGTTAGGAGAGGCACAGCAAATCTGTCAGGTGAGAGGGGGAAATGTTAGAATGAGGAAAGAATTGGTACCACAATAAGCCAAAGTGTATTTCTGTCTATACAGTAGAGAGAATTATGAAACAGGCTTGGTCTGCAGTCATCTGATTCATGGACTTTAAGGTCAGAAGGGAGGACTATGATATCTTGCATATCTCAGGCCAAAGAACCTCACCCAGTCTTTTCTGCACCCAACCCATAACTGCATTTTGAGATACAGCATATCCTGAGCAAGTATCTCCATAATATTTTTCCAATTAACACCAACTGCAGCAAAGCTCGACCCTGTTCAGCCATCTCCAACCCTTCAAAACTCCAGGTGTTTTCAACATGCAACTATTGTTGTTGCTGGTTTTTTTTTTTTTTAAGTTTCGGAAGGATTGTCCTAGTGATAACACTTAAAGTAGAATTGAGATGTCAGTGAGCTCAGCTCTGCCAGCCCTTGTGACCTCAGCTGAGACCAAATGTAGTCCACTATCCTCAAAAGGTTTAGTATCTGTCTCATCTATGCCCTAGAAAATAACTGATTAGTTATCTTCTCTATTTCCCTGCCTCCCAAAGAAGAACGGTTTAAGCTGCTGTGGGACTATCAGATTCTTGCTTGTTCTTCGGGAATGATGAGGAGTTTCAGGGTGCGGGAGGAGAGGATATAATATCGCTGTCATGGGAAGAAAGGAGCTAGAAGAAAGTTCAAAAATGTCTGTTCCTACTCATTCCTACTAGGCTGTCTTATCCTGCTTTCTCCTGTGAGTTAGTCTGGCCTCCTTTGCATCCCTGAAAACACCAGGTCTAGGACAGGGAGGAGGCAAAGTGCAAGAGGAGAAAGTGATGGTTGGAAAGAACTGGGTCTGATTTTCATTGTTGTGAAGGAAAATTTCAATTAAGAATGTTTTTCTAAAAATAAATATATATATATATATATACACACATCATATATATACACATCTATACATATGTATATATAGTCATTCTTTCTGTTTAATGGAGTGTTTTCTTGCCTGTTCACCAGTGTTCTGATTTCACCTGTGTCGTTGGCCCTGTGCTGCAAACAGCTAATGGAGCATCTCTTAGTTGAGGTGCTGGGAATCAGAGTTTTTTCCTCATGGCTATTCTGAAGTGCAGACCACCGTGACTGTGAATTTGTAGCAGGGTTATACTTCGTTAAAAAAGATCACTTAGTGCTGAGCCTACACGGTGTTCTTTAAGAACGTCACCATTTCCACACCTAGTCACTGATGTTTTTACATAGTTGGAGCAAGTGAAAGGAAAGCAGACAGAATTCCAGCCCCGCTCATGGGACTGAGCTGCTGATCTCCCTTTATGTAGGCAATATCCCGAGAGAATAGACGCGGGTAGTTGCTTTGTAGTTTATCTCATGCCAGCGAGGCGAACTCGGTGGTGCGAAGCCCTGTGTTTGTGTTTGCAGTGCTGTGATTCCTCAGCCCCTGTGTTTACATTGGCCCCAGTTGCTCTCTAATGCAGTGCAGAAAGCCTCGTGCCTGTGCGATAAGCTGGAGGAGTTCAGTCAGAGATTTTGCAGCTGGGCAGGACGTTTCAGTGTGAAGCATAATTGGAGATGGAACACTTGCATGCAGCGGCCATCTGTGTTGAAAGAAGAAAAAACTAGGTTTGTTTGGTGCAATTCTAAATTACTTCTGAACTTAAAGCCACTGGGAGTGAAGAGCACCAAGGCATCTCCTGACATCAATCTTTTTGATACAATATGGAAGTGGAAAACATCAGTGGCCATTTTCAACAGCATTATCTCACCTTCTGTGTTCAGCTCCTGGCAGCATGCTGCTGTACCACTGACAGAAGCCCAAAATGGTGCTGTAGTGATACAGCAGTCATGTAGCACTCTTCCAGTTCCATGCTACACGGTGACATGCCCGGTGCCCCATGGAGCTGGCTGCACCAGTTCTGTGGTTCTCAAGCAGTAGCTGGGTTCACAATGTAGAGAAATTACCCACCAGAGGGCTCGCATTTTACACTGTAAATTCAAAGCAGCAGAAGAATAAGTAAGGTTTCAGCAGTAGTGGTAATTAACAGGAGCTGTAAATTGTTTCATGTGCTCTTAATTAGAGATGTAGTATCCCAGTTCTGTGTGGAATTTCCTGTCTGAATAAGAAGGGGCTGGACAGAATTGGCAGTGTAAAACAGCAGGTGAAAAGGCTGGTAGGAACATACAGCAAGTAAGAATGAGTGATTTTATTATGCCCAAATGTATGGATTTGCTTCTTTCTTCCTTACTGTGATATTACCAAAAAGCTAAGAAAGGTTCAAGGGATCACTGGACTACACAGCACAGGAATTGGAGAACACCTTTAGAGGATCAGTTATAGAGTTACCTTCTCAGTGTGGAATAAAATGGGAAGCAAGTTTGTTAAAACCAGGAAAAATGTAGGAGTCATTTAAGCAAAACCTCTAGCTTCTATGTTGACAACTTATTCTTTTGTGCTCACTTACAAACTTTTCTTAATTATTTTTGATGTTCACTTTTATCAGAACTCCTGCCTCCTTTATTCTCTTATTAGGCCCCAGTGTTAGGGAAAAGATATGACACTTTCTGATCTTTCAAGCCAGAAATGACCACAGTTGCATGAGAGCACTGTAGGGAGATTGTTGATGTGTGCCTCTACTTGAACACTTCTGCTTCCTAGCTGATCTACCCTTGATCAAGCCAAATATGTTGGAGCACAGATATGACATGCATCTTGTAGAATGAGCTTGCTCATTTGTTACTAGAAGCAGTTTGGGATTAATTCTCCTTGTTGTTGGCAGATGAGACTGAAATCCTCTTGCATAATCTTAGAACAAATATAAATTGGTATTTGCATTATGACTGTGCTTGTTATACAAGAATAAGAGCAGATTTCAGGCTACTTTGTTCATTCCAATTTTGGTTGTTAAGACTGAGAATTATGATCCTGGATGTTGGGACATAGATACCAGTCCAATATACTTGTCGTAGACTTCCTAATGATATTGCACTAAATCTTGTGGAGACTGATTTGAACTAATCACTTAGGATTTGATTTTTAAAAGTTCAGCGGGGCCCGAATTTCAAGTGCTCAGCACCTATTGTGAAGGAGTCCAGATCTGGGTTTGGCACCTAAAATTGCTTCCAAAATACTCGTGTCTCAACTATTCCTGTTATGACATGGCAAATTTTTCAAATAGCTGCAGCTCAGTGTGCTCCTCTCCAAATCTAGCTATTTAATTTAGTACCTAAAAGGAAAGTAGAGATCCTTTCAACATACGTCCTGTAGCTCAGTGTCCTCATGCATGCTACAGGCTTTGCAGAAGTTATGACATCTAAGTGCAGACTTCAGTCACCAGTTTATTGAAGTTGGTGTATTTTCACATGTAGATGTTTTCAGAGAGATTTAAACATGATTCACTTAAGATCATAGGAATGGAAGATATTTCCCAGGACACCAAGTGTTAATGTATTCATGACCACTTCCTATCTACTTGTTCGCATGCCAATATTGTCTTTTAAATAGCTTTTTGCCCTCTCCAATGTAAGCCCCTTTAATGTATTTATACAGTGTAATTATATCCCTCTCTGTTTTCATTTTGCTGTACTGAACAAGACAAGCTCTTTAGTATTCTGGTTCTCCTTTCTCCTCATCCTAGCAAGCCGCCCTCTGCTCGTGCTCCTGTTTGAATTAATCTTTCTTGGATGTGGTGATCAAAACTGCACAGACTGAGGTCTCACCATAGGATGATCACCTGATATCATGATACTATTTCCCTATATTCTGGATTTCTCTCCTTGATACATCCCAGGATCTTATTTTCTTTTATGCTAGTGCATCAGGCAAGTACCCTTTCACTATATTCAGATTGACTTGCTTTATCCTAGATCACTTTCTTTCATATCTAATTGGCGAGTTCCTTCATCATTACAAATGTATCTGTCCCTAAATGCCTGACTTATGAACTTTATAGTGTTTATTACGTTTCATCCCATTTCTGTTGCTCCAGTCCTCAAGATGAACTGCTCCTTTTTGTATTTAGAACTTCCTTTATATAACCAGTTCCTCCTAATTGTGTGCATTCAGCAAATACCATTAGCATGCTCATTTCTGTACCATTATCATTAATTAAAATGCAGATAAAAATAGTCTTAAAGAAATTCTACTTGTAGCTGCTCTAACCTAATATTTCTCTTAAAGCATAATAGTTATCTTCCTTTTAGATTGGTTCTTATTTTTGTCTTAATACTGGTTTCAGTCTCCATTTGAATTCTTTCCCAGGTGGCACTACAGTATATGCTTTTTCTAATGCATGTGGATCTACCTTTGGTCTAGAAAATCAGTTGCCAAAGAAATTTGTTGGGTTTAGCTGGAACAAACTCCTTCTTTTAAAACTAGATTCCATCCCTTTTTTTTTATCTTCTACTTTTCACTTTTTCATTCCAAAGTCTTGCACAGTATTGCAGTCTGATTTTCAGCCTTATATTTTCCAAAGTCCTTTTTATCCCTTACAAATATAGTTACCATCTATGCTGTTCTCCAGTTCCGTGGTACTGTTCCCATCTGAACTGATTCCTTTAAAATCCTTGTGATCAAAGCTGTAATTGCATGTCAGTTCTTTCAAAGCTTAGGGATGGGACTTATCAGGCCTCCTGATCTGAGTACAGTAACCTCTTCAAAATGTTTTCTTACCTCATTAATGTTAATTTCCATTTCCACTCCCTCCTTCTGATTATCTATCCTCCCTCCTGTGCTCTTATCACTACATTCTGCATCATCATTCTTATTAAAGAGTAGTGGCAAAGTATTCATTAGCTTTGGGGCAATGTCTAGATGCGTTAATGTTTAATTATCACCACAGCCCCACTTCCTTGCTCTTTATATATACAGATATGTGGTTTGCTTTAGATCCAATGTGCAACGTTACTGCCAAAGATTATTTCTGAGAAAGGTAGGACCCATTAAGACCCAGCTTTCCAGGTAGACTAGTCCTGTATTGGCTCTATTGAGCTTTTATCTTCAAAAAGAGTTTTAGTTGTAGGGGGGAATTAAATAGAGATACTGACAAAATAAGTCAACTTTGTAACACAAACAGAAATATCCCTCATTTCAGTTGCTTAAATGATGTTAGACAAGAGATGATGCTAAACCTGCTTTGAAAATCAAACTATTAGGGCAGGATCCCTTTCTGTCAGGTTTATGTGCTGATTAGTGCATGCATAACTAAACTAAAGATTGGGAATGAAGGAACGAAATGCATCTTCAGCATTTATACCAGTGCAGTGGCACAACTCTGTTATCCCAGACTGTGCACTGTGGTCAGGAATATTATTTTTATTATTATTTTAATACTATTATTATTATTTTACACCTGCTGGTACTTTAGCTGATGTACCCAAAGCACTGGCTCTGGACCTTGATTCAGTTTTACCCTGCCAGTGGAGGAGTTCCCGGGGGTGAGGAGCCCGGGGAGGTGGGGCAATGTGGGCAGGGGCATCTGACAGTGCGGGGAGAGAGGGGCTGTGTGCGGGTGGGAGCTCTGAGCTCACAGGGAGCTGTGGATGTGGTCAGAGTCCCTGGTCATTCCTGCTCCTCTTCTTCCCCTCCTTACTGCTTTCTGCCTTACCGTGCCCAGGATACAGGGCCCCTATTGCCTGCCTCCACAGCATCCATAGGTGTCTCCTTCTAGTGGAGGGTGGGAGCAGGAGGGGAGCTGGGGCCGGGGTCTGCTTCTGGTGAAGGGAGGGGAGAAGCAAGGCCAAGAGGGATGAGGAGAAGAGCAGGAGCTGGAGGTTTGCTTCTCTGCCTGCTGCTGGGGGTGTGGGAACTGCTGCTGGCAGAAGAAGCTGCCCACACACTTGGCAGGGCCGGGGCAAGGAACAGAGGGCTGTGTCGGGTAGGAATCAGCTGTTGGAGGCAGAGCAAGCAATCTCTGTCTCTGGCACAGGGTAGCCAGCAATCTGCCACACCTGGCAGTCCAGCACCTTTGACTGCCGTTTACATTTTGCTTTTAGCTGGCTATGTGTATGCACACACAAACAAGCACGCTGACACCTGAAAGAGGCATAACTCACTGCACTCACTGTGAGATTCTGACCTCTGTGGGTGCAAGCCACAGGAATCTCCTTACTGGTTGAAATCTTCGCGTAGGTAGGATTTGAGAAG
This sequence comes from Anseranas semipalmata, assembly GCA_013399115.1. NCBI lineage: Eukaryota > Metazoa > Chordata > Aves > Anseriformes > Anseranatidae > Anseranas > Anseranas semipalmata. The sequence continues at coordinate 721,195 of VXAA01000556.1, forward strand.
GTAGGTGCCTGTAATAGATACCTTTTGGCTCCAGCCCTAGGATTAGTTGATCGTTTTCACAAACACAGTAATGGAACAGCAATTACAAAGCACACTGTTTCCTGAAACACCCTAAGGCAGATTTTTGGGCAGTGGAATAATTTAATGTGTGAGCAGCATAAACATAGATAAATTAACACTTGGGTGTCTTCAATGCTCCATATCAAAGTGAGAGGTAAAGTGTAGGACACAGAGGTCAGTGGTTCCTAACAAAAGGTAACTCGTAGTGTAAAACTACAAAGTAGTTGAAGTAGGTGTTTAGCAAGTAGCTGTTTTAGTTATTATCTGAAATGCAGATAAGGTGTATGCTTAGACTTGCCACTTTCCCAGGTTTCACGTTATGTTAAGGTGGACCTGGCTCACTACATAAAGAGGATGGCCCTCCACAGCAACACTGACATGGATGGAGGAAGCAGGGTAGCTCTGAGTCTGGATTCAGACTGATCTGATAGATCTGAGTCTTTTGAAAAGATGGGGTATATGCTGTACTGTCATTATTTTAAATACTGACAGACCTCTGCAATTAATCTCTATCCAACTCTGTCTCTATATAAAGAATAGGTACCTAGTACAGGCAGCTGCCAAGCTTTAGTCCATTTTGCATATACTTTTTTTTTTAATATGTCCCCAATTTGATATGAATCCTCTTTTTTTTATTTTTTTAATGCAGTTGTGTACCTGTGAGTGTGGTGCTGAGATGTACATGTTCTTACAAGAGATATGTGGTAAGACTGTCAGTTTTGAATGAAGTGAAATAAATTCACGTTCTCGCGTAAACGCCAACAATAATCTTGATTCTCTTCAGCAAAACATACAGCCAGGTCCTCCTCCAGAGCAGCCCAACAGAAATGTTTGCACAGTGCAACGAACACAAGGATTTCTGTATGGTTGTGCCTGTTACATTCTGCCTCCACCTAATCATACATTTGTAAGCGTCGTGGTAGGCACGAGTCTCCAGGAGGGATCTGAACGGAAGCAGAGCACGGCACGCAGGGTCCAGAGAGCGTTCTGGGCACAGGGTCTGGCCAGCAGATCAGACAAGTGGAGGGTGTTGGTTTATTTGACACGCCAGCCGGCATGCCAGCTTCATTGCTTCACTGCCCTTCGGGGCTGCAGGGCTCGGTCTCCAGCACAGTGAGTTGGCTGCAAAAGTGGGACATGAGGTTCGCCCAGGGTGCTTTGCTGCCCTTCCTCGGCGACAGGCCCTTTGCTGGTCAGGCAGAATTAGGACCTGGGTGGGAAAGTTTACACAAAAGAAATAGGGGGGCTTTCCTGCAGGCTTTGCTTTCATGAGCCCATCACTCCTCCTCTCCCGCATTGATTTGTTTGTTCAGGCTTGGTTGCCTCCAGCAACACATTATTAGCGTGAACTATGGTGTATCCTGGGAGACCTGCAGGATTCTCTGCAAACCTTTTGAATTCGTACTCTCCAAGGAGGGGGAGACAAAAAGGCATTTCGCTCTGTTGATGCAGTTGCGTATACATTGTTCCCCTTTTTTAAATGTTGGCGTCTCTCCGGCAAGTGCTGTAAGTGGACTTCACAGTCTTCATCTTGCTTCATCTCGCTTCTTCATCCCAGTCAGTAGAATACCATTTTCTTGGTAAAGCCACCAACCTGCACTGCATTAAAGGCTATATTTGAAATCAGGCAATCCACTATGCTTAGCTGAGAAGGGCTGTGCACTTGTTATCTCTGTACACGCAGGTCAGCCCTTGCTGATGGTAGACTTCAGGCTTTGTGGGTATGTCTGGCCTTAAAGTAAATACAGATTGCATCATTCATGAGCAGCTTTCTGCTTGATTTGACATGGCTACAAAAGCAGTGAAGGCGCAGTGACAAGGATTTGCAACATGGGTATATACTCAGAGCTCTGCTGAGGTCACACATCTGTGCTTAAACCTGTGCCACTGCAAATTCTTTAGGTATAAACAAGTGTTATGAGAGCCTCCCCATGATGTTGTCAAACCCTATAGGTACACTTTTCATCTGTGTTCAGTTTGAAATTACAGGACTCAATGATTTTTCTCAGAAATCTGCTTCAGCTCCTTTGGCTGCTTTGTGTCCTGAACTTGCAGGGACCAGCCTGTCTGTCACAGCATAGTTAAAACATTGCGAAAAGTATTTGGTTTCCTGATTATTCACATATGTGTCCAGAGACAGACAGTGTCAGATGAACTGAGCTCCCATAAAGTTCAAGGTGGGTTAGCTAAGAGAGGTCAGTGCTCCGGTAGTTAAGGCATCAACACCAGATGGCATCTCAGTAACAGAGCAGAGTCAGATACATGGCACATGACAATGATGCTGGTGGTAAGGGGATATTTTGGGAGGGCAAGAGGGTTACAGAAATGCAGAGAAGGTCTCTTAAGTGCCATCTACTTCCACAAGGCAGTGCAGTTAGCAAGAGACTTAGGTGCTGAAGAGCCGTGCAGTTTCTCCTGTTTGTTCACATGAAGGCCCCATGCATTTTGCAAGTGTTTTGCCGTGTGAAGGCCGCTGGCACAGCTGGTTTCTAAAGGCTGTACCGCAGAGCTGCGGGCACGCTCATGGCCGTGCCCCGGCCCTGCACAAGTACCGCGTCCCTCCGCCGGCCTGGCTGCTGCGCAGAACTGCCTCTGTCAAGCTGGGCCTTCGGCCCTGCCCTCCGTGCCCTGCCAGGGGCTGCTGGGGCACAGGGGCTCGCTGCGCTCTGCTGAGATGGACGCTCCAGCTGTGTCTGCCTAACAAAACCAGTTTGTCTCGCGCCTCCGAGCAACCCAGCGTCTGAACTAATGGAGCAAACAGGTGTGAAGAGAGAGACGGAAGGAGAGAGGGGTTTTGCCTGAGCCAGTAGCTGCCTGTCTGCTGGATGAGAGGAAAATCAGGTCAGTAGGAACCAACACATCAGATGGCAGGAGAGGAGCTGCTCTTCAGTGAGGGAAGGCACTGGAGGTTAACCCGTTACTTGCTGAGGGCTTGCTGCCCAGGAGATCTCAAGTCAAACAGCATGTGACCGGGTCCCAGCAGGCTTCTCCTTTTGCCAGGGAAGAAATGAGGAGCGAGGACAGATGGGTAGCCTATACCTTTCTGTCTGCATTTGAATTCTTTTTTACTCTGTTAAGTAGGGAATGGCTTTGATCCATATGCTCCAGCCCATCCACTGTTTTACAGAGAAGTTTCAAAGTAACTCTCGAGCCTCCTGGCTCCTAATACTTTCTGAAGAGAAAAGAGAGCCAGCAAAGGCTTCCTGGTGAAAGGCAGTTCTGTTTTGGGTACTATAATTGTAAATGATACTGCTTCTTTACATGTTCTTGCAGTTTTAAGGAGAAAAAGATATTTTCACTTGCTGGTCTTTGTACACTTTTAGAACAATCTCGTATTCTTTCCCAGAGGTGACTCTTATTTCGGGATATAAAGTCCATTTTTCAGTTAGTATAGTCCATACAGTACTTTGGGATCATTTTGCTTGGAAACTGCCTTATTACATGTAGATAAGATCATAACTGAGGTCATTTTTTTCCTCCAGAATTGCCATCCTTATGCATTTACTAGATTTTAGTAAAGCATTTGAAGACATTTACTGAACATCCCAACAGCCTCTCTGTTGTACAAACTGCGCTGAAACACCCTCTTACCAGAGCAGGTTACTTCAACCTCCTCCTAGCAGGTCAACCTGCTGCATCTTGCCTTCTGACACTAAAGGTAAAATGGGCAAAGGGACTGTCATTCCCCTTTACTTGGCAGAAGACCCCTCTGCATGGAGAAGAATTTCTTCATAATCTGCTTATGAATTTAAACTTCTGTTCATTGATTGGGTAATCACAGTAGCACTGTTGCAAACTAATGAAGTAATGTTACTCTCTAAGAAAATACATACCAATTCTAGTAGTAGTTAATCCTGTACTGAAGTACCCTATAGTGTCACCTAAATTTCATCAGTGATGATAATTTTTGCAACTCACAGAAATCTGAAACTGCAATGTTTGTCTGTGTTTCTACTTTTGATAAGAAAACTGTGTTAACTTTAAAATTCAATTTTCTGGATATTTTCACTTTTCAAAATTCATTAAATCCACCCTAAAAAAACAAACCAAAACAAAACTCTTTATTCCTTATACTTGAACACCATGATTAGAGTCCCACTTGATTTCACATAATTTGGGAAAATACCACTCAAGTCAGTGAACATCTTTTGGAGGCAACTGATCATCATGTTTTACAGTGTAATCACCTACAGTGTTCCATGCAAACTGCTAGAGAGCTACATAATACAGGCAAATTCGCTGGAGTTGCACCAAACGTCCTATAATCAAAACTAAAGTGGAAAATAAGTTATTGTGCCATTTTTAATCTAATTGCGTAGTAATCATTGGAGGTAAATATTCTTCACTGTTTTTTCCTCAAAAATTTAAAAACCTAATGCTCCCTTTATATTCCTTAAGTGTTTTTTTGTTTGCTTGTTTGTTTTTAAAAGCCTTCAGAAAATCACAGCTATGTTTGGAAAATGCAATATTCTGTATTCTTCATATAAATAGATTTGGCTTTGCAATGTGTTTAACAAAGTCAGTTTCCACTTGACATACATCCAAAAGGGAAGATGTTTAAAAAGAGGAAAATATGATGGTGAATATACAGAAATATTTAAGAAGATCTCCAAGCTATATGTCAAATCTGCTAGCATAGTTTATTTTAAAGAAAATTTCAAGTTAGCAGCTGTACAAAATGGTGGCCATACCAGTTCTGATGAAGAAGGAAAAATAACTGCTAAAATCATTAAGGCAATGAAATGGGACTCAAACAGCCACAATATGTTCTTTGCTGTCTTATTGTCCTCTGTGATGGATGTCAGGACAGATAATTCTCTTTATTACTAGCACTGTAAGGATAAAGTCACTTTTAATTCCTGTGAAGAGGAAAGATGGGAACAGTGAAGATCCTCCAACATAATGTTCTTCTCTATGGTTTGTCCCACAGAAGTTTGAATGCAAAGGCTGCCTTTATCAGCTGCATGTTGATTTTCTCAGCTTCTCATACTTTATAATCTGTCTATGAATTTTAAAGAGCATCAAATGGAGCAGAGATTAAAAATTAGCACCCTTTGTGTCTTGTTGAAAGCAGAACAGCCCCTCCTTCTTAGGCACTGTGGGTTCTTTGCTAATAAGGCTGACTGAACAAGTCTTCATTAAACTTCATGTTGCTGGACTGGAGAATTTATTCGGCCCCATCATCCACTCAGACCATGACCTGGACAAATCAACCGTAATGCCTCAGATTTGAAAAGCCTTTGTTTGTCTTCTCACATTCTTAACACAATTAGTAGCTCTGCAGCTTGTCTGCTTGGGCAAGGTGGGGTCACGCGGTCTCCTGGTGTAACTACTGCTGTTAGTAACTCGCCAGGAGCATCCCTCAAGTGATTCAGTTGCATGTGATTTTAGTCATGCAGCTCCCAATCCCATGGCACATAAGGATAAAGCTGGTAATATCCAGCTGTCACAATCACTCTGTACTGCCTGGGCCTGCAACCTGCTAGGAAATGTTGTAGGCCAAAATTTCCTCTAAATTGGTGTAAAGAAACTTGGTTATGCAATATGTCTGTCCTTAGGGTGACTGAGTCTTCTCCCCACTTCCAGGCACTGTTGTCCAGATGTTCACCACCTCTTTTTTCAATCAGGAATAAGTTACAACAGGTATGACTTCTATGTATCGTGGCAGACTACACACAAGTCTTTAATGAAAAGTCATCTTCCACTTGAAGTTAAAGCTAGTACAAACAACACCAAATAAAACAGACAGCTTTTTGTAATAGTCATTAAAGCCTTAGGAGTTATTTCACAGATATGTAATTCCTTGAGCATGTTGGAGTTTGCTTTGCTCCAGAAGAATGAAAGGCCAGAGATTTAAATTGTATTTCTTCATCATAAATCCTGGGGATGATGCATTTACTTTGGCACTCATTTTGCTGCTTCTTCAAATTAGATCTCTGTTCCCTTCAGCATTACTGCATTGGAGGGAGTGGTATGATTTCCATTTTTATGGTCAGGAGCTAAGATTTCAGGTTTCTTCCCCCAGGCACTGGCTTATGCAGCATTGAGGCCTTTGCCTTTTCTGTGCCTTAAAGTCACAATGCAGAGGAAACATGCAGCAGGTAAAGCAAGGTGCTCCCTCTTTGTGTGTGCATATATGTATGTATATGCATATAACTATATGCATTTCTATATATGTGTGTCTATGCGTGTGTGTGCATTTATACATGTTCTTTTTTGTAGATTCTTGCATGACATGAAACAAAATCTAAGTAGTATTTAATGTAGGAAGGGAGGGGCACACACCAGGCAAAACCACCAGAGTGGTTATTGAATCAAGCAGTTCATAACAGTGCTACAAATAATATCCCTGCCTTCTCGTCCGCTTTCATACCTCTTATGCACACAGATCCAAGTCTCTTCAGTGTAAAGGACAGATTGCTGCACAGCACCAGGCAAACCATTTTCTGTTTAGGTGTCATCCAACCAGTTTGTGAGGAAAAAAACATTTTCAGACTCTTCTGAGCCAAGCTCGTCTTTGAGGGGGACAGAGCTCCTGCCTGCAGCTTGGACTCGGAGAACGGCTTGGATACATGTGATAGGAGATGCATTCAAAGGGATCTGTTTCTAAGCATGGAAAGCTTGGCATGGATTTGAATGGCATGGTTAGGACACCATTGTGAGTGAAGAAGGCATCTCCGAGAGTTCCCAGCATAAGAACTGAAATAGCTGGGCATTGGTCTGTGGCCTGTGAACTTCTCTATACTCTCTTTTTCTCACAGACCTAAAATGCTTACTGGCAAAACACTGATTCAACCATGTGGAAACATGTAACAAGCAGAGACTCATCTGAGACCATGTCTCATAGAGCTCCCTGATATTAGTGGGTTTAGCTATTCATATTTTCAGTCATGAGAAGCCATGTTTAGCTCTAACGAATGCCTGGATTGAGCCTTGTGTTATACAGCTGAGGATTATCTGTCTTTCAGTTAATCTTTCCTCCCACTGTATCTTGATGCCTTTAATTCCTTAAAGCTTTGTTCCTCGTATGTTGTGTTTTTGGTTTTTTTTTTTTTTTTTTTTTTTTTGCTTTGAATATATCCTGGCCCAAACCACCTTGTCCATCCTGCCAGGATGGTACTCCAGAAACGCATTCTGGGCCACTGAGCTTTAATTTTACCATCTTTTCCTCCCAACAAAAGGGTCCTGGGATGGCACGTGTTCAGAAGTCATTGGTTGCAAGATAAATTAGAAACAGAAGACAAGCATGGCTGACACGGGATTGTGTTCAGCTGAATTGTACAGGCTAGCTTTGGTTTGTTCTCTTTCTCAACTGCTGCAGGATGAACGCAGGCCAGCAGTGACAAGATACTGCTTACGAGCAAATCCTTATCTGTTATCTGTACTTTAAATGCCTCTGGAAACAGAGTTGAAACAGACTTTGATCCAGGTTTCATCTTTTGTAAGGATGAATACAATTAAAGTCTGATGAGCAGTGATGAAGAATAGACCTGGTGATTGTGAGAGCCAGGAGAGCTTGTGGAGTCCAGAGATTTGTTCATGCAATGAGATCCATTAGGCTGCCAAACAGGCCCCAGCACTAAGGGTAAAAGCTCCACTGGTTAGTTGTCTATGACAATACCTGACAAAGAAGCGGCCATCATCAAAAGGACAATCATGCATTGTCATAGAAGGTTGTTGACACCCAATGCCGATCAGCTTTTTTTTTAAATTTTTTTCTGCAGGGACTGTTGGAAAAGTTTTGTGTTTGTACTGGTTTTGCCAGAACTTCCATCAAGGTTCACGGTGGAGTTTTGAAAGACTGGACCTGAACTGGCAATAACATAGTGGGTAGGGTCCTTCTCTGGGTGAAGGGCGTGAAGCTCAAGCGTCTGTCTCAGGTAAACAAGAATAAAGTTGAATCTGGATTTCCTCCAACCAAACAGAAAGCCTTAGTCACCAACCCAACAGACATTTTGGAGTAATTTTATCCTTCTGATTTTTCACAGAAGGTGTTCAGCTTAGAAATAACAACAGCTTTTTTGGAAACAAAAAACAGCTTTTTTTGGCTTTTTTCAACAGCTTTTTTTGGCTGTTTTGGAAAGCAGAATTTTCTTTCCACAAAGCTGATTCTACTCCTAATTTCAGGTAATCACTGCACATTCCAAGTTTTTATCAGACAGGGTCAAAGGACTAATACCACGTGAGGGAAAAACCTCCGTTGCCTGAGGAACAAGTTTACTTCAGTATGTCCATGACATCCCAGCATCCCATGCAGTGCTCCATCTTGGAGGCCAGATTAATTATCGACTTTAATTGGGAACAAGAAACAAAAGAGGGAGTCTAGGAAAAGATGACTTCATCTTCCTGCTCATCTTACTTTGCTGTTTCACACAGAAAGACAGAAGCAACAGACAGAACAGTAGACAAAATTATCTACATAAAGGTTTCACTTGGCTGAGAAGAGGAAGGATAAAATGAGAAAAGGATCATTGTTCACTTGGAAAGTCACAACTTACCTTTTAAAGTTTTTGTTTAAGCAGTTTGTCCTTGAGCTAATTTCTCCATCTCCTTCTGCTTTAGCCTCAACTTGCTACAGGCCAGTGAATTTTTAGCCTCTGAAACAAAAGGTGTCTTTTTTTACGCTGATAGAGAAAGCCCTATCTGCTATATAAAATAATCACAACAAGGTGCAGGAGGGAAGTGAGCAGTGATGGTGTTGCATAAGGGATGGCTTCATGGCTGGCAGACCTGGGGTCATTAGAAAACAAATGATCCAGCTCTGCCATTAATTACCTAAGTTCAGACTCAAATTTCCAAAGGCCTAGATGGAGAGGCTGGCACAAGGGGGCACATTTTGTGGCCACTCTTCATTTGTATTTCTTTGCAGAGAGGAGCATCTAACCACTGACTCTGCCTCCTCACCAGCCAACACAAATGCACCCCATCAGTAAGGCGCTCATGTCTGCTTTGCAGGTTGGCAGTCACCAGCTTTGCTGCATGCTCTTTGGCATCTCTCCCACCTGAAAGACTTTTGTATAACATACTTGTCCCTACAGTACCTGATCATATAGTCATTCCATCATCTAGTCCCCCTTTCATCATTTAATTCACACTCATCATTAGACCAAAACCCAAAAATCGTAGCTTGCTCTTTCCTTGTTGATTCTACACACTGTCATGCCCTACCATTCACACTATAAAACCATTTACCTTCTTCTGTTAATTCAGTGTACTTAACATGATTCCAATACTGATTTATTTTAATGGTTGAATGTGAAATCGGTAATTTATTGGTAAACCAGATACTTTCTGGCATGATTTCCAAATTATCCAGATAACCTTGCCTTCAAACAATCTGTTTGTTTTCCTTAGTGTGTCAAAATCCCAAATAAATTTTATTTCTCCATAGTAACCATTAAGGAGAAATGAGAAAAACCTGAGTAACCCTAAAAATGTCACAATGGAGCGGAAGGATGCTGGCTGTTCCTCAGGGGCACTGACAGCTTGTCCCTGTGGTTTTGAGTCTTATGTCCAAACTGTTTGGGGCAGGAGGAGAGAGCAATGACAGAGACAACGGAGGCTGTGCTCAAGGTTTGGCAAGATCCAGAGGGGTATTTGGCAGATGGAGCGTTCTGTTTTGGTGAATCCGGCTGTTTGGTGTATAAGTTATATTTCCTTCTTTAATTTGGCTTCTATGGTAAGAACCGGAATTAACTTCCTGGATCGTGAAGTCAAATCCCCTGCTATCACAAATGGACACATCCTGTTATCCCTGTCATAAATTTGTTGTGCTTTGTCTTAAAAAATAGGATTTTCATGCCCTTTGTATTCCTTCTGTAAGACTACATTATATATATATTATTTTTAATAATCAGAAACCTCTTCCTAATTTCTGTCCTTTAGTTGGAAAGAGACATAGGAAAATATTTCCAAGGAGGTACAAAACTAGAGATTGAAATTGGTTGTCTTTAAAATGTGGTTTTTGCATTTAAAATGCAAAATGGTCTTTGCATTTAAAAGTTGTCTCTGTATTTACCCAATCTGGAATAAATCCAAAACAGTTCACCTGAGAGCAAAAAAGAAAATTCCAGTCCTAAAACCAGCTGGTATCTGAAGAGTTAACTGGAGAAAGTGATTCAGCTGCTGACACAGGGAGCAGGCTGCGGGATTTCTCTCACAAGGTGATCGGATGAAATGTTTTGGGTTTGGTTTGGTTTTGCCCAGAAGAAAAAAAAAAAGTTTTTCCTATGAAAGGAGGAAAAAGACTTGTTTCTTGCGCGCAGTTTCACATGAAGTTTCCCACCCGTTCAGCCTGCTGATCACAGCCTCACCGTCTCTCCCACCGGCTGCTTTTCTGGGTGTGCCAGATCTGGAAGTAACCTGCACATTTTTCATCTCTGCCCTGCCCACACGAGCAGGACGGGCTGATTGGCAGGCGGAGAGCCACGGGTCCTGCTGAAGCACGCAGCGTGCATACCTCCCCACACAGCTCCCACAGGAGGCGGCCACGGCCAGCCACACGCGCAGGCAGCCGGCCGGACTGACACACCAGGGGCTGGCACCGCGAAACCGAGTTATCTGATCCCCGGGTAAGCGCAGCAAGAGGAGAATCCATTCATCTGAGCGAGCGTAGAAACTTATTTAGAAGAAAGGTACCGTAACGGCAGGGGCCGGTACGTGGCTGGGTAGGTGGGTGGGTAGGTGGAAGGGAGGCTGGTGGGTGAACTACAGGCGTTGAAGACGGGAAAAAAGAACCATCACAGCCGGTGGAGTCCTAGGGAACCTGTAACACAGCACCGCTGCCTTGGGAAAGTTGTATTCCCAGTAAGACTTTGGTGCTGTGAAACTGGTAGGATGAGGCAGACTTTCAGTCCTGCAGGAAGAAGTGATTAAAAAGGGGGGTTGTAAGTTGTATGTGTACAACTAAATCAGCACGTAATGTCCTCCTGGGCTGTGTTCGCAGTGCCTGCTGCACTGGTGCAAGTGCGCTGGGTTTTAAAAATGAGGAGGATGTGGGGGAGGAGGGCAGTTTGGTTCGTGAACTTTTGTGGGAGGTTATTTCTTTTCTGATCAGATGGAGGAAAAGTAGGCTGTTTCCTTGTTGATAAAAGGTTCTCTGTGCTATAAAAAGATAAATTGAAGCATACAAAAAGAGCTATCTTAATTTTCTCTAAATATTGCTGAAGGGGTAATGGAAATCTGTGTCTGTGCCTACTTAGGTGTTCAAGAAAGGGAAGGTTTGGAAGCAGGTTTTGCTGCGAGATTAACAGCTCTGAGCTGCTCTGTATAGAATTTCAGTGGGTGAGTGAGCAATTCAGATTAGTCAAGTGCTGCATTGTTAGGGGACTTCAGTGTTCCAGTATTTGTTGAAAACACAAGAAATGCATTGCCCTCGTGTATGCAGGAAAAAGCAGCTGGAATGACAAAGAAGCATACATTTGGAACTGAGTTCTGAAATGCAAAAAGCAAAGTTCAGCGAAATACGCTGTGATCTATAGGAAAGGATAATTTGATACAACTCCTTTTTTCTTCTTATGTTATTTTTAAACAGTACTCGTACTGCAGTATCGTTATGTGTAAGAGCTTGTATGTCTGAGCACTCTGAGATCAGGTTGTGTGAGGACATCCTCACAAATATGGTTATACGGGGCCTCCTGAATACTGTCCTGGTTCTCTTTGTAATTTTTACTTTCCGCTCTTTACGGCCAGTTTGAAAGAGCTCAGCTCGACATCAACTCTCCATACTTAATCTTGTTACATTTATGCTTTTCTGTGAGGGAGCAGCACTAACATTCATTCGGCTATTTCTAAATTCATCGGGCAAGAGGGGAGGGAGATGGAACTGCCCTTACTTAAATAACTGTTGCTATAATTTTTCTCATGCATAGTTACAAGAACAGCTGTTGTAAAATTTACTAGTTACTTCACAGATTAAAAGGTCAAAAAGTTTTAAAGTGATCGTGTAGCTGGAGCTCCTGCATATCACAAACCATAGCACATCCCTGATTTAGTTCCCGTGAGAACTAGAATAATCCTTTAGAACAACTCCTAACCTGCCTAAAGCATTCCAGTGATGCAGAGACTTCACAGAGTTTTTGGTAAATCGGTTCAATAGTTAGTTGCTTTTGCTGTTAAAAATCTGCATGATTTCTAATCTCAGTTTCTCCTTCCAGCTAACTCAGTTGCCTTCCAACTATCACATAACACTTATTAGATTAAAGAGATTTTTCTTTTATAATTTTCTGTGTAGGTGCTTACAGACTGACAGTTCCTGAATCTCCTGTGGAGCAGATTATATAGACTGAGCTTTTGTCTTTTGCTGTTTACTAGGATTTTTATTCCTTTATAGTTCTTGTAGATCTTTCCTAAATCCTCCTCACTTTTCTACATCCCTGAACTCTGGATGAAAGATTGGGTCATAGGGTTCTATCAGGAGCCAGGCCATGCTACATGCACGAAGTGAAATCATTTTTGTCCTGCTTCGTGTTTCTCTGTTCCTAAACCCTAATATTATGTCAGTTCTTCTAGCCTTAGGGTTGCACCAGAGGTGACAATTATCCAAATCTTTTCCAGAATCACTGCTTCTGAAGGTGCCCTCCATCCTGTGAGGTTGCCCTATTTACCTCTGACCCTCCTTACCTGTGTGAAATCCATGCTCACGATCCCTAAGTACATACTATTGAACACACCATTATGTAAAACACATTTACAGACAACAGCAAATGAGATTTGAAAAATGATTTCCATCTGTAAGTGGTTCCTGTTGGCTCAGTGCAGCAAGAAAGGTTTCTTAGTGAAATTGCTGCTCAAAGCATACAGGAGTTCTGGTTTGCATCTCATCTGCTGCAGCCTGAAGAGCGCACAGAGCCTGACCAGCCGAGGAGTCTTTACTGAGCAGTGAAATCTGCCTGGCATCTGGCCATCCATGGCAATCCACTTTCCAGGTGGTCCCTTGCTAGGAAATGAATGAAGTAATGCAGACAAAAAGAATCAAACTGTACTTTCTCTTTCCCAAATGTAAGCTGAACTCCAGAGCTTTTCAGGAGCTGGAAACTGTTCGGTTGTACTTAGCTTATTGTCTGCTTTGCAGCTGCTTTAGCATGTACAGGTTCCAGCTGAGACCAGTGGAGAATCACTGAAATGCTGTCAGGAATGCCGATCCAGGAGACTTTCTGTCCTGACCTGAAGTTCAGAAACTATCATGAGAGCTCCTGTTCTCAGGAGATTTTCATTCTGCTTTGCAGGCCAAAAAGATGATGAAGGAACAGCCAACCTTCAATGTACTTGTATGAACTTGGTTTACAAACTATTGAAGCAGACAGCTGCTGCAGCCAGAGTTCTTGTTCCTCCAGCTGAATCAAAAGTAAGGCTGCTCCTGGCTGGAAAGGGAATTGCTTTTTCTCTGCTGGAGGTTTTTCCCTCCATTTCTGTATCCGGGCATTATGATATATATTAAGGGAAATAAGAGGGTAATAATTGACACACACACACATCAAATATCATCTAAAAATGCCTTGACTATCACAAGAGCAAACAGAAGTTTTCAGTTTGGACAGTGAGTCTTTTGGTGTGGAATCTGTAAATCTGCATGCTCTAGTGCTGCCCGTGCATACAGACTCAATGCAGAGAAGCAAAAGTTGGTTGCAGAATACACAATTCCAGTAACTGCCCTCCTCTCCCTGAATTTACAGAGGATAATTGTGCCAAGGCTACTTGTATTTATTCTTTGCTCAGGAATTGTTTGCCACTTGCACTGATGACTTGCTAATTTTTCACACTGAAGCATGCTGTGCGGGAGGAAGAGATAAAATATGCAGGTTCAGTTGTCGCTGTATGTTAAAGCTGTAAAACCACTGCTAGCATTCCTGATCCGACAGAGATCCCTGGAAAATGACTACAGCCAAGGACATCGTGCGTTCCTGCGCTCACATTGTTGTTACTTCTGGTGCACCCAGAAGGATGCCAGTTCCTGGCATGCTATGTTTTTAACCTGTTTGGTGCTCATTATTTTGATCTAACTATTTCGAGTTCTGCACTGAGCGCCAAGGCTTGTCCGTACAAGCAAACAGCACCAAATGGCTTTCACGATGGCTAACTTGCTCCGACTCGGCGCTTGAAATCTGCATCCGCTACCTCCCCCATCTAGAGGAGGCACCACCGATCCCCAGCATGGCAGTCCTGCCTCCGTCACTTGGCGGGTGGAGGGCAAGTAGGGGTTAACATCTCTTCCTCTTCATTAACCTCTGTGCATGGCCTGTGGGCCGCAGCCCCCATGGTGGCCCTGCCACCGGCCTGGGTGCTGCTGCCTCGGCATTCACCCCGCTGCTATAGCAACAGGTTGGAAATTCTTCTGTCTGCGCCATGGCCGCCTCCATTCACGAGTGTCTGCTGTGCAGACAGCTTTATTGTCTGCCCCACGGTTGTCTTCCCGTCAGCTCCCAGCCAAGCAGCTTCTTCCCGAGGACAAAAGGCCCCGCACAAAGAAGGGACTAAACAGGACTAAAAGTTTAAAGGAAAAAATAAAAATCCTTAATTTATGTTTTGACTGTAAGGGAGAGAGGAGAAAAATAATTATGGCTTTCTCCTAAATGATGGTTCGTGAAGGAGGAGAGGGGGCATAATTAGGTTTTGCTGGGATTTGGTAATTGCTTCCTGATGCCTCATGAAACTATTTACAAGGAGCCTGGCTGGCCCGCAGGGCTGTGTGGCACCGTCTTTCCCCCAGCAAAGTCAGGCTGCTGCCATCTGACATCTGCTCAGATCCTATGGTAAAAGAGTTGGGTTTCAGTCTGCTTTAGGGGTGAACCAATTTTCGTATCCAAAATCATCGGCTGCATTGACGCTAAGGCACAGTTCTGTTTGCATCCACAGCTCAGAGGGTTCATCCACAGGTTTAGCCACGTGTCAAGTAGGTATCTTGTTCTCCAAGGCTGCCCCCTTATGTTGAGGTGCACAGACGATGGGGAAGTTTAGGGGGGAGGATACTGCTGAGTTAGTACATGCAGGATTTAATCTTCCAAGCTGTCAGCATTTCTAGAGCGTTAAAATTCTGGTTCAAGCAAATGCACTCCCTTCCAGTACAACCTCTTTCCCTGTCCCAAGCAGAAACACGCTTTTATTAAGCCACAAGGGCAGAATTCTCCTTTATGACTTCAAGCGGTCAGACACAAGTTCCTTAACAAATCCTTTAAGAAATACCGTTTCACATGATGAGATGTTAAATTCAGAGCTTTCTGTAAGGTGCGTCTCCTTGCCCACGGAACCAGCCTTTTTGTTTCCACCATCTGACCTCAGTGTGACCTGGGTGCGTGGCTCTAACCTGCGAACTGCAGTCCCTGGGGAGATGGAGCGCAGAAGATCAGATTACATCATCTTCATAAGCCCAGGAGATGTTTTTCCTCGATTTGTTAACCTAGTGGAAGTTATCTGATGGTACATTTTCATCTGACCTCTATTTCTGGCACTTTACCCATACCATATCCATGTAAGCCAGTGGGCAAAAAAAAAATCCACCCTCCCTCACTTCCATGTACTAAAACAATTCTGCAGCATTATCTTCTTGAAGAAAAAATCCCCTTTTCCTAGGCAGTGCTCAACTTATTCCTTGGAACATTAAAATATAATGCTTACTAGTGAACTGAGGCAGTCGTTCTGTCCATAGCAGCGTTGCTCTTTTCAGTGCAACCAGTCAGTGCCACAGCTTAATAAAACACTGCTGTAGGGTGCTTCAATTACTGGTTAAGCGTTTGTCCATTTTTTTAATGTCTATTTGATCTTTTTATAGGAATAAATTGCTAATTATTTTTTCATTTTATAGTCTTTGTACCTTTCTTTTCACGCTCAGTAGTCAAAGCACTCTTATCATCTCATTATCCCACGTTCCTCATTTCTCTAATCTCTGTTGTTTCCTTCTGGCAGACCTCAACTCTTTCAGGGCTCTTCTGCAGAATCTCACATGGCTTCAGAAAGCCGTGCTTTGTTTACAGGGCACAGCAGCTGTGGGGCCCCTTTTGTTTTCCTTCCCATCCGTCACATTCTGTGCACAGCCCTTGTCTCTCAGTGGCCACGCAATCAGCTACGCAGCACTGGAGGAGCTTTCCGCTTTGCCTGATAAAGACAGTAAGGTTTCCCATCTCGTTGTCCATCTTTTTTTTTTTTTTCCCTCATCTTGTCCTGTACCCTGAAGACCTGCTAGGTCTCTTCCATATTTCAAGAATGCAGAAGTTTCTTTCCACTTAGCTTCCCATGGTATATTGAGTACAGAAATTGCCCTGATACTGTCAGGGCCATGTCCCATCCAGCCTCTGCACCCTGCCTTATTCCGAGTAACTACTGCTCCAGGACAGAAATTTTCAGTATTCCTTGTTTGTCACCTTTAAAGCTGACAGTTTGTTCTCTCATATATGTGTGTGTGTGTGTGTGTATACACATCCCGTGTGGGGCCCATTTCTCATACCTTACTGAGATTGCTGGCATTTGGGGTCTCCTGTTTACTTCTCCACAGGATTTTTTCAAAGTTTTCTGCTCTCTGTTTCTATCTTGCAAAGAAAAAAAGATGACTTGGCAAAGCCAGAGCTGAATGCCTCTCCCTCTGCACCCCCATCAAAAGAATGCAGAGCATCATTTGGGAAACAAAGCTTAGACTACACGTTGGGGTCGGGGGGGCTGAGACTTAACAGTAAGAAAAGAAATCAGCATAGCTGATAACTTCTGCAGGACGAGCATAAGGGAATTTGGGCCTTTTATTGCCTGTGTTTTACCCACAGGCAGAGCTCTAGCTTGGAGGGAAGATGCCTGCTAGAAATGGGAAGATGGGAAGTTAAAATTCATGCAGAGGGGAAGGAAGCATGGGTTTCCTTTTCACTTCTCACCACAGAGCACTGCTATAACATTATGGGTCACTTCTTTCCCTTCTGCATGCTTGGGTCTCTTCTGGCCAGACTCTCATTTAACAGTAAGGCCCATGCCTTTCTCTTCACTGTAATCCCCCCAGCATGGCTCGAGGGAGGGAGGAAGGACTGGCTTGATGGATCATTGCTGTTTGGCTGCCTCTGTGGAGTGACCCTAAATAATCCCATGTTCTGTGGTGGCTCCACATACACATACAAAAAGGAAAAACAAAACCTCGAATGACATAAGAAAGATAACAGCCCAGTATTTGGTTCTGTTCATTTCCTGCAATTGTGAATAGCTGCACAGCAGGTGGGCCTTTATGGTGGGAGCCTGGGCTGAAGGAAAAGGCTGTGCTAAGGCAGTCCCAGACCTGGAACAAGTGAATGTGTAGAGGGGGGAATGGCCTCATCAGTCAGAGCAGTACGTTGTAACACCAGCCATTTCCTCACAACAGCCTCATGGAGTGGTCGGCAGCTGCCTTGAGATCGGAGATGAGGTGTTGATTGTATCATGGGATGATAACAGGACTCTAAAACTGAGTCCTGCCTTATACCAGGAGCAGTTAACTAACATGTATTCAGATGAACGTGCTGTCAAGTTTTCTGTTTCTTCTGTCATCTTTGGGAATCCTTTCCTTACGCATATATGAAGGGTGAGCTGGATCAGCTCCATTTGTTTCAGAAGTTGGCTGAAGTTGTCTTAGTGTGGTTATGCTAGTCAGCCTGGCAGAACTGTGGTTGCTGATACAGCTGTGCTGTTGGAAACACTTTCCAAGACAGCCCTTGTAACACCACTGTAATTTTCCTGGATGGACAAAAACTGAGAATGAGTCTTTAAGTGTTACCATAAAGGAGGGTAAAGTTAGGTTACCACAAGTGGGAATATTTCTTCTTGTGCCCTGTCTCCCTAAAACATTCTTGCTCAACATATATCCAAAACACGTCTTTAAAGGCCTCAAGAGGTGAAAACTATCTCTGCAGAACCCTGACTCAACCCTGCAATGGCTTCAGCAAGAGTTTAATACAAATTCTGAAGACAAAGTGGGAGTTTATTTCTGAAATAAACTGGTACCTACCCGACTATAACAAGCACATCTCAGTAGCTATTACAGCAAGAGCCTGCTTTCCAAGGTCTCTGTACTGTTTGGAAACCTGAAGGTTGCATTTTCACTCAATGCAAAGCTTCTCTTGTTTGGGATCTCTGAGCAACTCCATAGGCCCTACTTTTGTCATCCCAATTCCTACCTCAGCAAATATTTAGGTCATTCAGGTACACAGTTTAAAAGAGCGGGTATAAACAGTCCTTGTGCCCTTACGACCACAGGGTGAGGAGCAGCCCCACGGTCACCTCACAATCCTGGAAAAGTTCCCAAATCTCTTCCTATTTTATAAATGTTCTCCAATCACCTTACCACTTGATCTCAGTGTCTCAGGCCTTTCTTTGTCCAACTCCTTGCTGTCTACTTGAAGCAAAATCATGCAGGAGTTTGTTTGTTTGTTTGTTGTTTTGTTTTTCTAACAAAATTATAGGGATATTTTAAGTTTTTTGTTTCTGTATAAGAACATATCTGCCAGAACATAAATGTTAGTGTTCCAAAATTTTGCAAGGCAGATGCTTTCAAAAATAACTATATTTTAAATCACTAATTCATATGATAATTTCCAGCCTATCACCATCAAGACCTGATAAAAGGTATAGACCTGATAAAAGGTATTCTTTCTAACTACGATCAGTTTTTCCCCAGTTAATATTAGGTCAGTCTCAGCAGAGGGAACCATGCTGTATACTCTCTCTCTTTCAAAAAAATAGTATTTGTCATGCTGAGATCTCAGGAGATTGTATTGCTGATTGGTACTAGAGGCCATTTTGGCTTACCTCCCATATTTTTGGTGGAATACTTCTTGCTTGTAAATACTGTGGACAGTGTTCTGCTTCTCAGCCTAGGGGAGGAGCAAAAGTAGGAAGCAAATTCCCAGCATTTCTACTTTGAGTTCAGAAACTGTCCTGTACTTAAGCATCCAGTCTTTGGTCTCAAAGCCATATATTTACTACAGCTTCTCCACCTTTCTGTTTGCTCTCATCCAGATACACCTACTTGCAAGCAGCCAGTGCACAAGGAAATTCCTTGCATGCATGCGTTAAGTTTTGCTCAGCCAAAGGCTACAGCTTCTACTGTCTCCAGTTATTTTATTCCCTAAAGGAGCTCCCTTGCTTATTCCATTTATGCTGCAAGGTGTCTAAAAAGCCCGCAAGCTTTAACATGTTTTATGATCTATTCATCAAACACACTTGACAATGGCCATTAACACTTTCCATTATACTAATATTTTTGCTTTGCTACAGAGAGAAAACTTGCAGAACAGAGGGCATAAATTGCTTAGTTGAAGGTCACTTGGACAATCACATAGTTCAAATTAGCACCTAGGCCTTTTGCAACCCATTCGTATATCATATCCTTCACATCATGTTGCTTCTCAAGCACCTGTAATTATCATCATTTGTTGAGGGTGAAGGGGTTGCTTTGGTAGATGCATCCTCAGCGACAGCTACGTGGATCAGGCATTACAGATAGATCAGGCTGTCCTTTCTGTTTTCTCACAGTGTTTCCAGCTAGCCTCCTTCAGTCCTTTCTGTTTAGTGTCAAAAATCCCTCTTGGAATTAAAAAAAAAGAAATACCTACACATGAGTTTGCTATAGCTCCTCTCACCTTTGCATTGAGCACCTCATGTTAATTCATAAAACTTCACCGTAGCCTGGAGCTCCTACATACTTTCAGTCAGGAAGGACTGGCAAAACTGGCTACCTGCACGTAGTTATATGGCCTTCTCTGCACTTTAAAACAAGAAAAATGTTCGCATAACAAGTTACAGGGGGGAAAAATACGAGGCAGAAGTAGAGCACTGTTAAATTCCATAAATTTTAAGTATGTATCAGCTATGTTGTCTATAGATATGGATGAGACCGCAGTGTGTTGCTTTGCAGTCGGAGGTTACGTTGCTTAATGGGACCCCATTTATGGAATAAATCTGTCTTTACAGTTGATCGGGTAACTAAATTATTAAAACATATAGCTGAAGTTTAAGTTTACACAGAGCCTTACATTAGCAATTGGGAAAGGGGTCTTTGTGTTTGCTTTTTTTTTT
>VXAA01000556.1:741292-776336 GCA_013399115.1 Anseranas semipalmata
TTTTTTTTTTTTTAAATAACAGCAGTGGCATAACCTGTAAATCATTTTGATACTGCTCAGGGTAACAGTAGTGTATAAATATGAGATTACCTCTTGCCCGGATAACCTGAGATATGCAGACAAATCTGGCAGACAGAATCTGAGCTGCTGAATTGATATGATATAAAACTTGATCCTGGGAAATGCCTTGGGTGCAGGAATCAGGAAGTTAGTGCTACTATTTTTAAATGTTGTGGGGAGCCAAAAGCATTGGGCAATAATGCATTTTGAAGATGTGAAATACAAATGTCTGTTTTTTCTCCTCTTCGCCCCTTCAGTTTTTTCTCTGCAGTTAAGAGATTGAAATCTTTGTATATCAATATAAATTTTACTTTTGTACCTTTTTATATCAGTCATTAAACAAAACACATCCCTTAAAAAGATGATTTATCTTGTTTACCTCCTCCAAAATGATGCGCAGATATGGACATCACTGTTCATTTTTGTAAGCAGTGAGTTGAGCACTGGTACAGGTTTATTTGGCATCCATATGTACTGACTTTTTTGCTACGGAATCAGTACAAGACTAGGCAAATAGTTGGGGTGCTGTTGGCTTCAGTGATGCAGGAACTGCCCAGATAGGAATCAGAGATCAGCCAACTATTTCACACTGACTACCAAGTTGTCCTCAGCTGGTGTTACCATTTGTGGCTGCTACCAGTACAGTTTCTGAACTGAGAGATTGGCAATAGCAAACCTGTTTCAGACATCTAATGCACATAATGGTCTCCTGCCTCCAATTTTCCTATGGGTATGGGAACATTTATTGTATTTATTCAACAGAGTCAGACACCCATGCTTATACAATGATGCAACTGCCTTTTGGTTCCATAACTTAATGAAAGAGACACAGTGTGTTGCTTTGCTGTCAGCAGTTATGTTGCGTAGTGGGACCCCAAACTCTGAGAGGATCCATTAGCTGGCACATTTCTGCTTGCAGTCTGCCACTGCAAATATCAGGCTTATCCCACATGGTACTATCTCAAGCACTGAAGATGAAACTTAAGAGGTTTGCAGACCTTTGCATTTTGTTAGCAGTCTATTACATATGCTTATATAATTATGACATAACGGCGTACCTTATTGTCTGCATGTGAGAGACTTATATATAACTGCTCGTTGCAAAAGAGAGCTTGTTCTACGCATGCTGCTGTCAGCTCCTCCAAGATGGAGTAGGATTGTCTTTGCATTTTTAGGACTGGCTACAGGTTTGTTCTGCTTACCAAATATCACAAACTTCCTGAAACTTCTTGGGCTACCAGTAGCATTTCTCTTTCCTTGTTTGCACTCAGAGTATTTCTCCACGAGCTCCATGTTCTCATCTCAGTAGCAGTTGCACTACTGAAGTATATGTGCTATGTACTGCTGAGATTAAGCTCAGAGAGGGAAGTAGACCTCTGTGGATAGAAGCAAAGTCCAAAGTACGTTCAGAGGCAAACTGTTGTCAATTATCTTAGCCAACATACTTTGAAAGGAACTGCTTTTAAAAAATGTCATGCCTGTGTCTTCCGTTGTTCTCATTTGCTCCTTTTCCTCCTTTTGGATAAAAGATGGTGTAGACAGATTCATTCTTCTCCAGAAAACCTGTCATTCTCATATTGATCCCTCTGTTGGACTAGGTTTGGCTTTGTATTTCCCAGCTCTTCTCTGTCCCCTCACATACATTTGGCTAGGCTTTGTTTAGCCTAGACAAATTGGGAGCTTAAGTATTCCACTGGTAGTAATAATGGTTAAGACTGGGGTGTACTCACAGTCTTGGTAACCTCTGGACTGAGCACACCTTGCTGAGAACGAAGTTAGATGACACAGTGGTAAAAATATGTGAGTCATAGCTATGCTGTGTCTTCAAGGGTGGAAATGAAGTTGCTTTGTAATAGTTCATGAATCATGCATGTATGCTTAGTTGCTAAGATGTTTACTTTATGAGTATATTGTGTTTGTTTAATAGAAATAAGTTCTAAGGAAAATAAGTGGTTTTTTTTGTTGTTTGTTTTCTCCACCACTTACATGAGATCTGTTCATAACTTGGCTCAAATGATCCCTAATCATAAACCCATAGTATTATGCCAGATATATATTGTGAACTCTGAACAGGCGTTGTGTCTTGTCTGAATCTTGGAAAAATCTTAAAGACTTCCTCTAATTATATTAGTCTTAATGTACCACCTTCTGGTCAGCTAATGGAAGCACATGAACTGATCTTCAGGAAAAGCATGTGCTTTCCAGATCTGTGACTCTCAGAAGGGTTTAACTGAAAAAGCTTTCTTTTCTGTAATAATTTTTGGGCCCATTCCCTACCATTGTTTCGCAAGTGTAAGAGAAGAACTCCACTTTCTCTATAAAGTAGCCCTCTTTACTGAAGGAAAAAAAAAAAAAAAAGAAAGCTGCTTTCAAGTGATAAATAACGCTTTTTCCTAGAATACGTAATGTCTTCTAGCTACCTCTAGAAAAGTTTTGTTCCCTTTTAAAATTCTTTGTTGCCACTAACTAGTTTGAGATAGCCAATAGTCATATGCAATTTTATGAGATAAATTATAGCTAAATTAATTGCATTGCTCTTATCTCCCAGATAGTATTTAATTTAAGGAGCTTTCAAGTATGTTTAGCTTTCTAATACCAGAAAATTCTTCCACTACAGTATTATCCTCTTCTTCCCACAGTCTTGAGAGTGACTGATATAGGCCCTGTAGGGACTATGGGCAGTGACAGTTTCATCAGGCTTCAATAAACTATCTAGTGTTCTTCTTTATATATCTCTGGAAACAAAAGGTTTGGATATGAACTTCAGCCAGGATTTTAAACTTTTAATCAATAAACATGTAAATGTGTTGGTAAAAGTGGTAATAATGATAAATATTGTTTACATAAAGCTTTAATGTTGCTAATGTTTAATGAGATTGTAATAAAGATTTTAAATCTTTTGGAGAGGGTCTCTAACTGCAGTTGTTTGTGCTATTTTGTGTAAGGAAGCAAAGAACAATAGAAAGTAAGGAAAACTTTTCAGAGAAGTTAGTTGCTGTCTTGAAACGAATTCAGATCATGCACCAAGGAAGAATGACAATGTATACTATTTTTTTTAATTTCTTGAAAGTGTTAGGCCCTTTTGCCACCTTTGTCTTCTACCTTCAAGTTTTTCCTCTATTGAATCCCAAAAGTTTAAGCTACTAAACAATTTAAATTAGTAAGTAGTTTTCTTGCTAATGTAAATGCTTATAGTGAGTACTTACAGCTACTTTTTATTCCGCTATAGGAAGGAGTTGAGCTGGTACCTTGTTTGAGAAGAAATACCAATATGTCTTTAGGATCTGAGTTAGTATTTAAGTGTTTTACAGTTTCTCAGAATCTTTGGCATGACCCCCAGTTTTAGAAAGTAAACCCCAAAGTTTAAAAAGTCATCATGTAATTCCTAGATGACATGAAGATTTAACAGTTTCCTCAAGACACTAATAACCTTATCCATGACCTGCATGAACCTTGTCTAATTTGGAATCTGCTGTTCAAGTGATAAATATATTATTTGGAGACTTCATCTTTCCTTTGCATCTGTCTTGCTTGCTGTGGCCCTAGCCACACAGGCACTTATATTTCAAAACTATACCTCTTATCTTTGCTGCAATGTTTTGGTGATTTCTGGATAGGTTGTGGTTTTGTTCTTCACTATAATTCTTTCTAAGAGTGTTAGTACAAATTCTAAGTATTTTCAGACTAAAACCTGAGCAGTATATTTGGAAAACACATTTTCTAACTATAGATATCTGCTGTAGGTATCTAATGTACCAGTTTTGTGCATGAGGTGTGTTACAGATCCTTGGTTTTGTTTTAAGACTTGACAGGTCCATTCTGATTATCTAACTTACTGTGCAGTACAGGCTGCAGGATATGTAAGAAACTTTTACAAAGCTACAGTGATAGCTGAAAGCAGGTGGCACAGCTGAGAGACCTGTCCAAGGAAAAGGGGAGTTAATGGCACACAGATTTTGAGTTGCTGAAATATTGTTTCAGTTATTCCATACCGTATCTGAAATGTCTGGGTTTTGTTTCATGAGCCGGAGTTTAACTACTCAATAAATATAACACAATGAAAATATTGAGTATTGTTAAATTAAATCATGCAGAAAAGTTCTAAGTTGTAAAATAATTTTGTTACTTCGAACATTTTCTTTATTCAAGGCATAATGACAGGGCTCTGATTGAATTTCAAGCTTAATGAGTTTCTTCAATTGAGTGCAGACAGGCAGAGGAAAGGAAAACAAGTCAAAAAAAGGCCCTCAAGTAGCATCATACACTGCTGGTTGCAGTGAAGCTTCCAGCTGCAACTACCACTGTTTCTATGGATAGTCTGATATGAGGTAGGTCAGGCTCAGTTTCTGGGAAGATGTTCTCTTCCCTCTCCGAGTAGCAAGAGTCAGTGTCAGTGAAGGAGACACGAGGCAAATAATTCAGGGCAATGAAGCATGGTAAGCACCAATGCCTGAAATGCAGTAGTCCTACCTTCCCATCAATCCGTAAGTTTCTGTAGATATAGAATAATAAGAAAATGTCAAAACATCAACAAACAAAGTCCACAAAAACTATGCTGACCTCTAGGGCCCTTTAGGGTGGTACATAGAAGATGGTCCTTCTCAGCAGCTTCCTTGCAGCAGGAGGGCTGCAGCAATCTAGCTGTGAGAGGCCGAGTCATAATTTGCTTGTATTTCATCTTCAGTTTAGTATCTGCATGATGGCTTACGTTTAAAATGAAATATAGCAATTCTTATAAAGATTAGAGACTCATGGGGCTGAATTAATTGAGCATCGATGAAATTCATTGTGTTTTAAATAGAGCTGGAAGCTCTGTCGCATAACTGCTTTGTAACTTCAGATGATATAACTTCTTTTAATGATTAAAATTCTTTTGAGACTTGTGATGAATTTGCAATAGTTAACCGAGCAAGAGGAATCATATTTAAGTAGTCATTAACCCACTGCTGGGAACAAACCATTTAGTACTTCAGATTAGAACTGCTGCAGATTTTGGGATAGATAGTGTGAGGTAAGCGGAGTCATTTCAGATAAAATTTGGCTTAAGTGACAGATGCTTTATTTAGATTTTAGAAAAAACTCGCATGAACTTTTTCAGAAAATAAACTACCCATTTTTAATTGTCTTGAGTTATTAGACAGGAATTTAATGATTGAATGTCAGAAGAACTGGGACTTTTCCTTCTAGACTAAAATTGTGACATGTCCAATAGCATCTGGAAGTCCTAGAAATGCGCTGGATACTGTAGTACAGAGAAACGATCACTGTTCCACATTTACCACTCCTATAGCGAAAGAATACAAAAAGTGGGAAGAGAACCAGAAGCTGCAAGGGTGAAAGCGTTTTCCTCAGAGTCGCACAGCAGGACAGTGGCAAGGCTGGAAACAGCAGTCAGGCTGTATCCATTCCAAAGCAATAACCCACTCACTTTAAGCTATGCTGTCTGTCTTGGGATGATCAGAAACACAACAGACAACCAAAAAACGTGTCCAGACAGAGTTGTTGTGACGGATATGGAAAAGAAATGCAAGGAAATGATCTTCATGAACTTCATGAACTATACGAACTTCACAAAAAGCATGTGAAAGCATACCCTTTGCCATGGAGAGAGAGCTGCATGACAACCTCATCCGTGATTTCTCCCAGATTCTGTTTCTCTGCACTTTCTGCTTTTCTGTCATTGCTTAGAATACAAAAACTGCAGTTTTTGTAATTAGCAGCCTCTTGACCTGGCTGATCTTTAAAGGCCAAGTCTGAAGCGCTGCCTGCTGTATATCACTGCCTGCTGCACTTTGTTTGCATTATTTTCCCAGCAAGAGTCCTAGAATAGATTCAGCTATGCCAACACAAAACTTAGCAATGCTTACCTTGTCTGAGGGGCTGGTGTCAGCGACATCGAGGAAGAGCGTACCCTGGTGGAAAGTGTGCCCATGTTACGGGCATGCCTGTGCTGCAGACTGAAGTGTAAACTAGAGCTATCTGAATTAAATGTAAATTAATCTATTCAGGTAACAGAAATAGTCACACCATGAAGCTCCAAGCTAATTTCTGTCAAGAGGCAAAATAGACAAGTACTCAGAGATTTGAAAATCCAGGGTTTTGCTCAGATCCATTTCTTAAAGTAGTAATTTTATCTGGCTTTCTGTTTGATACATCTGTAATGCCTTCAGATCTTCCTACTTCTGGGGCACAGTTTCTATCATGAACAGTTTGCAAAGAATCGATGTCCTTTAACAGCTGGATATGTGCCTTTCCCCCAGGCATAAGTAAGGTAATACCACCTGGTGATTTGGGCCAAAACAATTTAAATAGAAAAATGAAAAGATGAAGCAATAAAGAGAACCAAAGCCTTCTTTCCTTGTAGTCAGTCACAAGAGACTGATCATAGTGAAATGTCTATGTCCATTACAACATAATACAGTTTTCCAGTTTATCGTATGGAAATGATTAACCATTTTGCTACTGAACACTTGTAAAGCCAACTAAACACTAGGAGGCCTTTGGATGGAAAAAAAAGAATTACTATGCTGCTTTGCATTTTATTGCTTGCCAGGACTTTAAGTTTCCAAAGTATTTAATGGTTTGGTAATGATGTTCAGGCATGTAGGTAGTAAGGCACGGCCAGTGCTGGAGGTACCTCTTAGGTGAGGGAGTGAGAGCAGAGATGCATAGAAGGTGCACACTGGGAAAGGAGATAGAGCTACTGTCCCCTTCATCTTCTTGGTAAACGTGCTCCTGTGTTTTATAGCTGGGCTGGAGCAACCTGTTAGATTAGAATCTGGCAAGGTCAGACAATTGCAAGGTGTTTAATTCT
Source organism: Anseranas semipalmata (assembly GCA_013399115.1). Taxonomy (NCBI): domain Eukaryota; kingdom Metazoa; phylum Chordata; class Aves; order Anseriformes; family Anseranatidae; genus Anseranas; species Anseranas semipalmata. The sequence goes on from VXAA01000556.1 coordinate 748,167, forward strand.
ACTAAATAAACACCTATCAAAGTCATTTGCTTAGGAAAGCAAAATCAGTCAATCAAGAAGGGAAAAAAAAACACGAGCTCTGTTTTGGTCACTTCTTCCTTTTTTTTTTTAATGCAGATCTAACCCTTCTCAGTCAGGAGCCTCTCTCTGGGTGCAAGACTGTCTGCACCCTGTCAGCAAGCCATCTTCTTGATTTATTTTCTGGGAAGGAATTTTTAAAACACTTATGAAAGCAAAGTAGTAAAACAACGAGCTTAGCTGTTCATTTAAGGAATTGCTTTCTTAAGTGTCCTCTTTCAGAACTACTGGAGTGTTGCCAGAATGAAGGACATTTATACTTCAAACATTATCATCCGTGTTCAGGAACTCATCAAAAGTCAATATGAGAAAAACCTCAAACCATTGTCTAAGCCATCCCCTAGCAATGTCAGGATTTTTCACCAGATATTTGCATTTGCAGCAGAGGTTCCAGTATTTCTCTTGGGATGTACACACTATTTCATCTAGTTCTCCAAAGAGAGAACTTTCTTCGGATGTTAGCTGCATTAGCATATTGTTATTTTTATCTCCCTGCTATTAGTCATACTCTTACAGACAAAGCTAAAAAACTGTCTTTTCTAGAACCACCTCTGTAATCCTCAAATATTTGTAAACCCAACCATATGGTTCTTTGGCAGCAGCAGAATGTACTTTTGATTTTAGGTTGAGAAAGAAAGATTATTTCAATTCCTGGATTTGATACTTCCACATACCAATTCAAATAACAGTTTATTGATTTTTCTATAAAATAAAATTACGCAAATGCTTACATTTACAAAACCATCTTCTTTTAATGCTTCTGTGGTATTTCTGGGCATCTCAATCCAAACAAAACAAAACAAAAAAAAACAGTTTATTTTATAAAACTTGTTTGATTTAGAAAGAAATTTTGTCAGGTGAATTCTCTGTGTTTTTTTTATATAGACTCTAAAGCAGTCTGCTCATCTACCTCTCTCAAATTTACCAGAAGTGTTAACTACTTTATTTGTGGAGTTCTTGGTTTCTGCAATTCAGAAGTTAAGATACAGAAAAGGGGAAAGTTATAACTGCAGGCAGGGAAGAGGTATGCTCTTAAGAAACCCTGATGTTGTTAACATAGGACTATTAGAAGTCCTTGAAGAAATGAATGTTTTCCCAGAAATACCATAAAAACAGAGACTTTCTTATCACATCCTTCCATTGCTTTTGCTTTGCTTTAGAGAACTGCATGCTTGCTGACCAAAATACCGGAAAGGCGTGAGACAACATAGAAGGTATTGGTGTGGACCTGAGGATCAGAACAATATCAGATTAGTCTTGGTGTTTTTTTTTTTTTATTATTATTTTCTGGTGCTCACTTTAGGGTGTGGTTGTGGGTGATAATCTGTTGTGTGTTTGTTTGGTTTTTTTACTCACAGATCTATCTATAGTCTTGTGGCAAAACTTAATGAATAAAGGACACACTGCTATACCCAGTGGTGCAACTAGTAGCAGGGACTACAGATAGCCATTGTGCAAAGTTAGGAGTGAAAGGTAAGAGTAGAGAAGAAAATCTGAGAAATTGAGGTAGTGAGGTAGTATCTTTTCCAATACACTTTCTAATGTATGGATAGTCTGTAAAAGCTATCTGTTCTTGTTATTGCTTTGTTATTATTGTGGCTTGAAAAATAAATTGGTATCATTCTGCTTCATATAAAATTCTCAATTATAATAGCCCCTAGACTGCCCATTTTGAGGAGCCTCTGATTCATCAGCCCAGTGGGGAGAAAATGGGAAGAAAACCCTTTACACTCTGAACTGTGAGAAATGATGCTCATTCTGGAAAACACCTTAATACTGCTGCAGCTATCTCCTCCAGAAAGAGCTGGGATTGAAATAGCATGGTAGGATGCTGGCTTCTGGAGAAGTGTCTTGGCAGAGGCCAAGACAAGGAAAAGAGTGGTCAAGGGTGCTGTGTCCTGGCAGAGAGTGAGGACAGCTTCCACAATAAAAGTCCAAACTATGTTTTTCCTTATCCTCATGTACATTCCTAGATCACAGCTTCTCCGAGAGATTTTTCAGAGACATCCAAGGACTGGCAGACTATTTCCCACTGGGTAAGCCACAAAGCATCTTTGCCGAACACATCTAGGGTAAAAATGCCATCTAGGCACCTTTTATGGTGCCTTCACCATATCCCCATGTGCTTTTGTTGTAACAGCAAATGTACGGACAGGTATGAGGGGACAGAGTGGAGAAGTGCTATTCCTCAATGTTCGTTCCCTCTTCCCACTAGATTCTTCTCTAAAGCAGAGGTAATGGGGACAGAAAGAAAAAAAAAAGAACAAGGAAGAGAAGGAACAAAACAGGTAAATGACAGAAAATAAGTGAAGAGAGTCAAAGTGAAAGTTTAGAGAGGGAAGTTTAATAATAACACTACAACGCATGGGCTGTTTCTTTTTTAGGTCATTATGTTGGAATGAGAGCTGAGAGATACAATTGTTGCTGTCATTCCTTCTATATTTCTTCCTGCTTTCCCTTTCTGTGTTCAACTATCAATTTAAAAGTGACTGAATCTATTTCTTTATTAATTCTTGCCTGATTCTACAGAATTTTAGCCAAGTCTTTTGACTATCTTTCTCACCCAGCATATGAATAAGCCTTTCTTGAGCATGCAAACCATTGTGCAGACTGTGGTTTTCTTTTAGTGGAGAGAACTAGCTAACTTCAGAATAATTAGCTGAAATTTCCTTCCCCTCCCCTCTTTTTTTAAAGACAATTCCTCATCTCTCCAGGAAGATGAAGAGGTAGATATGGAGGCTGTCAACTGGCAGCTGAACAACACCTCCATGAATGGGCATTCTGCTACCCCAACCACAGTTCGCTTTCCCAGCTGGGTGACTTTTGATGACAATGAAGTCAGTTGTTCACCGCAGAATCTTTCTCCCTTGAAAATAGACACCTCACCTGCAGAAACACAGACTCCAGATGTTAACTTTAACCTCACTGCATCCTTTAAGAAAAGAGAACGTCCTAAAAGCACATTGGGTGACCTCTCCAAAATTCAAAAACTGGATCTCTCCTCGTTAACCAAGTTGCCTTCTGTTGAAACACCACCATGGAGTGCTACCAATCCCTTCCTGGATGAATCTCTTCGTGATGTCCAACCCTCACCCATCAATCCATTCAGCTCATTCTTTGAGGAGCGAGACAGGCGTTCCAAAAGCTCTTCTGTCTCCAGTGCTCCAGGCAAAAGCCCAAGAGACTCTCTCATTATTCTCCACCAAGAACCTGATGCCATCAATTTCCACGAGGTAAGCAAAAGTGTAACGCACACAGATGCTGTAGAGCAGCTGAAGCAACTCCAGATTGGAGACCCAGATCATGTGAGCAGTCCTACCTTGCCTGATGATGACCCCATGATGCCATATGATCTGGATGCTGCCTTATTTAACCTGGCACCATCTCAACCAAAGGATGGATGGCCAATGATGCTCAGGATCCCAGAGAAGAAGAATATTATGTCATCCAGGCACTGGGGACCAATATACGTCAAGCTGACTGACAGTGGATATATACAGCTTTTCTATGAGAAAGGACTGGAGAAGCCTTTTCGGGAATTCAAACTTGAAATCAACCATGAGATTTCAGAGCGCAAACTCCAGAACTATGATGAGAATGGAAGAATACACAGTGTGCGGTTGGACCGCACAACCTACAAGGAGAAAAAGAAGTATCAGCCTAAACCAGCCATTGCTCACACAGCAGAGAGAGAGCAAATCATCAAGCTTGGGACTACAGATTATGAAGACTTCCTTAGCTTCATCAGTGCTGTGCAAGACACACTGATGAACTTGCCAGCCTCATCAACAGATCTGAGCACAGTGGGACTAAACTATCAAGAAGAAGAAATCACTGTTGATATCAGGGATGAGTTTCATGGCATCTTGGCCAAAGGAGACAGTGTGATTCTCCAGCACAGTGTGCTGACCCATATCTATGTTCTCAGCTTCCTTTCTGGCCTGGCAGAATGCAGACTGGGCCTTAACGATATCCTAATCAAAGGGAATGAAATAGTTGCGAGGCAGGATATTATGCCCACTACTACCACTAAGTGGATTAAATTATACAGCTGTCGGTTCCATTCATGTGTGGATGAGGATGTGTTTAATAACTCCCGTATTATCCTGTTCAACCCCTTGGATGCCTGCCGATTTGAACTGATGCGATTCAGAACTGTCTTTGCTGAGAAAACTTTGCCTTTTACTCTGAGGACAGCAGCCAGCATCAATGGTGCTGAGGTGGAGGTGCAGAGCTGGCTGATGATGTCCACTGGGTTCTCTTCCAATCGTGACCCTTTAACTCAGATCCCTTGCGAAAATGTGATGATCCGCTACCCAGTGCCAAATGAGTGGGTGAAGAACTTCCGCCGGGAGAGCGTCCTGGGGGAGAAATCTTTGAAAGCCAAGGTGAACAAGGGGGCCAGTTTTGGATCAACTAGTCTGTCTGGTTCTGAGCCAGTCATGAGAGTTACTTTGGGAACTGCCAAATATGAGCATGCCTTTAATTCCATTGTATGGAGGATAAACCGACTGCCTGACAAAAACTCAGGTGAGTGCTGCACACCATCTCTGCAGGAGTAAGCTTAAAGGAGTTATGTATTTTGGAAGATGGGGAACACTGTGTTTACATGGTGAGGCATAAATCATTCTTTGCAGTGTACCAAATGACATCGGTTAGTTGCATAGAGCATTTATCTTATCTGTTTTATGTATCCTGCAAACATTGCTAATGATAAAAACAGTTTGGGATTTTCCAGATGCAAAAATAAGCCTTCTCTCTCTGCTTTTATGAGTACACTATGGGACTTTGCATCAAACATTTCTGTATGCATAACACTGTTATGGGAAGCAGGGCTGTTTCAGGTAACATGCAAAGGCAAGATACTATGCTATGTGACTGAATGACAGGACCAGATAATTTACTGTAGTGCCAGCACATGTGATTTGTTTTCCATGCATTTCCATCCATTGCATTGCTATTGCCATGCAAGCATACTGGGCCAGTGCTATATATTTTGACACATATACTGCAACTAACCCCTATGAAGTATCTGGAATGAGTAGCTGTGAGAGGACAGAAGGTATTATGTAACAATTACAAAAAAAAAAAACAAATTTTGCAAATACCAGTTCGTGGCTATGTTTCTGCAATCAGTGCAGACAGGTGAACACAGCTTAACCCCAAAGAGAAAATACCAGCATTAAATCCACAACTCTTTGTATTTCTTGTAACATGTTAATAATTAAATATTCAAGTAATATGAGCAAGCTACTGTTCCCTTTGGCTGTCCCCGCTATTTGTTCATCCTGCGCAATAAAACTAGATTAATCAGGTTTATATTTATGCATAGTGAACTCTACTTCTTGATTTCTCTGATCTAGACTACTTTTTTACTAACTAGGTGTACTATTTAGTATTAATGCTGTAGTAATGTAGCTGTGTGACTGGGTTTCTGTGTTTGGTGTTTCGTGAAAGAAAGTTCAGTGTTGTACCAGATCTGGCACTTTTTAAGGACCTTTGTTTTTCCTGAGTTTAAGCTATAGTGTTAGCAAAACATTGATCCAAGTCTTCTAATCTTTTGGATCACATTCCAGCCCAAGGACACCAGGTTACACTGAAGGCTACAAATTTGGAGGGATATCACTGACCAAAGTGAGGGGTCTATGTTTTCTGTAGTGCAGGGAATAAGAAGAGAGAGTCTGGTCTGGGAACTTGAGACATATTGCCATGAAAAATTAACCTCAGGCTGTATATGAGCAATAACATGCTTGTGAGGAAACGCTCGCTGTGCCATCTGTATAAGCTCTGGGAATGAGATGCTGTGAAACTGGGCCTTCTGTGGCATCTTCTCTCCAAAGATCTCACTATACTGTGTAGACATTACAGCTGGGAAAACAGAAGCCCCCAGACTTTAACACAACCACAGAACATGCCAGGAGCAAACCAGGAAAAGAGGCAGAACTCCTGGCTCTGTTGCCTCCGACAAGGTGATGCTCCCTTACCCATCATAGCTCTGAGGGAGATGTTCCTCTATGGCTCTTGCTTCCTCGCTGTCGTCTCTCCCAGTGTGAGGCTTTATTATACCTACCCTGTGTCAGGGGGAAATGAATCAGACTTGGCGCTGCTGTTGGAGCCCTGCCACAGAACATCTATCCATCAGTGTCACCGTGCAGAATGCAGGGCCGTTAATATTTGCTTACATCCTGAGAGGAAGAGAGTGTCCTTACCCCTCCGGTCAGGCCAGATGTAATTTCAGGGAAAGGAAAGGCCTTGAAAGCACTGTATTGGCCAGGACACATGGGGTATGTGAGAGGGAGGGAATCCCAAAGTGATGACAGGACAGGCTAAATGTGGTTTAAGTCCTATCTTGCCTCTCAAGGGCTATTTACATTTCTCAAAGGTACATGTTCCATAGCTTTCTTTACTCAAAGTATATGGCAAACAAAAAGAGATGTAAATGGAACCACTCAGCACCATTGATTTGCCAGGGGGAACTAGGGAGGTTTATTCCTGTTTCTTCTTAGATTTGCCTGATGGAACATACACACTTCTGACTACGTGATGCAGATGTGTGGTCTCTTCCCAACCCTGTGCACGCTTGGCTATATGCAGCCCTACCCACAGGTTTATACCCACCCACTCAATTACGGAAGTCTCCACAAGTGATGGTGTTCTCAAGAACATTCCTTGGATTGCCACTTCGTGCTCTCTTACTGTGGCACCTGCAGCTCACCCCTAACAGCGCTCTGAGTCCCTCTGTAAGTGTCTGCTCCGCTAATGAGCTGCCCTGGTGCCTGGGGCTCCAGAGTTGGAGAGAGGCAGCTGGGGGGAACGCTGCGGGCGCCCACAGTCCCCATCTCCAGCCTGCCTCCAGAGGCTGCACAGGCTGTCCACGCAGCCTGGGGCGTATCCGTGGGGGACTCCGCTCCCCAAGCGGGGGCTGCGTGTAGACGTGAAGCGAGTGACACCGCCAGCCCTCGCCATGCCCTGCCCTGACTGCCAGGTCCCGGCAGGTGCTCACTGCTCGCAGTCAGATTGCAGCATCCCAGCACCCGACTTGGTAAGAATTATTTCAGGGGGTTCACTGCCTTATCCAAACGTTTTCTCTTTGTGCTTTCTAATGGGATGGGACCCTTTGCACTCTCTCTATGGAAACTTGTTATCAGCACTGTCTGTATTATTTTGTAGCCAAAGTGTCTGCTTATGACTAGAAATTGAAAAGCATATGACAAATGAAGAACTGTGTGTACTCTGACTATGATTTGACCTAAGAAACAAACATGGACTGCATTCTACCGAGCACATTGCTGAAATCCTTTCCAAAATAGCTTGGTAAACTTGATTGCCCTTCTCTTATTCACAATTAATATAATCACAGCAGTTGATAAAGAAAACCTATTTACAGGCTCTGCAGAGCTTCACTTGCAGCTGGCTGGGCTCCACGTGTTGGTGGTTTTTTTTAATCTACCAGCAGAATGTTAGGAAAACATCTACCCAGCAGCCGATCGTGGGAAAACGCTCTTCAAGCGAAGCAGGGTTGTAGCCTCTAAGCAGGGTCTGGATCTGGATATTTGAACTTTGGCCCATTTTGGCTGAGGATCCCAGGCATGCTGCCTGCTACACTTTCTGCAGTAGAGTAAATTAAATCCTGTAATGCAAACATGTTGGGACATCAGAGGACGTTGGCACAGATTCCCTCCAGTCACAGTAACCCAAGTGTATCTATGAATTACATTATGAGATCCTTGATTGTCAGAATGAAATGCTAGTAGCTCACAGAAGCAAGAGGCTCAGAAGAAAATCAGTCTGGTGATTTCCTCCTGATTTTATTAGAAAAGTGCATCTGTCTGTTAGAGAAAGAGCTCCGAATGATCCTCTTGAGCAAAGAGAAGGTATACAGAAGTTGTGCTTTGTGTGCCTCACACTCAGGACACTAATGATCGCTGATGTGCTCAGTATTTTTGCTATAGTTTTGGTGGAAGAGTTGCTCTCTTAATCAGTTCACTTGGTTGTCTGCCATGCTGATCTGGTTTAAATGAATAACTTCCATTTTTTTGAGTGTTGTGCATGGTCTTTTCTATTAGTGGGTACTCCTACTGGAAGAAATTAAATTATTGAAAAATTGAATTGTTAAATGAATTGAAAAATAAATTCAGATATTCCTTGATATTTGACTTAATTCAGCAGAGCAAAGCTATCTAACTAGTTCATGGGATCAGGTTGTTTGTAACTTTAAACTACAGCTGTAGGCTTTTCCTGAAGACTCTGTGCCCTGAACAGCTTTCCTGTAATGTAAGTGGGACAGGTAGAATGGCCTTTTGTTAAGCTGCCCGGACATTTTGCACTTCGGAGTCTTGTGTCCAGATCTGCTACGTGTTAACAATGTAGGCTGAAGTATTACATACTGAGTTTGAGGAAATTTTTAAGCTGAGTTTCAGCCCAAATGGCTAGCCATTTCAGAAAATGAAGTTCGTGGAAAATGCAGGCTAGGCCATGTTCAAAAGTTAACAGAACTGTGGCTGCCGTGCTTTGCATCAGGCAGGGAATATTATTTGTCTTTTTTTTTTTTTTTGTGAGCTTGGGGTGGTTTTTTGATGTTGTTGTTTTTTGTTTGTTTGTTTTTAGCCTGTGAATATCCACCAACATTCAGGGGTGTTAGAAGAGGGATTGCAGGTTGCATGTGTTCAGCTGAAATCATGTAGGGTTTAATAGCTCAGCTCTGCGACGAACCTGCTGTCACTAGGTGTGCTCAAGCCCAGTTAAACACTTCCCAGCGTTACCTTCACACACATCCATCCAGAAAGCATCAGAGCACATTCCAGCTCAGGGGCATAGAGATGCAAGCTGAACATTTTGTAGCTCTGGAAGTGGTTTGCGCCAGAGCACAGAGCCATTCTCCTCTGCTGCTGGGGGCCTCCGCTGCAACCCAGGTGGTATCACAGTGGGAGCAACCCAAAACAAGCCAGAGGAGAGGAAAGCACAGCAAAGGAGATGAGAAGGATGGATTACAATGAGGATTCTGCTGAGGCTGGTACAGAGTGAGAAAAGAGATACGAATGGATGGGGAGCCAGTGACTGGGAGTTGATTGCCAATGAGTGAATTCTGAACACAGGGGTTTTGAGCCAGAAGTGACTAATTTTTAGGCAATTTTTAGGCAACTTTATTGTGCAGTGCCAGGCAGCAGTGGTTCCCAGGTACGTGCAGTGGCACCCCTCTGTCCCATGACAGAGGTTGAAGCGTGCTCAAGAACTGGGCAGCCACAGAAGCCCTGCGGTGTCGGTGGGCACAATGTTCTCAGCGAGAGGCACAGCTGCTGCACATGGGGCTGCTGCTAGCCCACGTTGGCTGGGATCACCTTGAAGGTTGGCTGTGCTTTTTATCCACAAAAAGCGTGCAGTCCAGGTATGAGAAGCTGGCAAGTGCTGTCAGAGGGAGGTCCTAGCTCTCTCTAGAACCAGGGCACCTGAGTCAGCGCTCTGCTTGGGATAATTCATCCTGATGAAAAGCAGGTAATAGTCTTCTAGTGCTTGCAGAACCCAAGTTTATATCTGCTTGATACCTCACCCACTCACTCTAATTTGACTGCAGCTGTGATGTTGGGTAATCTCTGCAGTCTCTGCTGAACTGCATAGCCCCTTGTTGGATTTGCTGCACAGACAGAAGTTTCTAACACTTCCAGTTGTGAGGAAACTCTGCCTAGACTGCTTGGAAATACCAAGGTCATGCTAGATAAAAGATTTACATCGGGTTACTTTTTTTTCCCAACTCTATTTCAGAAGTTAAGTGGGAAGTTGTGATGCCTAAGCCTACTTCAGAGTGCTCAATTTCATCTTGTCGGGATGAGTAATATCTCAAAATCCCTCATCTTGCTTTTCAAGCTTCAGCTCAACAAGGCTGACCTTGGGCTAAGCTCTGGATGAGGAGCTGACTTCCTCTCAACGCCCAGGCTTGCAAGTCCTTCATATGTGGTGTTTTCCTGCTCTTCCCAGGAGGAGCTTTCAGGCTTTCCCCACCCAGTTCTCTGCCTGCTTTCCTCCTACCTTGTCTCTCTCTTGTGCACCTTGCTGAGCTGTATGAGGAAAAACTTTCCTGGTAAGCAAGTAGTCAGAAGTGCTAAAGCCTGTACTAGTGGCAGACAGGGATTCCTTTCCTTTATTTATATAATGTTTTATTTACACATATTTACATAGTAGGATGCCTTCAGTCAGAAATCCCAAGGTGGCTGTGAATGCTCTCATCCTCATTCTGCAGATAGAGAAACTGAGGCACGGAACTTAAATGACTTGCTCAAGAGCTTAGGGAGTTGACAGCAGTCAGAAATAAAACTGACCTAGCTTGACTAGCAGTCCCTATTTTAATTTTTAAATGTCACTGCTAACCAGCAAAACAAAGGGAAAAATATAATAGCAAAGGTTATCAGTTACTGATGACAGAGGTAAACATGATTACTTTCTCACCTTTTCATCTTTAATGATTAGCAATCTTGTGGTGAGTTAGAATAAGGAATAAACGGTTATTTCCAAGCTGTGCACAAATTTGCTTTTGGAACCCAGGAAAGTTATTTAACGTTATCCAGTATGTTTTCTTTCACAATAAAAGGGGATAACAATTTCAAAAAATAAACATGAAATGTCTGCCAAGTCCACCTTTACTTACTATCCATACACAGCATTTTTGAAGGATGTGCCACAATGTGCTTAGCATGTTACGTACACTGGGGGAATCAGAAGAGGGGAAATACCTTTACCTATGGTGCTTGATTTACATCTTGAATTTTCACCCACTGAAAGCAAACTAGACTGATTGGCAGTCATTTCTGCAGTTTATTTCATTTAATTACTCTGGAAACTCCAGAGTATGGAGTTTCAATGGCATTGAAACAGGTAAGATACTGTCACTTGCCACATACTAGTTCACCCAGGCAGATTCTCAGTTTCCTGCTGTTTTATGATGTTGCTTCCTCCTAGATGTGGTCTTTTCTGATCCAACCAGCACAACTTTAATGTCTGTTTGCTCTCTTTTTTCTAGCTTCTGGCCATCCTCACTGCTTCTTCTGTCACCTAGAGCTTGGCTCTGACCGGGAAGTGCCTTCCAGTTTTGTCCGCCATGTAGATGTGGAATTCGACATGCCCACCACTTCTGCATCCAAAGCCACTGTTCGGTCCATCTCTGTTGAGGACAAGACTGATGTGAGAAAGTGGGTCAACTATTCAGCACACTACAGTTACAAGGTAAAAATGAGCATTTGGCAATCACCAGGGTTACTTTGCATTCTTCATTGTCTTGAAAAGTGTGGGCAGACAAATGAAATACCATGGGCAGATGAGTTGGGAATCTGGCATGTGTCAGGCTCTGTGCAGTAGCTACCCATGTGCAGCCTACCGATTCGTGGCAGAGAAGCAGTGGATTATCCCTCAGTGAAGGTGGGCTGAACTTGCTTACAGTTGCTTTGTGGAAGAGCATGCACACAACCAGTTCCTGGGGAGTAGCTGATAAACGAGGAGTGTGAGCAGGGAGTTTTGCTGCTCTTCGTAGCAGCTGCAGTGGGTGTGCTACAGTGGGAGTACTACAGCAGACAAAAAGGATCACATTATTTCTGTGCTTAAATATTGCTTTTTCCTGCCTGCCCTACGGGGATGAACAGATGGGGAAATGCACTATGTGTATACTTGCCAAGAATCTCAGTATGCCAAATTTGCATGGTAGCTGATCACTCAGTAGAGAAATTGGCCTTCTACCTGCCTTCTTTACGAGCAATTATGAGAGATACTGAAAAAATTCTCATGGCAAATATTTTTAATGTTAAATGTAATTACATTTTTAGTAGTCTTTTAAATTCTCTGGAGATGGCATTTGATCTTCTTAAGTATCCCTTCTAAGAATTAAGCATTGGATTATCCCTGAATTTTTGGAGGCGTTGAAATTTAGAACACAAATGTAGATGTGCATTTTGCAAATGAATCTCTGCTTTCATCAATCATTTTGCATCAATCTTTGCAGAGTTTAAAACTGAGGCTGGTCTTCTGCTGTCACTTAGAAAGCCACCTATCCTCTGCAGATTTGGTTCTGGGTTTGGATTCAAAGTACAGCTGGGGACGGTGATGAAAAGAAAATCATGTGAGACCAATTATCTTCATAATACTGTCTCTTCTGGAAATGATGTCATAACACTGTTGAATCATAAAACTGTCTGGATTCAACTTAAAACCCTTACAGTAAATCAAATCCAGCTTTCCCTCCTCAGTCTATTTCTCTTTCTAGGCCTCTCAGTTTGCCAAGAGTTTCTTCACCTGAGCAGTGACAACTAAGGAAGATTTTTCGATCTTTTGTTTTTCTTTCTCATTACCAGTGTTCTCCCTCTTTTTCCTCTGCCAGGTAGAAATAGAGCAGAAAAAAAGCTTGAATGAAGATCTGAAGGGAGAAGATACTGCAAATGTCAATGAATGTGCCACACAGTGAAGAAAGATCAGTGTTCAAGTCCCAAGAGGGGTGGTCAAATTAACAGACCCGAAAGAAAGGACTTGCAGGCTTTGTGTGTTTGTCTTTTAAAAGTATGGAGTATTACTTTTAAAATAATGCTCTGAAGAGTATTATTTTTCCTCGTGATGATCTGTACTTTGAAAAGAAGCTCACCAGTGCTTTGTTTGGAGTGGACCCATGGGCTTTTGCTGGAATGATTTAAGTATATATCACCAATACTGTTGGTGTATTGACAGAATGAGACATTTTTCTTGTATGCTGCTTGGTTTGGTCATCGGCAGATTCACTTCCTTCTGAACAGCCAAAAAAAAAACAGGGAGCATCAAGTGAAAAATGATATAAAATTTTCACATTTTCACATTTCTGAAGTGGTCAACAGAGTGAAAACCCTGAGCATCGTTCTGCAGAATTGACAAGCTCTGCATCTTAAATGTAGTAAACGTCAAGCGGACGAACTACAGACAGTACAGCTCATCATGTAGCTGTTCTTCTATTTGCCCTTTCCTGCCTTGTTGTTGTGCACGTTTTCATGGGGTCTGGACAAGCTTCAGGAAAGCTTCTGCAATTTCTTAAAATTTTCATGTGTTAGTCTGGACTGTTTTGTTATCTTGACTGAACATGGTTACAGCTGCTAGTAACAGGGAATGTGTGTTACAATAGAGATGATACGGAAGGGACTTTGCTAAAATTAGATCATTCCTGCCTAGAAAGATATTTAAGGGAAGCACATTGTTTTGTTTTGTTTTGTTTTGCTTTGCTTTGCTTTGCTTTGTTTTATGTTTTCTTGAAAGGGTAAGGTGGATGGTTATTGAAAATGTCAGAATGCTATTACTTTAACAATGTTGTTTGCCTTCTCAATACTCCTTGGAAGTCTGTCCTTGCTTGCAGCACAATATTGCTTTCATGAATTATCTTTAAACTACAATATAAGTAATTTGTGTGCAGCTATCTTTATAAAATCCCCACTAACTGGGACCCAAAATCTTTTTTAAAAGAATTGAGATTTTTAGATCTCCAGTTAGCTGAAACTAGCAGCAAGTTTTAAACCTTCTTTCTAAATAAAAATGCAGAAGGCAAAAATTACTTGTTCATATATATTTTCAGATAAAAGAGTGTTCGAAACACCTACTTTTTGTAGTTGCTTCCATGGCTTGCATAATATTTTGTCTCAAGATAGTTTAAATGTAAAAAAAAAGTAATTTATTAAGTCATTTATCTTTTGAAAGATTACCGCTGACTTTAAAATCACAAATTTGGAAAGCCTTGGCAAAGTAGTTTAAAATCATAATGAATTAAAAAGCTTTTTTATAAATGTATAGGTTTATTTTATTTTACATTTCATATAACAGAAAATTAATATTCACTCCTGGTTTACTACTTTCACTGTGATTCCTGTAAAAATCACTGCAGTCCCAAATAGAACATGAGATTAACTATATGAGTCTATAACTGGTAGTGGTAGAATTTAAAACAAATTATAGGGAACTTCTAAATGCCTTTTTATATGCACCTGAAGTTTGGGCTTAGATCAGCCTAGTGATACATATTTACAGAGCCATGTTGCTACACAACCAGTGGCAAAGGTACACTGCTGTAAATATATAGTCTCAGTCCTTCTATGGCTTCTTAATAATCATGTAATCTTACTGAAGCCCAGAGCGCTCCTCTGAGCACACCAGCTACCACTAAATATTTGCAATATTATCTGTAAATGGAAAAATGGTATTAACTTTTACGATGCATTTTGAGATCCGTGGATGAAAATTACTGATAAAGTGCTAAGAATTATTTATTAAGTAATAATGTATATAGGTTGTGAAATATCTGACAGCACAGAGCTGAATTCATGACTGATTCTCAGCTCTGTTACCACTGGCTGTGATGAGTTTCATGGCTACTCCTCTCTACAAAATTCACTTTACATTTCAAAGGCATTCAAAGAACTTCCAGGTATTTTTCCAGTTTTTCACTGCTGCTCCTAGTGTACAGTTTCTGAAAAGGATAAGCAAGAAATCCAACAAAGCAAAACTGAATGTGTTCTGAGATGTTGCTGAGGAAGTGTGAGATGTTTTGTGAAAGAACCTGTTATGAGATTTCCAACTCTGATCTGCAGACACAGTGTCTGATTTTTTGCCTTTTTTCCCCCAGCCCTTGAAAAAACAAATAAGTAATAGCAAATAAGGAAAAATATGTTGTAATTCTTAATGAAGGGGGAAAAAAAATCAAAGGAATATCATTTTACATCTCTATTGAATTCCAAACTGTTCAGTCTCTATCATACTCCAGCCACAGACTATTTCATGCCCCCCAAATTGGAAAATTAACATACTGAAGTTTTCTGGATTTACTTCATTTATCTACTTCTTCATCACTGATTCTTTCTTTTTTAAATTCAAAGTTAATGAATGAAAGTAAGAGTATGGGCCTGACTCTCTTACATAGTGAGAGAGATAATAACTCCTAATGGAGTTATGCAGGCAAAACCGGAGGAGTGTTGAGGTTTATAAAAAAGCTATCTTAATCCATTTTGATCTCCAGAGCATATCTTTGTGATGTTCCTGCCACTGAATTTTCAAGAGTATGAAGTTTTGAGGTATGAATACCTCAGCTGGAGTTTCAAAAGATCTTATTTCCTATCAAAGCACTAGTGTAAGTAGTTTGATTTTTTCAAAAGAGCACTAACCAAAATCTTTAGAAAATCTAATGTTGATATCACCAAGCGTCACCACTCAAAGCTTTTTTTCAATTCCACCCCATTATGAGCATTGAGCATTCAAACACCAAGCTCCTAAGTGCCCCTGTTGAGGCTTCCACTGTTCTTGCTTGATTAAACAGTGCCAATTCTTTGGTGTTAGATACTGTCACTGTACGGACTTCATGTATGTGAACCGTATGCTCTTCATCCATAGGAGTAAAGCAGTAATTTGGCCAGACTGCTGTTGGAGGTGAGGGGAAAGGAACTGAGAGTTTTGTCAGTTTTAGAGTAGCAGAAATGGTTTAGATACAAGATAGGCCTGTAGTGGGGGTGATTTTTTTTTTTTTTTTTAAATCTTGAGGAAGAATCTCTTTAAATAGTTTCAGTTTAATAGTCCTTTTGATAAAGATGTAGTCACTATCTTTGGTTTATTTGAAAGCTTTGTAGTACTCACACACTCCATGCAGGAAATGTGCCTTCAAGGTAAGCATACATTTAATCCCTGAAGCTTATTCCCACTTTGAACCTTCCTTCTATTTCTCATTACGATTTTGCTTCACTTTGTACTGTGGTAAGACTTGAGGTATTGCAGGGAATTTTGCCTAGAAAAATAAACTGAAATGGTCTTTGATCACAAGGGGTAAAGATGAACATCATCTCCAGGCAGCTGAGCTTATTTTAGTGAACTCCTCTTACATTTATTAACTATGGATACTCTGCTAGCAAAGGAAAATGGGTAAATTTGGCTGAGAAATACTGTAACTGACTGATTATATTTTTGTCCTTTGAACTATTTTATTTAGACTCAAATTTAGTCATCCTATGAAGGAGACAGATTTTAGGTTCTTCATTGTAACAGTATCATAAGAAACATTGCAGAAATAATTTACCTTTTCTGGTGGGTTGCTGGCTGACATATTTACTTGGCAAGACATCCAAGACCTGGTGGTCTACCAGTCCACATGACTTACCAGCTGCTAAACTCCCTCTTGGTCATTCACCTCCCAGGACAGAGAGCAATTTCATGCAAAAGAGCTTGAAAGTAACAGGAAAAGGTGTACAAAGTTCAACCTGGAGGTAATTATTCTGTCTGTTGCTCGCATGAAACTCTCAGTAATTTCCTTGGCTCTTGAACGCACACAAAATAATCAAGGCCCTGATAGGTGACCTCTGTTCCAGAGGTTGAAAAATTCCGATCTGTGACTCTTAGCAGCTCGTTGTATAGCTGTACTCATCTCCAGAACTGGTCAGTGCAGAACACAGATCACTTATTGACGAGGTACTTACCCTCTTCTGCCATTGAAGTTAAACCTACATCTTGAGTTGTCTGACAAACAGAAATGTCTGTAAGCAGACATTTCTGATTTCCGACAATTCTGAGATTGTGGAATTTTCTGTGATAACAGGCATTGTTGTTCCTAGCCTTCTTGTTTCGTTCAGCCATCTACTCATCTATCCATCCACCCATCCATCCTACCCTCCCTCCCTCTCTCCCCCTACTTGCAGTCCATTCTTTGCACTATTGACATTGATTGGTTTGATGATTATTTTGTAACATGTTCCTACCTTTTTGTTTTGTAAAATAAGAAAGTCTATACACTGGCTAACTTTGTAGAATTGGTTTATTTTTTTCTTTTTATTTTATGAGTTGAAATGGGATGTAATGTTTTGTTTGAACTATGGGAAAACTTAAATAAATGTTAAGTTGAAACAGCATATATTTTCACTGTGAAATTAAATTGTATGTACTATGTGCTATATAGCCCGATAACTCAGTACCAATCCTCTTAAATTCAGAGGAAAAGGAAGTGTTTTGAATGATATAAGGAAGGACATAAATTAAAAGTAATGGGATTATATACAGAAAAGATATTATTCCATTTGATCGCCCAGAGTGGAAGATAGACTGCAAACAAAATGAAGATGGCCTAGAGCTTAAACCTTGTAACAGACCATGTAATGTAGCAGAGAATCCAACATTTGGAATGAAGCTGTCCTGAAACAAAGTAATTGAGAATTGGAGCTTCTGCTCAGTGTATATCTTAAACTTCTGTTCTCTAACTGCTAAAGCCATGAGTGGGAGGGCAATGTCTTCCTGTGATCAGAACATCTTTTTGTGAAGCAAGAATAAGGATAAGGTCTAAACAATTGACAGAGTCTTCTGGTATGACTCTTTGTGTTCTTTCAAATTTGAATAAGCCATATATCATTTCATACATTCTTCCACTTCTCTCACAGTCACTTTCTCAAAAGCACTCCCTGAATCAGACCGAAGAGCCGGGCAGTCTCAATGACCAAAGAAAATCAGATAGCTATCATGTTCTCCACAGTACACCTCAGTACAACTCACAGTTAGTAAGTCAATTGTTTTACAGTATAAGAAAATAGGGGCACACAAGGAAAAATTCCTCATGTTCATTATTCAAGAGTAAATCAGGTCAGCCAGAAGAGAGAAGGAAAGTTAAATAGGAAAGTTCAGGGACTGTTAGTAATAGCAGTTTATTTACTATTATTGAGATATTCAGTGACGTTTGGAAATGATAGTATCAAATTGGGAGGGTAGGATTAGATTAACCAACATAGCTTCATAATATGCAAAATGGATTAAAAAAAGGAGAGTTATAGAAACAAAACAAAACAAAACAGAAAGTTTGAAACCATGCAGCTCAAAGTTCCTCGGCAGTAATGCAGTCCTTCAAGACAAGACAAAATATTGCCCTGCAAGAGATGGAGATGTCAGTGCCAGCGCGAAGCGTACCTAAACAAAAGACATCACTAGAGTGAGATAGAACAATCTGGATGGAAAAAGCACCAGACTTTTCTTTCAGTGCTCTTAGTTGCCATGACTGCCCTTACCATCAATTTCAGATATGTTGTCAGTTTATGAGTAGGACAAAAAATGCTGAAGGTTATCTGAGGTAAAGCAAAAGATAGAGAAGCATCCCATTGTTTCTCATCCAGAAGCCTGCTGCAGCTTAGGTGCACCTCTGTGTCACAGCAGATGCATCTGAAACACAAAGCACACAAGTCTCAGAAAAAACTCCTGTCCTTTTGGTCACAGGATTAGATGCCTAACAGCAACTGCCACAAATTTAAAAAAAAAAAAAAGAAAGAAAGAAAGAAAAAAGTAGATGGAATCATATTTCAAACACTAAATATGAAAGATGTCTTTTTCAATCCTGGCTGATGGAACAGGAAAGCCTGATGGAGAAGGGTACCTGCAGTGCCCGCAGCTGTGCTGGGGTGCCACAACATGTGGCAGATGCGTGCTGGTGTGCAGGGCTTGCGGCAGACTGGTCCCTCCCTGGCCCAGGAGCCTGCTGCTGGCTCCCTGCTGCTACTGCCCCAGGGGCTGTAGATAAACTGGGAGCAACCAATGTAGCCTAAAGAGTTTCTGAAGACATAGGATGAATACAGTGTGAATACAGCTGAAAGAAATTTCCTAAGGGGAGATCCTCTTTTATAAAGGTTTCCCTTATGCAGAACAGAAAAGGAAAGATCTACTTCTCTCTGTGGAAGCTGAGAAACTTGTTAGGGCACGTCAGTTCAGCAATTGTATTAATACAGACAGTACTTAGATTGAAAGGGAATAAATTGGGAAAACTGCACGTCAGCTCCCAGATGCAGACAGAACTGTAGGGGAGTTTCGTCTTCTGGTCAAGAGAAACAAAAGCAAAATTGCAGGCAGTTTTCAACCAAGAGATGAATAGAGACAGCTTCCTCTGTCCCCACCTCCATTTGAATCAAAATCTTGTTTGAACTGCATCGGTCAGCAGGATTATTTTATTTTCTCTCCAAGCTGTTCTATCTACCCATTGCACAGGAGGAAGAAATGTCCCTGGCAGTCAGGAAGCGACAGCTGGTGTGAGAGGAACAACCAGGGGAGCGCGGGTGACAAAAAAGGGTACGCTGAAGTTACAATCTCATCTGAGAAAAATGTGCATTGATATCTTGTGAAGTCCTGTGATGCCTCAGGAGCTACCCAAAAAATGTCACTTGAGGAGTCACAGTCTGCAAACACTGATACAGGCAAAACAAAGGAAAAAAAATAGTCAAAAAAAAAAAAAAGAGTATTATGAAAGACTGGAAGGCTTGTGAATAAGTATAATTGGATTTGGAACTGAACCAATGTCAAAATCAGTTGTCAAATTGCACAGTGATGGAGAACCAAAAATACATAGGGTGCTGAAACTGTGAGAGGGTTTTGGCATTTCTGCCCAGCAGGCTGCGGGTTGGTGGCGTGGGTCCTACCTACAGACATGAGCTGCAGGTGTGAAGGATGAGCGGGCTGGTGGCCAGGCGTGCTGCCCGGGCTCGCCGGAGCTGAAGGACTGTTGCTCTCTGGTGGTCACCGCAGGGTGCCGGCCTGCTGCCCCGACTGTGAGCCCTGTGTGCCCCAGGACTGGGCCCGTTGTGAGACACTGCAAATCAGCCAGGCCCAAGATTTCACAGTGGGGTGTAAGTAGCTCAGTCTATTTTGCGCTTAGCTGAGAAAAGGCCAACAGACAAATTTTTCAGTGCTGCTGACTGCTCTTTTCACCGGAGCAGTCCTTGCCTGTCAGCCCAGGCATGCACGGAGTCAGGCCGGGCATTAGAAAGCGAGACTTCAGCAGCTATTGCTGGCAGCTTTAGCAGTATGTGCTTCAGAAGCGGCGGCCTACGACTGTTCTGTAAAGTGGGGATTGTGAGAATCGGCCCTATCTAAAGACTGAGCTTAAATTTGTGTTCATAAGGCACTTTAAATATCTCCAGTTAAAGAATCCTGTGAAAGGATAACAATTAACTACTGTCTATTTAACAACAAAACTATATGTGTGTGTTGTATAGGCACGCATAGGTGGATATGCATTGTGTGATGGAAGGACCGGCAGTGTGACCCTTTTATTTTCCGGCCACTCTTTAGGAAGACAGACACCCCTCCCCTGATGTACACCAGTGGGACTAGGTCCAAGCCTGGGCAGCCGAGCTCACTGATCCCATCGGCAAACCCCAGCAGCTGCTGCCTCAGTCTGGAAGTACCCAAATTCCCAGGAGCTCTCATAAATTTCTACGAAAGGTGCCTCTGTGCAACCATAGCTCAGCTCCTGTGTGTGTCTCAAACCACCTCCATCTGACACAGCTAAATAGTCAAATCCAACCTGGATTTTCAAGCCAAGCATTCTCCTGCATTCTCTCTCCTGAGGAGTCTCATCTGCCGTTGTGTCCAGAATGTGCATTGTGCATTACAAACTTGCTCAGTGGTTAGGGCACTATGCTGGAGGTAAGCAAACAGCTTTTGGCTCCCCTTTCCTCCTTGTTTGAGGCTACGTGGTAGGACAGGACAGGCAGCTCTCCTCCTGCCAGAGGTGGAGACAGCCCAAGACAGAACAAGAGTGAGAGAAGACTTCAAGGGTTCAGAGTCCTGGCTGGGTTTGTCAATCCTTGATTGCAATTTCTGCAGCTATTGAGTAAATTACGGAAATAGTCCGTGGAGCAGGAACTAGAATCCAGACCTGTCCTCTGCCTCCAGACATATCTTTCTCTGCTGAGCTCACTGAACCTGGAAGTCCTTCTGCACAGTGGAAGTACTTTGTAGGATAAGTAATGGCACCATTTGTAGGTAGTACCTTATCTGTTCACTGAGGTACTAAGGAAATACAGGTGTTTAAATACATTCTTCTGATGTATTTTCTAAGAAGTAATTTGTTATAAAAAGTCTCTTTCCTGAAATAAAATGGTCCTTCTGTATTAGAGCCTGGCAATAATACCACTATATGCCTTTGAAATAAATGTTTTATAGCATGAGGACCGTTTTGTTTCACAGCACCCACATGAAAATCAGTTTCAGCTTGTCATAAAGTAATTTCTTAGCTAATTTTTAGGTTTTATCAAAAGATGTACTAGTCACCCATTTTCAGTTTACATTGATCATTTAACATATAATGCGTTATGAAATTACTTTTATAGAAGTTACAGCCAACAATTATTGCTCTCAATGAGAATGCTATTGGACAACTTTAGCACAAAGAGGGAAATTTTGAAAACATTTCTCTGATTTATTTTGTTTTCTGCTGGAGTTACTATACTAGAATAGGAGTTCTCCTGCCTCCCTCTTGTGGCTACGTTTTTACTTTCAGCTTGAAAAACGAACAATTGCAGTGCAGCCAATGAGTTCGGGATAGCTACCTTCCTGATACAAGCCTTCTCCTTAATTTTGCTAGAAAAGCCCCATTATGTTGGGAATATCCCAAACAAAAATTTTCTGCCTAAGGCAGAGGTTCTTTTTCACTTTCACAATTGAACATGTTTGATAAAATCAGTGGTAATTCATGTTGGTTACATTTTGTCATTGATTCTGAATGTTCAGATTCAAGTTAGCCAAATGTACAAGCTCCACCTAGGAGATATTATGGTATATTCAAGGTGATGTAATATTTTCACCTGGTGCTGGAAAGTCTAGACAATTGACTTTGGAGTCAACTGCTTTGATGCAACAAACCTGTGAAAACTCATGACCTATACATTTTAGGATATCACTTTGTCCTTTCCAATCACCTTCTATTTAAAAATTGCATATCCCTTTCCAAACATTAAGAAATTAAGCCCACAAGAACCAACTGAAATAAAAGACTGTACCTCTCAGACAATAAGAAAGCTAGGATAGCATTAAATTGCTACCTTGGAATGATAGAGCCCTAGTTGAACACAAATCTAATGTCCCTCCATTGTTTCCTTAATCCACAAGAACATCTTCTCCCTTCAAGGTCCTAGGCAAATTTACACCATGTGTGGTGTTATTTACCTTGAATGTCTCTGCCCTGTGCCCTTGTATTCTTCATTCCTTAACAATTTACACTGATATCAATATAGCACATTGCCTACTGCAACATTTGTGTGAATTGTTTCTTGAAAGCCGTAGCTGGAAACTGGGCAAGAGGGACCTGGAAATTTGTTGCAGAGAATGGAAAGAGAATGAACTGCACAGTTTAAAGACCACTGCTGTGCTTCTTGCTTTGTTAGGTCTAAAAGAAAGTGAGTCTGCAGTTCTGCGCCACTGTTATTTGGTCGCATCCTCCAGCTTCATCTCCAATTTCAGCGGGCTTTGGCATCAGTGAAGGGGACTTGCTTTGACCACTCACACGTTTATGCAACTAGCCGGGTGATATGGATAGAGATATTATCACATCGGCTTTGAACGTACTCTCATCTGCTTCACATTAGATGATACCCATCAGCACCTCCTTGGCTGTTGGCCAGTAAAAACATTAATGGGAGCTGAGCCCAGCCCTGTGCAGACTGCCAGGGGCTGGCTGCAGCAACAGCTACAACTTCTTGGGAAAAATCATTCCTGGTGCCTACAGACCACATCTAATAGAGGCGGTGTTGGCCCTTCGCTCTATAACCATTAATATTGTATCCACATCTGTCTGGTTTACTGGGCAGAACAAATTCAGTCAGACTCAGGCACAATCGCATCTCCATTGGATCATCCAGAGCACACCACACAATGTGTGGGGTGGCAAGCACCACGTCTCCTGGTTCCCCAGGCTGCAGTGCATCTGGGCGTCTGCTCGCCTGCCTCGTGAGAAGATGGATGTGTTGTATCAGGGGGCCATTTTGGGGGGCCAGCCTCTTGGTCCTGAGGTGAGCCAGACCCCAGAGAAACCCCAGGCAAAGCTCCAGGCAGCTGCTAGGCCACTACTGCTTACTTCCCATGTGCTTACAAGGTGTTATTTCCCAGATATCACACCATCTGTGCCTCATCCCTTGTGGAACATCTTTAGTGAGCCATGTTGAGTTGCAGCATGGATCAGAGCACAGTTTCAGTCCTTCCAGTGCAAATGCAGCTGCCTGAAAACTCTATACTGGAAGCATTGCTTTCTGCTCATCATGTGCTCTGCCTACACCATAAAACAGCAAGCAAAATTGCAGGTATGGTGGGTGCAATGGAATGCCTCACTACAAATGTTAGAGAAATGTTAGAAAATAGAGACACAGACATGCTGACTACTAATTTGAATAGAGTCTGTCTCTGGGAAAAAATGAGAGGGCTGATGACAGTAGGTCATATTGCAAATATAGGAAGATTTGTAGTGGAGGATGATGCTTAAGATGGAAAAACAATCTTTCATCTAAAGCAGCAAGGCAGGGAGTAGGAACAAGCAGCTGAGGGAAAATATGAGCTCAGGTCTGTAAGAGAAGCTTCGCATTTTTTTACATATTTGCAGCTGTCAAAATCTTTGTATGCCCAAGACTCACAGGTTACACACCATTTAACGTGAACACTCAAGCGGAAAGGAACTCTGGAAACGGGTCACAGGTTAGAAGTGGCAATAAATGCCTAGGGTCCTATAGCTCCATTACAGGATGAGTTGGGCTGGCTCATTCCTGCTGTTTTCCTTTCTCTCAAAGCCAAGGTCCCTGACTGCCTCACACTAGTACAGCTTTGCTATTTAGATAATTAGCCCCAGCATGGGAACTGCACATTAATTGCTCATAAGCCACAGGATGGCCACAACTGAGTTCATGCTCACTGTTCCTCGCTAGGAAGGCTGAACACAGCCAAAACTGAGCTGAATTTGTTTCCTCCAAATTTCCATCTGGTCCTGTGAAAAACAAACCTACAACTCAGCTAGGAAAAACAAAACAAAACAAAAAACCAAAGGTTTGTCTTGCCTGCCTGGTGCCCCTCATGCTGGGTCCAGTAGGGCACATAAAATCACCTCTGAACAGGCTGTAAAGTGTAGGACACACCCATGTTTTTTCCACGAAAGCTGTAGCCTGCTTGCCCTTAAAGCACCTCTGAGTGATCCTCAGCACCTCAGAGGCTTGTATGGTTTGCCAGGCCGCTCACCTGGGCACAGAGGAACAGACATATTGCCTGGGAGGCAGTGAGCATCCAAAGCAGAGCAAGCCTGCCTTGCACGAATGTGTTTTTAGTTTATGGACATGTGAACACGTGAGCATGGGACAAACTACTGGGTAAAACACCACAGCACACCACTGTGCAGCAGTGGCTGCCCGTGTGCAGTCTCTCACCTGCCAGCAGCGTGACAAGCCCAACGCGCACTCCCAAATGAATCCCATGGTTACCACGTACACAGACCAGCACCCCGCCTTAGTTATATGCTGCTTATTTGTATTCTGGCATACTCTCTGGTGATCACTTTATTGCTAGTCACCACGTGGAGTCTGAGGTACGTAAGGCTCTCGAAGTCACTCTATAGATCACTCAGTGCAAATTTTTCACTGTGAATCTTTCACTGTCCAATGCCTGCATAAATCAGGAATAACTTTGCTGAAGTGAATTCAATTTTGCTGTGGACCTTTGCACATCAGAGCTGGAATATATGGCAGCAATCACTGAAAACATTTATCAGCATGCTAGGTAACGCTTTGCTTTAGAATCGGTAATGCAGGATGCTGTGTGCAGAGAGACTCTAATCGGTATTTGAAGGGCAGATTTTTTGTTACCCGAGTTCTTTGTTGCTAGGCTTCATGGCTCAGAGCCAGCTATGTTTTGGCTGTTGTCAGAACCTCATCACAGCTGAGTAGCTGTGATTCATAACAGTTGCAGTCCGAGTGATTAATCTCACTACTTAAAAAGCACTTAAGCAAGGTAGTACTGACAGAATGTGTAACTTGAAGGTACTCCTTTACCTCACACCTCTGCAGAAACGCCCCTGCCTTCAGAATTTTAGGGGCTTTTTTAGCTATTTGAGAAATAGCTATTCAGTGTTCTGTATTCAAATTATGGTTCATTTATTCTGTAGAAACCTAAACAGTAGGCCGAACATGTACACACATGCAAAAACAAAGAGGTGGTCTCTGCCCTAAGACCAATAATCTTCCTATTACAAACATTACAGCTTGCTTACAGCAAGTGGGGTGGGCATTTCAGCAAAGGACAATTCTTTTTCAATAAAAGGAATCCTGGAGGCTTCTCTACATGACAAAGCATTTGGCAACAATGTTGTTTTGAAGCATTTCCTCTCCTGGTCACTTATTTCTACTCCTGTCAGCTCTTGCAGTTGTACTAACATGTCTTTTGTGGTGTTGCCCTATGAACCAGATTAGGAAACTGATCCAGGTTAAAAATTAGCCAATACAGAAAAAAAAAAAAAAAAAAAAAAAAAGGCACAGCAAGGAACTGGCACAGCTGCAAAAGCAGAGCCTAGTGATACAGGGATGAAATAAGCAAAGGGTAGCATGGAAAGGAGGTATGAATGCCCCAAATCCACATTATCACTGAGTGTTTTGGGGTCGTGGGAACAACAAGGTCAGTGTCTCAATTATGTTTTGCCTTTACAAACTTGGCGTAGTTTTGTCAACTAGAGATGTGACGGAAACTATCTCTGATAATGCCACCAGAAACCTCTGCTAAGGTGTAAATAAATACACCACGTGGCAACAGCCTAGAAAAGAGCTTGTTGCCTCCTCCAGCTGCAACTGATCATGCACTAGAAACAGCTGCTTATAAAGACCACAGGGCAGGTGTGTGATTTTTGAGTGGGGGTAGGCTGAGGGTGGCTATGGAAAGTCAATACCCAAAGTAAAGGAGGTAAGAGTAGTCCTGGAAAAGGAGTAATTGTGCAAAATCTGACATGGAGTTTGTATTAAAACAAAGAGGAGGAAATTGTGATGTTGAGAAGAGAAGGTTTAACAGTTAGTGGCAGCTTTAGAAGAAAGTCTTTGGGTTGGCCTCTGGGTTTTATGGTATTGTTCCTCAGTCTTTAAAGGCTGGAGAGATCTTCTGCAGGTATTTGGGGACAGAAGGAGTTAGAGTGACAAAACAACTACAGTAGCTGGTCGTCTGCTAACACAGGCTTCAGTGAAGGTGCAAATGACATTATCTTGTTTAGAGGAAGGAAGACGGCTTTCTAATGTTGGTAGGTAGCTATGTGGCTTTGTCTGTATAACTAAGTGCATAGTCTTATTGTCCTGTTTAGACATGCCCTAATGAGCAAAGTGTATATAAGTTGTTTTCAAACAACTATATGTATTTAAATGGTAAACAGTCTCAAACTATATTAAAGTAAAATTCTGCTTCCTACTTTGCTTGAGTAAGCACTTGCTGAAAATGGGGCAAGCCTGAGACTCTAACAGTCTAACAATGGAAGAAAACCTTAATGTGTAGCAAGTTCCTCACCAGGCCTTGCCTGATCTAGCACTTCAAGTCGTGAACTCCCTATCCCTGGAAAGGTCACTCTAGAGATGAACCATGTTGCTCTAGAACAAAGCTTGGATCTCTGTGGGCTGTGATGAGGGCACTTGATTTGTGCTTGTATTGGACTCTTAAAACTGGTGTTGGTGTGCTTTGGTGAAGTGTATTGCTGGGCTTCAAACTCCAGATGTGAGAGCAAATCCATCAAGAAAATTAGAGGTATCTTAGAGTAAGTCTGACAGGGCCTATTACATTCCCCTTCTGCCTTGCTTACATTTTTCTGGGGGTAAATCTAGTGCTAAAGGCAAAAGGGATATAAGCTTACTGGCTTTTGCTTCCAGCTACTAGATTGTGTAGAACAGGCAGTTAGAAGGAAAATGTCGCTCAATGTATTTTACATAGCTTTTAATTAAAGAATATTTATACTACAGCTGAACACTGAGTGAAACTCCTGTTGCATAAGCTCCATTATGTGTCAGCATATCTTTTAACTCTTGAGGGCTGGTTGTATCCAGAAAAGCTTTTGTATGATGTAGCCACCATTAATTTCTGCCTGTGTCCAAAATTTTGAGCTGTGGCTTGAACCATGTATTATTTTTTCATCTTTGAAGGAATACTTCAATAAAAAATCATCAAATTTTATATAAAGTTGTGCTCTTTAGTACAGTGAGTGGAAGCAGTAAGTGAGCTCAATGTAGAGGTGAACATTATGCTCACGCTGAGTTTAGAGCTTACTTCAAGCAGCTTTTTCCCCAGTTACCTTTTCTAGACTGACTTGGTTCTGTATATGCCCTGTTTTATCCTTTTGACATGTGCTGCTGCAATTTAAAGTTAAATGTGTAACTCATCATTCTCCTGGAAAACTGCCATTTCAGAGACTGGGGCATTTACTTCATTGACTGATAATATTATGTCACCAGTGCCTTCTGAGAAGTGTTCATTGGCTTACCTTGCTTGTAAGGAAAGTGTAATACTAGCTGAAAATTGTATGTTGTCTTTGTGCCTATAGTAGGTGACTTTGCCAGCAAAACTACAATAGCAGATTTCTGGACAAGACCTAAAGATGAGAAAACCAAAAAGTGTGCTGCTAGTAAGTCACATTCTGTGTTGTTTATGTTACAGGTTTGTGCTCCTATACTATAGTTAAAATGATTTTTTTTTTCTTTGCTCAACACTCCCCCTGCCCTGGGCTGGGAGGAACCAGCTGACATGACAGCACTTAATAAGCTTTTCCATAGTTTTGAGAGCTAAGAAATTATAAACCACTGTGCCAGCAACACCTCATACTTGGTGCTCTGTACTTCACTGTATGATCCTAAATATTTTCACACAGAAATGAGGGCACTCTGATGCTGATTGGGTATTGGTTCCTCCAGGTGTATGAGATCAGGTGTATTCGTTGTATGCTCTTGGGAGACAGAACAGTAGCTTCAGATTTTTAGTATTTTCAGATGAACAAAAAGGCTCTTTATTTTATTTTTTTTAAGATAAATATAATCTATAATCTGTTTTGACCTAGGATCAAGATTTTTTGCTTCTCATTTTCAGCTGAATTACAAGCTGGTAGCTTTCAGTGGAAATCACAAGTACTTAGCACCTTCGAGCTTCTAGACTCAAGTGTGTCCCACCCCCACTTCCCAAATTAGCAAATACTTATATATGAGTTCTTTTCCAAAACATCGTGAGAAATACCTATGAAGAACAAAACCTTAGTACTTGCAAAGAACTTTAGAACTTTAGAATTGCAATCAACCCCAAACTCACAATAGGACCCCCTCCCCCCCAGCTTCC
>VXAA01000556.1:780991-809285 GCA_013399115.1 Anseranas semipalmata
GCTCGGGCAGCGCGCTCTGCCTCGCCCCCGCGCCCTGCACAAAGAAGGCAGCCTCCGGCCGCTCCTGCCCCCGAAAGCGTTGGCCTTTTTCTTCCTTTTTTGTTCTTTTTCTTTTTTTTTTTTTTGGTCCCTCGCATACAGCTGGCGCAGAGTCGAGTGTACCCACACGGTCCTCTAGCGAGATTTTCTGCTGGATGGGGAGAGTGGAATTGAAACGATTCTCACCCGGTGTGTCAAGGAGAGATGTGCTGCTTATTTTGTGGCGCTTTGCCAACATCTGACTACAGCTGTCGCGCCAAAAGTGTCATTGATGTTAAAGTTTTGTCTGTGGGTCATGGGCCACAGGTACTACCTAACGATTTTTAGGTGCCTCTGGTAGCTAAAGATGATGGATGCACACGTATTTTGCTGCAGTCCAAGAAGAACAAAGGTTTTGGAATTTTCAGTAAAACTCGAGTTAATTACAATATTTTGTATACTGCAAAACAGTATACAAAAGCAAATGCCACGCATACAGGATTTCCTTTCCAAATACAAAATTTTATAGACTGCCGGTGGAGTAGGGTCATGCGATTGCAAAGGAGTAGCATTGCTTTGATATTTTGTCAGGTTTTGTATCAGAAAAATTTAGGACAGTAGTCAGCCATTATGTGCAGGTCAGCTGCTGATAGGATGCATTTCGAGTGTGTGTGATCTAAATCTGCTGGTTGTCCTTCTGTTGATAAACTACTGGCTTTATTTTCTGATCAAAAGGAAAGGGTCTATTTCTGTATAGTAAATTAGAGGTTTCACTTCTCTTTTTCTGCCAAGCTGTTACTGAATAGGAAAATACATATATATGTTGAATAATCTTCAGAGCACGTAGAAAAAAAAAGATATTTATCTTTCTTTCATCAATCTGCTAAGGCTTATCAGTGCTGTATCTCTGTGCTGGCATAACATAACTTCTATAAAGTTCTCTTGGAAGGAGTCAGTATTTGAACATTGTGCTCAGAAAAATAGAAGGAAAAACTTGAAATGAGCCTGACTCAGATGCGCTTTAGACTAAATTTCTACAAAGAAATAAAACCTTGCACTATTTTGTAAAAATCAGGTCTCACTCTGTAGTAATGACAACGATGCTTACCTCAGGGTTACCAAAGATGAGTGGGAGCATTTTGAAGTACCGCAACCAGATGACAGCTTTAGCAAGCCAGATTTTGAGTGTGATGTGTCAATAGTATCACATCAGCATCTGATCAAATCTGGATTGCTAGACATCTGTTCTTCCTAGTAAAGGACAAATGTAAAATGGTAACAGTTATGTGCAGTATAAAGTTTTGTAGGTGGCAAACGTAATTACTTGTAAAAGTCTGTGACATTTTTTTTAAAAACACAAATTTTATTAGTTAGTTACAATGTAGATTGTATGTGCTGCTTCTTTTTACTCTCTTCTTTGATGTAATTGTGGCTAAAACTAGTTACCTCTGCAGTGTGGTGTTCTCGCTGTCACATAGCTAGCTTCTAGCTGTATCTGCACAGGCAGGAGAAACAGCTGGCAACATTTCAGGGATAACTGCAGAAGTAACCAGGAACAAAGTGCTGTCGAATGCACAAAGCATGCAGCGCATATTTCTTTACAGCGTGTTGGTTGTTGGAAAGCCAAACTGCCGAAATCCCAAGTGGTGTAATAATAATTACAAAGAGATGCGATTTTTGTACTCCTGGAACTGATGGAATGTAGGAAGTGTAGGTCCCCAAAGGCATGTGGCATTTCTTAAAATAGCTGGTTGCTTGCTCTTCGGATTTGGAGTGCGTGCGTGCGCGTGTGTAGCAGTCTCACCATGCTCAGAGTTTTCTTTACAAGATGTAGAGAGAAAGTGAAATATAATCATTTCCCTATGTTCCCAGAGGGGGAAGTACTAGATTTTAAATCTTTTCTATGTGTTTGTGGTTATATCTAATAAATCAGGAATTTTAATTGTTGTCTTTAATCTATAGTAAGTGTTTGGAATAGTGTTTATTGAAGAGTGATTTGAGTGTGTTTGCTGTTAAAAGGGCTTGAAGTTTACAGTAATGTACTCTTTATGAGGGAGGCACTTTAATATAAACCAGATGAAAGCACGATTATTTTAATAGCAATCTTTGAAGTTTCTATTATGTTCTCATTGCTTTCTTTGACTGATTGTGGAAGTTTATTGCAAAGCTTAACTCACCTGCTGTCCCATCTTTTTAGACTTGTTCGCTAATTGTGTTCCCATGTTCAGTTTTTGAATGAGTAAGTAGTGTATGAAAAAAGTTGTCATTCAGCTCCAGAGTTTGAGGCGGTTTATATAAACAACTTGAGCATCCTGTAAATAATACTTAAAGCCAACAGTTGGTGTGTATCTAAAACAATACAGTATGCCTCCTTTTAAAGATCAGGGCTTAAGACTGTTTTGTAATTTTACTTGCTGGATTTACATCTGTTGAAGTAGCAAAAGAGCATTTTGTGGTATTCTTCAAAATTGCTCTATGGATGGCTTTTGAAAAAGGCACTGCTGCTGCACTTACAGAAGGAGTTGCATCTCTCGGCTGGATGTTCGGTACGAGTGTACACAGAGAATGTTTTCAGCAAGCCAAGATGTGTCTGAGTATGATGGAAACGTGTGCGTAAAGCTGGAAGTGCAGAGGATCAGACACTATCTCATTGTAAAGTGGAGATACTTTCTTCTCTGCGGCTTTCCTTTTTCTGCTAGTCATACAACCATGAGCGCGTTGTGTGCTGTGATACCGTGTGATTAGAACAGCGCCCAGCAATTCTGGCCCATCTTCAGGTCCCGTGTGCTGTACAGCTCACACAAAGAGATGCGTGCGTCTATAAACTGCTTGTGGGTTTGTTAATCACCTTGTCTGTGAGCCTTGCTTCTTTAGGCTCCCTGCACGCCTGTGGTGCCGGCGGCTTTTGGGGTCTCAGCTGCTCGCGTGGGCTGCTGGAGGTACTGCAGAGGGACGCTGTGTCAATGGCAGAGCCAACATCTACGCTCCTCGCCTGCCTTTCTCTTACTGAACTAATGCTGAAGACAAGAAAGCGGTATCCTGGTCTTCACTGTTGTGTTTTCCCCTAATTATGCAGGAAAAAAGAAAACATTCCCAAGCAGACTGTTGAGCTGTAGGGTCAGTTTGCTGTACCTGAATGTTAATATTTTTTTTCTAGGGCTTTATAATCTGAGAAAGCTTTGTAAGCACACATTCCAGAAATGCCTGACAGGAGGTGGTAACTGCTGGTGCAAATCAGTGGGGCCTGTTTGTGTAAAATCTGTTTTGTTAGTGAAGTGGACCCAATAGATGATTGAAGGAGAAAATGCAATCTTCATCCTGCAGGAATTTTGATTGTAATTTCAGACACGCAGGAGGTTCCATTGACTTAAGTGAAGCAACTCACCTGCCTAGGGATAAACGTGTTTATTTGCAGAATGTGGTTTTGGCTTTAAG
Organism: Anseranas semipalmata; assembly: GCA_013399115.1. Classification (NCBI taxonomy): domain Eukaryota; kingdom Metazoa; phylum Chordata; class Aves; order Anseriformes; family Anseranatidae; genus Anseranas; species Anseranas semipalmata. The sequence continues at coordinate 784,445 of VXAA01000556.1, forward strand.
AAACAGATGCTTTCAGTACAGTGAGGAACAATACACAGAATAGGTCAAGTGGCATTTCTGTTCTGGTTGAACTCTGTAAGCTTTATGCAATTTGTTTAATTATAGAAATAATAGGACTTAATGTTATTAAGTACAATATCTTTTTGCATCTGGTATGCATTAAATCTAAGTGGAAAAATAACCCTATTAATGATGCTTGCTTTTTCTAAGTTCCTCACTGCACAGAGGTAAAATGCTAGTGCTCAAGGGTAGTCAGCTTTGGAAAGTCTGTTTCACGTGTCTCTATAAGCACAAATAACGCCGTACTTGCAACTTAGATATGTAGGCATGCAGCACTGTTTTGAAAGAAAAAAAATTATGAATAATCTGCTATGTTTTGTTTCTTTTGGAGAGGTTGAGTTTTGGACATAGGTGCTGTAAATGTAGTTTTCAAGTATGGCAAATATGCCCTGTTACTTGGGGCCAGAAAGATTTTGCAGAGACGAGTTAAAAAAAACGAGAAAGAAAGGATGAATTCTAGCATTGCAGCTACTTGGTTTGCAGTGGCATGTTTTAAAGCTGAAAAGTGGCAACTTGATGGAATGTGAAATGAAGAAAAAACATAGGGTGCTGATAGCATGCCATTTGTCAAAATGTTGGGGTGTGGATTTTCTGATCAGAGTGCTGTGTTGTATTTTTATTTTTTTACAATTAAAGGCAAAGATATTTGATTAGTTTTGTGTTAATTGGCTACTCAGCTTTCTTCTGGGCTAGTAAATCATGTGCTGTTCCCCCCTCCCTTATTCCATAACAGAGATGTGACCGTTCTGTTTCATAATGTCTGTGCAATGTAGTCTGTAGCGTATCTGTAACGAATTCAACACTTGTGGGATGCATTAAGCAACTGTGTACGCAGAAAAGATAAGTTCTAAGTGCATGCAGTAAATTTGTGTAGTTCCAGCGGTGCTGATCTCACTGTGTGTGCTTGGTGCAGATTTTCTGCACGTGCATTGGAGGGACAGCCCTCCTGGAGTGCCAAACCCACGCTGCGCAGGTACAGGATGATTGTTTTGCATGTGTGCAATGTACCTGGTGTGTGTGGTGTCGTTTGGGACTTACTGCAGGAAGTCAGGGAGTGGGGTAGAGGAAGATGTTGGCTAAAAGAAATTTGCAGTTACTTTCAGGTTAGTTTAGGAGCAGTCTGTACCCAGCCCGAGGAACAGCCTTGATCAGGGAAGTATATATGGTTCCCAGGCTGCAGGTTGATCAACCCTAATTCAGAGCTCGCAGTTCTACCTTGCAATTAGATAGCACAGATATTTAAACCCAACCAAAATACCCTTGAGGTTCACAGATGTAGAGAGGTCCAAGCAGTAGTATCACAGAATCATAGAATGGCCTGGGTTGAAAAGGACCTTAAAGATCCTCTAGTTTCAACCCCCCTGCTCTGGGCAGGGTTGCCAACCACTAGAGCAGGCTGCCCAGCGCCACATCCAGCCTGGCCTTGAATGCCTCCAGGGATGGGGCATCCACAACCTCTCTGGGCAACCTGTTCCAGTGCCTCACCACCCTCTGAGTGAAAAACTTCCTCCTAATATCCAACCTAAATCTCCCCTGTCTTAGTTTGAAACCATTCCCCCTTGTCCTATCACTATCAATGTGTGTAAACAGGCGTTCCCCCTCCTGTTTATATGTTCCCCTCAAGTACTGGAAGGCCGCAATGAGGTCTCCCCGGAGCCTTCTCTTCTCCAAGCTAAACAAGCCCAGTTCCCTCAACCTTTCTTCATAGGAGAGGTGTTCCAGCCCTCTGATCATCTTAGTGGCCCTCCTCTGGACCCGTTCCAAGAGCTCCACATCCTTCTTGTGCTGGGGGCCCCAGGCCTGCACGCAGTATTCCAGGTGGGGTCTCACCAGAGCAGAGTAGAGGGGGACAATCACCTCCCTCTCCCTGCTGGCCACCCCTTTTTTAATGCAGCCCAGGACATAGTTGGCCTTCCGGGCCGGTATCTGGTTAAAAGGTATAGCACGTGTGGATTACAATTATCCTATGGTCTTATGAGTTAAATTTTATGCATTAATTCATAAGGTTAAGTATTCTCTTTTTAAAATTGTACCTGTGTTTTAAAATACAGAGAATGGCTGAGGTGTGAAGGACCTCTGGTGCTCATTTGGTCTGACCCCTTCTTCAAGCAGGGCCACCCAGAGCAGGGTGCCCATGATGGTGTCCAGGTGGCTTTTGACCATCCCTAAGGATGGATGGAGAGTTCACAACCTCTCTGGACAACCTAAAGTGAATTGGCAGTTTGCTTTGTCAGTGACAATTTAGGCATGAAATCGGCGTAATAGAACATGCGAATGTGTAGTTTTGCCCCCTGAAAAATATGTAATGTAAAAACGTAAGTGCTGACTGAAAACAGCAGTCTGTCTAGCCTAGTGTCCTGTCTTCAATGGTTTCTGTAAATAGATGTGTTAAGGAAGAACAGGTCGTTCATATATGAATGCTTCCAGTTTTCTGAGACTTCAGCATTTTTCAGCTCAGGAACATCGTGAGCCATATTTGATTGCTGTTCGACTAGCAAGCACTAACGAGTTTCTTTTCTATGTATTTACCCAATATTCTTTTGAACTCCTAGCATTCTTTAACACGAATATTTTGCACACATGCAGATATTTTTTATGTGTTCTGCTTGTACGCTGGCAAACAGGAAACAAATTTGCTGAATGGAAAAGAATCACGTTTTCTTTGTTTTGACCTACACTTCTCATAGCTTGAAGACTCTTGTTACACAAAATACAGTGAATGGTCCCTTCTCCTTTCACCTTGTTTGAGCTGTTCTTGCTGATTTATACTTTCTTGGATATTTTAGTCACTCAGAAATGTGGAGTGTATTCTGTAGTGCAGTTTTCAGAGTTTTTTTGGGGGGAAAAATTTTATTTTAATGTTATAGTGCTAAATTTCTTTCAGAAAGATAATGCTGACTACTTACTTTTTTTTAAAGCCTAAATTGTACAGGTCTGTAATTGAAGATGTCATTAATGATGTCAGAGAAGTTTTTCTGGATGAAGGAGTGGATGAACAAGTTCTTATGGAACTCAAAACAGTAAGTTGCAACTTAAAAGTTTTTTTAATAGACCAATACACCAAATAGTTCTTGGATCTACCTACTGTTGTACACAGTAAAAGTACTAATTTTTAATTATCGAAGCCCTGTATTCATTTGCATATCTGTAGCCCCACATCATTTGGATTATACTGCTCTAGAAAGAGGTCTGCCCACCTTGTTTACTTCCCCTAATTTGGCATGTCAAATGTGACATAAACTAACAGCGGGCATCTGAATTCACAGTGTGACTATTGCATTCCCTGAAAAGTTGTATCATACCTTCTTTAAAAAAGAAAAGGGAGAATATGTTTATTTTAGAGGTAAACAATTCTTAAGGTTTCTGTGCTGGAAGAAGAAAATGCCTGTTCTGCTTGATGTTTTTATCTTAGTGAGGATGTTTTTGACTTTCATTGCCAGATTATTGCAGATACGATTTATGGTTTGCAGAAGTCTTGTTTTTGGGGAGCGGTATCTAATAAATTGCATTGTGCATGTCATACTTTTCCAAATCTCTCTGATTCAGAGTATTCACTTTATATACAGTGGGTTTGAATTGTTAACAAGGGGCCAAAAGAAAGGCATGATGTTGACCTGAACTGTACTGGGTCTGCCATGGCTTTCTTGAAAACCTTCCTGAGCAAAAGAGAAAAGAAAAGGCAGACTAAAGGGAAGAAATAAAGTAAAAGGAAACTGTGGAAGTGGGTGCCTGCTTATTTCAGCTGTTGAATAAGGCCTGCTTCAATAAACGGGATATCCCACATTTTGAGTATTTTTAAAGTATTAAAAAATGGATGGAGTAAGAATTTTGAGTTTGGCTAGAAAGAAACGTGAAGAATTTTTTTCCCTGAAACCGTGACCTGGCTTGAGGGAAAGAGAGAGTGAGCGGTCTAAGAAAAGGACCTGACATTTGTGTTATAGATGTGCTCTGCAGATCTCGTCAGAAAGGATTCAAAGAATAAAGAGGCAAGAAGGAAGGCTTTTCATGAAGGAAGGCTTAGGGAGTCCTAAGCAGGATTTGAGATCAGGAGTCTTGGGTGCCCAGAGTCCTCTTGACTACAGTGTGTTACAGAATACTCATGTTACTGTTTTTGCAAGAGCTGCTTTTTTTGTGGTTGTGGCTTTCCTTGAGAGACTTCTCGACTGACATCAAGAACTGCAGGGTTGGAGAGGCTGAGTTTGATACTGTGGTGGAACCTTTCAATGCTTGTATAGAGAATTTATCTTAAACCGGTAGTTTCTGTTAGGGTGTTATTAGGCAATAGTCTTCACGCAACTTGTATTGAGAGGTTCTAGGAAGAAATGGCTTGGGGAAAGCTGTAATAAAGAATTGATTTTTCTGATTAAAGAGGTAAGAAAAAAACAAAGGTAGAGAAGCGGAAACTTGAAAGCTATTTAAAGTACCAGTTTATCTTTATTCATGCTTCTATCAGGGTTGTTATGATTCTTTCACAAATGGAAGAAAGAAAGAATGAATGTTAAAGCCTGGACTGATGATTCTTAAGGGATTATTTAATTCTTCTTATTAAAACATTACCTATATGGAGTTATCTCTTCAGTCTGTATTTGCCCAAGGGCTTTTTGGCTAAATAGACTGCACAAGATAGACAGTGAAGACAAATTCAATTATGTAGTACTGTCTTTATATTGTTACAAGTCCCGTTGAGTAAAAAACATACAGCAAGATTTCTCTTTCCTTTCTCAAACTAGCTGTGGGAGAACAAGCTGATGCAGTCCAAGGCTGTAGATGGCTTCCATTCAGAAGAGCAGCAGCTTTTGTTGCAGGTGCAACAGCAGCAGCAGCAACAGCAGCAACAACAGCACCATCACCACCATCATCACACACAACCTCAGCCACAGCAGACTGTGCAGCAGCAGTCTCAGCCACAACAGGTTCTTATTCCAGCGTCTCAGCAAGGTCAGACTTACTCTCTAACCTCTCTGGTGAAAGACTCTCAAATTAGACCAACTTCTTCCGTAACATATTTGAAATCTAGGGGAAGGGTGTTTATCCTGTGGATAACTTTGTGTCTTTACGTCAAACTTTGTCCCTGCTTGACTCTATTTAATGGGTCAAGAGAGCTGTCTTTGTGAAAAAGTTGCTTGGCATTTCTTTTAGTCATATTCTTTAGAAGATTTTGGAAAAGCAGAATTCTTCTCTTACTACTTAACTTACGTTTTCAGAATACGTGACTTTCAAGTTGTGACAAAAATCCATTAACAGCTCTGTAATTTCAAGACAATATACGTATGTAGTTGGCAGTTTATTCACAAGGTAGTAATGCCATTAGGAGCAAACTAATTTTAAAAATATTTAAAGAGATTGTTAAGCATAAGTGTATGCTAGGATGTCAAAAATACTCGTATAATGGTCTGAATATATGTAGGAGATGTTTTCATGTTAGAACAGGTTTCAAGTGAAAAGCATAATGGCTGTTTTTCTTGTGGTTTTAGCAGATTGTACAGTGGAGGTTCAAGGTGCGTTTTAGTTAGCTGTAAGAGTGTTGTTTCTTGTAGCGATTGTCTTGCGTATTCTCCATTAATAATGTAACAGAAACATTTTCACCAATTACGATTTCATTTGAAAAATAAGATGAATACTACTGTATTTTACTACAAATTTGCTGCATAAACAAATCTGCCACCCATAAACTGCTTGAGTTTTCAGTGTGCTGTTGCAATTGTTGTTTAAAAATATCTGTCTTAGTCAGTCAGGGACTTCAGTCTTTTTAGCAGGTTTCATGGATCAGGACCTATGTTGTCATAGGCACAAGAGGTAACTACGAGTTGACACCCCACATTCCCCACCCCCCAGAAAATGTTTGTATTCAATATAGAGGAGAACTAGTGTGAAAAGAACCTTTTACTGTTTTTTGTTTTTTTTTGTTTGTTTGTTTTCTTCTTATATTACTTTGTTTTTGGCTGGAAATAAATCTGTTTGGACTGTTAGTATAAAATTTGTTTTGAGATTTAAGACCCCTATATAAGAGTGTCTTGAAATGTGCTAGGTGTCTCAGCTCTAGTTCCAGTCAGCAGAGTCTGCAGAATCCATTTGCCCAGACCTCTAGTGGCTGCTTAGATGAATAGCTGCGACTCTACTGACCACATTACCCACCGCCGATACGGAGGTCCCTGTCCCCAAGTTTGTGTCTTAGGGTGGAATGTGGTCCTGCCTACAGTAATATATTTAAAACTGATTTATTGTTGCCCTCTGTTGTGGCTTAAGACCAAATGACAATGTGGAGGCTAAATGAATTTGGATATCAAAGCACTTTAGTCACAGATACATGCAGTTTTACAAATTACATGACTTACCTGTTCCATGGTGGAGGTGGTGCAGTGGGAGAATTGGGTGGGTTGGTGTGGTAGTTCCTTGGACGACTTGGTGCAGTCCAGAGAGAGGTTGTGGCAGTCAGCATGGTTGTTCCTGCTGTGCTGTGTGTGGTTCTAGTGCAGCGTCATGTTTTCCTAAAAGTTGGAGAGATGGCCTTGGATCTTGGAGCAGTGTTGTGGGGCTTCTTTCTGCAGAACCTTTCCAGAAACTCTCAGTTACCTCAGTGTTCTTAAGTGTCCTTGGTTACAGGATTGCATGGAAAATACCTTGATGATGATTAGTTCATATTGCTCTGTCATTTTCCAATTTGCTGTCACTGAGGTTGGCACTCACAATCTGGTTTGTTCCATAGCATTCTGGACACTTTTACACTTCTAGATGATCAACAGATTGTTCACACAGTTTAGCTATCTATTTCCTGTAGCACACCAAAACTATTCTGTTGTTTGGGACAGGTGGTTGGCCACATCTCACCTACTACACCAAAAAGTCAGTGAAGATCATGAGTTTGTTAACAGCTATGCTAACTAGACCTCACTCAAGCTAACTGCTGTGTCCTGTTAACATACTCTTCATCTTGCAACAATCCTTGCACTAAGTCTGTTTTAAGAGTTAATCACTGTTAGTGATGTTTTTGGAGAACTCTGATGCTGAACATTAGCAAGTTTATAAAAATTTCTCTGTAATACCTTTCATTTCAGAAATATATTGTAAATTTTGCTTTAACTAGGGTCAGAGTAGATAACTGAAGACACTGAAATAAGATCTGTAAAGCCAAAATAGCCATACCACCTGTCAGAGCTGCTGTTGTATATTGTCTTGAGAGTAAAACTTACTAAGATCAGAGACTGCTCAGTAGCTGTTTTTGTTAGGAAGTTCAGATGATGTTTGTGTGATGTCTTTTCTAAGTTATTCTGGCTCGGATGTTATTTTGGGCCAGCTGCATAGTTTTCATGAAATACTATCTTTTTCTTGTTTCTAGCACCGCAGCAGCAGGTTATTGTGCCAGATTCCAAGCTGATACCGCACATGAATGCATCGGGCATGGTAAGAAAAACTGAAGTTCATACATCCATACGCTGTCATTATATAAGTTGTTTTGACTAAATAGTAAACATAAATCTGGTATTAGTCATCAGATGCTTAGAAGTAGGACACATTGGTAAAGCTGTCTGTCATCTTTCTGAGTTCTGCTGCTGTAATGACAGTCTAGGAGAAGTAACCCAGGACTTGGTTTCGGTAACAGATCTAGGGCTTACCTTGATCCTCTGCTTTAAATGTGTTAAACCAAAACTTTATTTACTTACTTACTTTAATTAGAAATTAGAGCACTGTTGGTGTAAATCTGCATGATGATGTGCTTGTCGTATACCAACACAACTATGTTAACTGGTACAAACATATTGTATTTGCTAGATGCAGGAAACAACATTAACTGTTCTGAAATTTAAGCTTATAGCAAATGAGAGATTATTTAGCAATTCAGATCCATCTTTTCTGGTCACATTAGTTAAATCCATTAATTTTATAGGAAGGTATAAAACTGAGTCTGGTCATTTATCCATTTCCCTCAGATTTTATCTCAAGAGGTTAATCTTGGTTGTCTTGCTTTAAATGTCCTGGCTTAATTAAAAAAAAAAAATATATATATATACTTTCAGGTCCTTGAAAATAACAGCTAATAGTAGTTAATGAATTTTTGTTTTAATATATATATTTACATTTTTACCACTTCTATGGTAAAAGCACATGAAGCAAGGTTTCACAATTAGTCAAAGCATCAGCAACTTGCATAACCTTCAGTTCTGCATTACCTGCTGACCTTATTACAGAAAAGAACCTGTACTTCATTACTCAAGTGGCATGATTTACTCAGAGGCTGAGAGCACAATATCAACCTTTTTCTAAAGTTTTACAACTATTTCAATATAATTTGTAACTTCCATACTACAACAGTTAAATGTTTTTTTTTTCTGTCTCATTCAGTTAGATCTTGTTGATGAGCAAAAATGAGTATGTGGGGATTTTAAAACTCTGCTGCTGTCAAAATGCAGATGAATTGCATACTGTGGAAGACTACTATTCAATAAATACTCTTTTGCAGAATTGATTTGGAATTAATTGTGTGTTTCTATAAACTTTTAGGTTAGTATTAAAGACTGAATCTGACCTTGAATATTTGGGAGGGCAGAGACTAATGAGACTATATGTCTGCCTTTGGGACTTGATGATGCACTAAAGCACTTTTAAATTTGCTTCGTGTTCTCACATTTTGGAAATTGTAACTACTATATGGATCAGCCAGTAAGGGGAGATCATATTTCTTAAGAACAAGAGGTATATGCTCCACCCAGTAAGAAGGTTTAAATCCTTTAAGTAGCAGACAGTAGCCTCCGATGGTTCCTCTATAGTGAGGAAAGGGAGGCTTTTCAACAGGTAACTGAAGTAAGACCCTTGACATGGAGAAGCTGCTGGAGAAGTCCATGTCCCTGCGTGAGTTAAGACTTAATGCAGATTTTTGTGTTTGGAACTCGTGATTGTGTTGGAATTAAATTTCCTTGTAAGTTAGAATCACTACCCGTAGAGAGTCGTTGGCTTTCTCTTCTAACCAGCTGTCTTGAGAGAAAAAATTAGTCATTCTGTGAACAGTCAGGACACTGTATGCATATATTCGCTCAAAAGAGGTGTGTTATTTGGAACTTGAAATGCAAATTGTTTGTAGGATGAAGAAAAGTGCAAACCTCATTACTGGTCCTTGTGAAAACAAGACAGGTGAACATGATCATTGCTTAAGTACCGTATTTTCCTTAAATAAGGAAAAATTGTAGATAATTGTAAATAAGGAAAAATAAGTAAAATTGCCACCTGAGCAATGCAGTATTGTATTTGGTCAGCAGAGAGGGCAGAGGAAAACAAAATTTGCTGAGCATGTAGACAAACCAAGAAACCATGTGCAGCTGGATTAAGGTGTGATGCTCAGTGATTGTTGCTTGCCGTCTTCTATTAAGGAATAGGAAGTATAATATACACTTGATTAATGCCTGCTTTTCAATTGCTGCAAAAATTTGTGTGCAAACATTGTAAATAGCAATAAAAAAGGCACGTATTTTCAGGCAGTATGTTGTGACATGAAGCACTGGCAATAACATTTGTGGTTAAAAAGCTTTTCCTGTATTTCAGAGTGCTGCAGCCACTGCAGCTACGTTGGCTCTCCCTGCTGGCGTTACTCCTGTTCAGCAGATACTTACAAATTCAGGTAAGTGTCTTAACACTGAGGTCAAATGATGGTTTTGTGGGTGCTCGGGAGGGAGAAATCCTGGATTTTACTCTCTGCTATATATTCTTCAAAAATCAAAATCTGGGAATCAACCCTTAGACAGTAGTGCCATCTCTTCACTAGACTCCTGGACTCCTGCTCACTAACTGGTTAGTCTTATGAACCTAACAGTGGTGTGGGTTAGATTCTGTGCAAATCTTCCCTGCTTTTTGGACAGGTGCATGAAGCAAGAAGACAGGCATTGCTGTCTCTTCCCTTCACATATTTCTGAGTTTTGTGAAGCAAAAATCTGAGCAGAGATACTAGACTGGTTATAAAAGAGCAGGATCTGTGACTGCAGATGAGGAGTGTCTTAAGGTTTTTGGTACCTGCTAAGCACACTGGAATTTCTAATTTTGCTGGCAATGCTAATTTTATTTTAAATTTATCACGTTTAAATGCTGTCATGCTGTACACTTAAAATATAATATAAATGTGACTTTTATGAACAGCCTAGCCGATGCTTTATGTACTTGTATTATGCTAATTGCATAAGCTTGATTCTAGATCTACTACATGTGTTGTCTCAGTTGCTGTTCTTGCTGAATAATTCACTTAGTCTACCCAGAATCACCTGGACTTAGCCTCCTTGCTTTAAACATTTGAATGTTTAATGGGTATGTAGTTGAAATGAAATTGAAACGTGTAGCAGTTCTAGCAATTTAAGTCCTTCCAATTTTTAAGGAAGCACATCTGTGCTTTACAGGAGTATTATATTTGTTACCTTTGTTGTGGTTATCATTTTTCTTTTTCAGTTACAAATATTTGTAGTGTATTTTCTTAAAGAAGTGGCTAGGATAGCCTGCAGAACTGTACTTCCTTCCTTCTTTCAGATATACTTAGCTGGTTAAGTAAACAGGACTTTGCATTTTGCTTTGGAGGGAGAACAGAAAATAAAATCAGTCTTTGGGGGAAACGTGTGAAGTTGAAGATTATCTAATTTCATTTCTTCTCCATTTTTCTGAATAGAAATGTGAAAAGCATGTTGGAATATGTTTTGGCTCCCTCTTTTCAGAGTTGGAGGCCATCTCTAAAGGCATGCAAGTCTTGGACGTTTTTTGTGAAGTGAGGATAGGTGTAAAATAATAAAGCTATAGGGAAATCAAAGAAAGTAGAGATCAGAATATAGGTATTGTGGGAAAAGGAAGGAGAACAGGATAATTAGTGTAAGGATAGACTTTTCAAAAAGGCAACTGCACATTAATATTGTAAAGAAAGTTATGCATAGAAGAATTTTTCACAGTGTGGTAATTGTAGGGACAAGAGTCTGGGAAAGGGGGTGCCATCTGACAAGACCCTAGAAATACCATAGCGTTAGTAGTGGATAAAACTTCAGTGACGTGAGTACCTATACTTCCTCTTTTGGTATTTATTCGCTTATCCTCTATCTGTAAAATTTATCTTTTAAAATATGAGGTATGTTCATAAGTAGGAACTAATATTTGAAATAATGTGCTGCTTTAGAGGCTTGCATGTGTAAATTATTTTTGGATTGCATTTCTTAATAATCGTAGGTAGGGAACAGCCATATTAGCTCTTCGTTTCTGATGCAAGCGCTATAACATGGTATCTTCACTGGTGAAAATGGAATACTAAATGGCTCCTTAATTGTTATCAGTGTTCTTCCAGGAAACAAGCTTCTAAACTGAGATAATTTGAAATGGAGATTTCTGCTCTTTGATTCATTTGATATTTATTTATCTTATTACAGGCCAGATCCTCCAAGTAGTTAGAACTGCAAATGGAGCTCAGTACATCATTCAACCACAGCAGCCAGTTGTTCTACAGCAGCAGGTCATACCGCAAATGCAGCCTGGTGGTGTACAAGCACCTGTTATACAGCAGGTAAAGAAAAAAAATTTAATTTGTACACTTGAAACTAGAAACCTGATAGCAATTATTAAACAGGATTGCATTTTTGCTGGCAAATTGAAATGGAATACAAAGCCAGAAATAGCATACTTAAAAATAAAGAGTTCTGTTAAGTGTGTTCTTAAAAATGAACAATTTTGAAATGTTGTTTTAAATGTCATTTTTATTCTTGCAAAATTCAGACTGGCCTCAGTTTAAAATTGCTTTTGTGTTGTCCCAATGACAATTATATTATGTGCATAATTTTAGTCTGTATCCTTTCACAAATGTGTTTATCAGTTAAAATGATTCTGTGTTACATGATGTATACAGGAAAATACCTTAAAAACAAACAAACAAACAAACAACAACAACAAAACACAAACCCCCAGACTGGTCATTTTATTACCGAATACAGTATGTTTTGCCAGAATTTTTGTTCATCTGCAAAGCTCAGCTGTGCATTCAGACTGTGTTGGCATCGAATTTAGTGTTGTGTCAGAGTTCTGCAGTTTAGGCATGAATAATAATATGTAGAGAGTTTAAAGTTAAGTGTTTTATGAGGAAGCTTTAAAAATAATATTTTATTTGAATTTAAGCATTCCTCAACTGTGCTTGGAAATTGGGTGTCATGGTGGCGCTAGCTACTAGAATGGGAAATGAGACAGTAGGTTTTCTTTGGTTTAGCAACACAAAATGCAGAAAATGAACACCGAGTAGTGAGAGAAGCTATGTTATTGAAGATAAAATTATCTGATACAGATGGAGTATTTGTAACTCTTGTTTCTCTAGTTAGTCCAAGTCAGATTGATATGCTTTAATTGTTTTCTCTAAGTGGTCTGTTACGTTAGCAGCCACTGTACTTACAATGATATTCCATCAGGTTTTGGCTCCTATCCCTGGAGGGATTTCCCAGCAGACAGGAGTGATTATTCAGCCTCAGCAGATCCTGTTTACAGGAAATAAAACACAAGTCATACCTACAACAGTGGCAGCCCCTACACCAGCTCAAGCACAGATTCCTGCAGCTGGTCAGCAGCAACCGCAACAACAACAGGCACAACCACAAGCACCACTTGTTCTCCAAGTTGATGGAGCAGGAGACACATCATCTGAAGAAGAAGAAGATGAAGAAGAAGACTATGATGATGATGAAGAGGAAGACAAGGAAAAAGATGGAGGTGAAGATGGCCAGGTTGAAGAGGTAAAATTAACACTATTTCAGAAGATTGAAGCATGCCTGTATTTCATTTTTAATTTTTTCCACAGTATTTCAAAGAAAACCATATACCTCAAAGAATGTTACATTCCCTTTATCTTGAGAATATCACTTCTGTCCTTGTACTTTAGTTTCTTTATTTCCAATATTGAGGTCATGGGAACTGTTTTAGCAAAGCACCTTAAAATGCAGCTGGTGTGTGTTTGGTGAGAACAGAAAAAAAATTAAAAACTTCAGCAGTTGTATTTCTGATATTATGGAAAAGTCAGCCATGAAATCATGAAACCTTCATAAGCAAACAGAAATAGTCAACTCCATTTGGGACTGAGTGCATACTCAGCAAGGTGTTAAGAAGACCGACAAAAGGAGAGCGTATTTTTAATACACTTAGGGGACAAATAATGTGGTCTGGCGTGTATCTTATTATTAAGTTACTTTCTGTTGCACCAGAAGGAGCCCAAGAGCTCAAGTTGGATTATAAAACACCTTCTTAAAAGCACATCCTTGATCAATTAAGTCAGGAGCAGGAGTGAATGTTTGTAGTAACTTGCTGCATTCTTAACACTGTGCTTAATTTAGGCTTTGAATTTGCTTGGTTTTGGACTTGAGCCAGTTACCAAGTTTTCTTCTGTTGCACCAAAAAGCCACACCAAAAAAAAAAAAAAGATACTAATAAGCTAAAAGTACTTTTATTTCAGTTTCTGACAGGAAACTTAGCACTCTCTATCCCTAAAATGCATTTTGAACTGTCAGATCACTTCCACAGTTCTCTGTAGCCTTTCCAATTATCTTAAGATTTCATTTAAAATGCCAGTATGAGAAGCTTTAGTAGCGTTTCACCCATGTAGTATATGCAGGTAAAACTTAAAAATTTTATCAAGGAGTTAAATTGGATTTTCTGTAATACATTTACAGTGGTGTCAAACTGTATTTTTCTATTACAAGTTGAATCCACATAATCTTTTCCATTATATTGACCAGCACTGATGTCAGTCTGAATGTGTTAATGGTTGCCTTATTAAGTATAGGTCATCATGCTTCAATATTAAGTGTTCTTTAATACTGTCTGAATGCTAGTGCTATTTTTTTTATATGCCAAGGCTTTATTATCAGCTTGCCAGAGAGCCCCTGTTGTTTTTGCTCCCAGTGTTCATCAGGAGCTAGTTAATGAGTAGAGCAGTTTCTTAAAGTTTTTGAAGTCACTTAAATATAATATTATATGTTATAATATAATATATATATATACACGCTATATATATATATAATTATATATAATATTTTATATATTATATATTATATAATAAAGTATATATTATGGGGCAGGTGGGAAGATGAGGATTACGCAGAAGACTTAAGAAAAGCTGTTCCGTATTTTTTACTGGTTGTTTTAAGCTTTTGAAATATTTGCTGTTTAGATGAGATAAAAAAAAAAAACAAATTTCAGCTGTACCCTTCTCACCATACTGCATAGAATTTAGTGCATCAGAATTCTGTTTTGACAAATACAAACTGTCTGATCCTTGAGGAAAGAAGCAAGAATGATCTGGAGGCGGTATGCAGTTTAGAAACAAGCTTTAAGACAATCCTCTTAAGTACAGGTGGGAAGGTCATGATGGGAAGAAGAAATTAGACTTGCAGTTCAGTAGTGATATTTGTAAATATCCTTGTGCTCTTTGGTGATCTCATAAGACATGAACGGGTCTAAAGAAATAGTAAAGAATAAAGGAAATGACACAGCTTGGAAAGATTTGAAAGGTGGAGTGACCACTGGTAGAAAGAGGAAAAATTGAAAGTAGTTTTTAGGGAACATGAAAATGCTTAGTAGAACATCTGGTTTTATGTATCTATGCAAGATCATCTTAAAACATGTTTTTTTCACCTCTAAAAACTATCTGCTTGTGTTGAAGTCTGTTTCTGTTTGTGGTATGTTAGACAAATGAAAATCATGGAGTTTGTATTTCTAATGGCATGTAGGGAGTGATGTGAATAATGTTGCATTTCCACTGCTTAGATGCTTTAGAAAAATGAAAATCTGCATAATGATAGACTTTTGGAAAGACAAATTACAAGTACCAGCACATTTACAATAAAGGAATGAGAATGGTTGTGATGATACATGGCTGCAGTGCTCAGAGTCTGGCTTGAACATTGAACTTGGACACTGAAATTGGTAAGGACGTCTCCTGAGGAATCATATCATGAAGGGCAGAAAGGAAGTGTACGTGAGCGCTCCGCTGGGAAGCCTAATACTTCACACCTCAGATGCTTATTTTGGTCCATAGTTCATAGGCTGCAGCCTGATACGAGTAATCAAAGTAACAGCAATAACCTTACTAAACAGCGAAACTTTTCACATGCGTTTCTTTCAGGAGCCTCTTAACAGTGAAGATGATGTGAGTGATGAGGAAGGACAAGAACTGTTTGATACGGAAAATGTTGTTGTGTGCCAGTATGATAAGGTAAAATATAAAACAGAATGCAAGAATTCTAATTTCTCTGTTCTTCCTATCAAGTCATAATTTTTAAGTGACACAAAAATATCTTTGTGTGACTGTCAAGTACAGGTAGATCTGTAAAGATTATAACATGAACGTTAATGTAAGAACAAACAATAATCTGTTTTTAAAGCAGGTCTGTGTGAAAGTGGTTTTTTTTTTTTTTTTGCTAGACTTGGTGGTAATGAGTAAAGCTTAGAAAAATTTGGTTGAATTCTTTCTTTTTCTTCATCGTGTCTGACTGATATTTAGCAAAATGTCAGTCCTCTGGGCTCATGAGAAGTGAACTATTGTAAGTTCTGTAGTTTGCTGTAGCCATAAATGAAAGCAGTAGTCAATAAGATTTAAACTTGGTAGAAAACTGCTTATTGATCGCTAAAAATGGCTTTTCCTGGTGACTGAAGAGTTTTCAGAGGAGAATGTTCTTCCTGTGCTGTGCATTTTTTTTTTTTTTTTTAGAAAAGGCAATGTGGAATGCTTTTGCTTATTTTGCTTTAAAATCTGCTGCTGTCTTCCCTAGAATGACTAAGTTCTTTCTGTATATTTGCCCTGAAATATGTGAGGGATACATTCATGTCTGGAATTGTTTTAAATTGTCCAGAGGCTCTCAGACACTTTTTTACTGTAGTAGTATGCAGAAGGATCATTCAATACTGGTTTTCTTCCTTCTCATGTGTGAGATAACTTGGACTATGGAGAATAAGGATCCTTTCTAAAGCAGAAAAAAGATTGTTGAATAGAAAAGCCTGCACTGCAAAGAATGACTTGAATAGGAAATCTTCGGTTGCATCTGGATTCTACTTGGGCTTGTCATCAGATTCAAGAAAGACTTCCAGATTGAGGAAAGTAGTATCAGTATCTACGTCCTAGCCATCTTTCTCCCCCAAACTGTAATCTGAAATTGTTAGTTTCCAGGCAGTTCACGAGGGTAGTGAGGGACCTCAGAGCGGCAGTTAGAAAAACTTGTTGGGAGCTGCTGAAGCTGAGCAACAGGAACTACTCTGAAATCCTCACCCTCTGCAAAGTTAAGAACTTGAACCCAGTAGGGAAGAGTCTCCATCATGAAGCTCTAGCGCTCTGAAAAGACTTCGCTTATCAAACAGTCGTTCAGTTTGTTTTTCTGAAGTACAAAAACAACAGCTCAGTTTTCTGAACAGAGTTCTCTCTGCACAATATACTGTGTCCTGCATCAGCTGATACAGCAGGTGCCTCTGGAACAATGAGATGAAGGCAAAGAGGTAGCGATGCTCACAGAGAGCATTCCACCATCCTTTTGTGAACTGTCTCTTGAGGGAGAGACGGGTGGTGGCTTTGTATCAAATGGCCAGGAGAGGATGTGTGGAGAATTACCTAGTTTTGAACCCATTTCATGTGATACCTACCAGTTCTTTGTTTAGAAGAGTGTTTTCTGTTTGCTTTCTTGGTACCTTATATGGTAACATGGATCATCATATGCCTCCTCAGTCATCTCTGTTTGAAATCAGAACTATACTTTGGATGGCTTTTCCTTGTACAGCTGTCCAAACATTTGATTATTCTTTCTTTCATTCTCCAAAGGTATTTTATTCTTACGCATTCTTCTGTATCTTATTTGATGCAGGTGGATAAGGTTGAGGGAGGATCAGAGCTATTCATGTTACAGTTGAACCTTCAATTTATTAAGTGGTGTAACAGTGTCCTGTAGTATTTCCTGTGTGCTTTTGACCCCACTGAACACAGAGCTGATGTTGTCATAGAATATGAGTCTTTTGGAACATCAGGATCTCATTCCTGAGTTGTAATTGTCCACTCAAACCTATCCTTTTTTTTTCTATCTGTGCAAGTTAGAATTGTTTTTTTCTATCATTACAACCTTCACATATATTGAATGTCACCATTGTTTTGTCCTAACAATGAGTTAGGACAGTGACATCGTTCTACAGCTCTCCAGTAACTATTCTTTGTATGACCAGTGATGTTTTGTCATTTTGCAGATGATTAGTGAATTCTTAAGCCATGCACACTCTAGCCAGCACAAATATATTTTGGAATAATCTCATTCCACTGTAATTACATTGTTTTTGGTTTCCCATGTTTTACCAATCATTTATCAGGGGGCCTTCCCTCCTACCTTATGGCAGCTCAAAAGTTTCTGATGAGAGATTTGTGGTGAATGCCATTTGGAAGTGCAAGTAGAGTACAGAAGTCAGACTTTTTCTTGTTTGCTTATTTGCTGATTCCACTTATTTTAGCTTAAAATGACCACAGAGAAAATAATAGTACTAATAATTGTTTAAGTACGATAGTTCTACAGTATTAATAATAGATGATGAGACTTCCTGTCCTTGATGAAACTTAAAAAATTGCAATAGGGTTTCCTTGATTTTTATATGCTTTTTGTAAAATTTCCTTTACTTTTCTTAGATTGCTTAATGACATTTTTGTGTTTAATCTGTTAGAGAAAAGATCATTGTAAAAAACTTGTAGAGAGCATTTCAGCTTTCTGAAAGATCCTTGCTTTCTTTGAATATCATGTTGTCCTACTTCTTAATCGTACCAGGTGATCTTTTGCTCTGTGCTTCCTGTATGTTTTCTTTTGACAAAACAAACAAGCAAAAAAACCTCTTCTACCTTTAGACTGAATTTTGTTCAGTCTCCTTTAGTTTTAAATTAAACATGAAAACATAAATTCATGTAAACAGCGTTGTAGTGGGTTCGTTGATTTCTTATTGCCCCTTGGAAAATGTTTCTTATGTCTGTGCTGTTAGTTCTGGTGATATTTTCTAACTGAAGCCCTCGGTTCACTGTCTTGAACCAAGAAAATGATTGTATGTTTTGTGGGTTCCTGAATTAGCTTGTTCATGAAGTAGGACTGGACTTTACAGTATCTAAAACAGCCTTAATGCTGCACATCGATGTTTACTCAGTAGGCATAAGATAATTGAAATCTTCCAATACTACTACTGTTTTGTGTCCTTGTATATTCTCTGATCTCCTTGACCGCATGGGTTACCTGCTTCCTTTAGTCAGGTAGTATTGGTTTGGGAATAGCATGAAGAAAGAAGAGTTACTTCTGCATGGAATATTTTTGTAAAGAGAATAGGAATAAAACTGTTGATTTGTTCTTTGTGTTACCCTGTGGTAACAGCAATATCCATTATGTCACAGACTCTCATGACAGGGACTCACTGTGGAGCAAGAATGGAATGAATGTCTTCATATTTTTTTTTTCTGTCCCAGTATTTCTTGGGTTGTTGCAGTTAGCTGGACTAATCTCTCAGCTTAATCTTTATGAATTTCTTTTATACAAAGCCTTAAATGTCCAATATTTTAACTGGGAAGACTGTAGTTTAAAGTTGAAGCTGGAGTCTTTTGAACATTCAGCTTCATTCCATCATCTGCATCTGGAGATCTTGCTTTTCTCACCTGACACTTCAAGAGAAAAATTAAAACATAAATCTTATAAAATGACTTACCATTGAGGAGCAAGTATAGAATATAAGACTAGTGCATATATGCATTATCAGCTATATCATCTTGTGCATATTCTACCATAGAGTTTTTCAGACTGAGAATCTTGTAAATAAACCATTTGCCTTTTGACCACTATTTAACACTCAAAATCCCAGAGTCAAACTCTGATATTAAAGTTGACAGTTGAGTATGTTAATTGTCTGTCTGTATGTAAAGTAATCAAACTAGTTTGCAAGCAGAATGGAATTTAGACAAGAGATGCAAAGAACAAACTTAGTGTTTGACTGGTTTAAAACTTTAGTCTTTGTAATGGTGGTTGAAATAGGAGTATCTAGCTTTCAGGTGGAGTTTCGTGGCAAGTCATAAAGATAATTTAATCATATTAAAGCATCACAGGTAGATATATATTTCTCCTTTTTCCTTTCCAACCACATCTAAAAACATTCTATATGCTTTGGATTTTACAATGCCTTTGTGGTTGCCTGGTTTCTCGACAGTCGCTGTGAGAGTTTTCCCTGGTTTAAAAAAATGGAAGCTGAAAATGCTGCTAGATGCATCACTAGACTTTGTTTTTCATAGCTAAATGCAGAATTGATTTTCAAGATGTTTTTAGAAATTTAGTAATGTGTGTCTGTTATTTTCATTTTTCTTGCCCGTATAATTTACTTTATGCATTACTATCCATTTCTGATGCACAGTAATACTTCAACTTTTTTCCCTATTTTTAGATCCATAGAAGTAAAAACAAATGGAAATTTCATCTCAAAGATGGCATCATGAATCTTAACGGAAGAGATTATGTATTTTCCAAAGCCATTGGGGATGCAGAATGGTGAAGTTTTTAAAACAAAACAAAAAAACTCCCTGTAAAAGGAAAAAAAAATCAAAAGCAGGAAAGGTTGAGACTTGGACTTATACTCCAACCAAAATGTGTATCTGCACATCAGAAATAAAGCATAAACAAAAGTATTGGAACAAAGGTAAAATGTGGCAACAAAGACACTACTTCAGATGAGCAAGCCATGGACTGTAGCAGCTATAGCATTGTCTGGGAGCTGGTTTTGTGTGTTAGGAATACCTTAATTATCAATTCTACATACAGGTACCTACAGCTGGTATTTAGCATGTAAAGCTTTGTCCCCCCCTTCTTCCCTTGGTTTAAGATTTTAAAATACTTCTTCCACTGATTGAAGGAACTCTTCCCTTTGATAGATTATTAATCTGAAAATGCTTATTGTGTGTACAAAACTTTGCTTTGAACACTTCCTTTTGGTAGTGAGGATGGTCAGAATGTTACTTAAACTGCGTGCAAGCTTTGTACAGAAGGGTAAGAATTAAGGTGTTAAATTTTAAATAACTTGTATAAGGAAAATATTTTTAATTCTGATATGCTCATTAATTATAATAACTATTTGTTGTTTTCAGTTCAGTTCCCCATAAACATGTTGTTGTTCCTAGCAGTTATAAAATGCTAAAATGATCATTTATATTTCAAAATTATTTTAATTTCACGTGAGTGATACCTTGCATTTGGGGCTGTATTTTTTTAAATACTAAGCACCTGTAGCTCTGGGCTCCCCCTGCCCCAAAGTCAGACTGCTTAACTTTTTAACTATATTCTTACTGTTTGGTGGTGGTTCAGCATCATTGAACTGAAACGAGTTTCCATTGACTTCTTAAGAAGGCTTTGAAGAGCTTCTGAATCAAATGTGTAGGTAATCACTTAATAGATGCATTCCTTCATCCTACTCACTATGTCTGTAGTCCGGACATCCCCAAATTATTGAACAGAATGCAAGAATGACTCAATTTTAATATAGAAAGTAACATAAAAATTCTAACATCCTGGCTACAACTCCGTTAATCAAAGATCTGGTTTTCTAAAAAAGTATAACTGTCAGTTACCTGCAGCAGTTAATCTCTCTAAAGTTTCCAGGTGACATGTAATTTTATGAAGAGAGCTGCACAGCTTTGAGAACACAAATTTTGTTAAAGTGTCTTTGGACTGACTTGGTAACAGAAAATTGAGCAGTCGGATGCACTAAATCTTGTGTAGCGACTTTCTCACTTGCCTTTTCCAGAGGTGTTTTTTTTTTTTTNTTTTTTTTTTTCTCTCCTGTGTGTGTGAAAAGCAACAAGGTTGCTCCCCCCTGCTTCTCCTCCTCTCTTGAGAACTGAACATCTTTTTTCATGCATAGGTTATTCTGGCAAACCCTGCTTTCAGAAATGCAGTTACTTTTGAATGAGGAGAGGGAATGGGCATTATACTTAGAAACTGTTGAGGAGGGAATGTTCATGTGGCTCACCATTTCAAAAAAACTTCTTTCACTGAGTGCTTGGAAAGGCAATGAAATGGACACAGCAAAGATGATTTTTAAATAAATTGGGGAAGACTTGCAGAAGCAGACATTTGACCCATGAGTTCTGACCTTTTAATCTTGAGAATGAAACTTACACATCATTATTTAATAAAATCACAAGTGTATTTTGGCAGTGTATAAGCACTGCCCTAATTTTCATTCTCTCTGATTTACTTGCCTTCAGGTGCATTCATAGTCTCAGTAGTATATAAAAAAACAACAAAAAAAACAACTCCAAATACATTGTAAAGAGGTTTTTTTGCTGTGATTTTGTACACCTGTGCTCTCATTGATAAAGACTAAAACTGCCTGTAGGCCATGTCTAGAGCCATATGGTTGTTAGTAAGCTATCTACATATGTAAGCTTTATGATAAGTTAATTGATACTTCTTCTAATTCATTCTTAAGTAATGTCATCATCATTTAGAGTACATTTTTTGGCTCGGGGCTTCAAGGTATGTCAAACTTATTGGTGTTTGCTTTCTTCTGAACAAAGCAGATATTTTATTTTTTTATTTTATTTTATTTTATTTTATTTTTACCACTGTTGACACTTCTATGTACAACTGCAATGAAATCAATAACATACCAACTAATTCCTTCCCTCACCTTTTCCATATCTATTACCAGTGAGTCTTAACTAGCGGGCTTCAGAAAAATTCCCATAACACTGCACAACCAAACCAACAAAAGGAAAAAAATCACTTTCGGTATAGATTCCTGTTTATACTACTGGAACACAGATTACTTGGACAACACTTTGTTTTCATACATCTTAGTAATTTTTTCACCAACATAGGCATACTAGAAGCTGCATAGCCTTTTTATTTATTTTTAAGGGATAGCAGAACTTTAAAGGTAACTTAAGCTTATACTATTCTAAAGGATGTATGAAGCTATCTGAACTTTCACAGTCTCTTGCAAGCTAATTATATGGAATGCTTTTCAGATAAGAAGTTTTGTCTTCAGATACAAATACCTGTGAAGCTTTCTGAAAGCCAGTCAAACATGAACATACCAAACCGTGCTCTTATTGCTACATCAAGTGTTCCTTTATTAAATCAAAAAAGCATGTTTTAATTTTATTTTATTGTAGCAGCTTGCTGTAAGAATGTAGTTTGCTTAATTTTACTATTGTACTTGAATTTTAATCATGGTTTTAACAATGTAACTGAACAGACCATTTCACTAGGTTCCACAGAAACCATTCCTTTCAGAGGGCAAGGGATTCCCATGTTCATAGTTCATAAATAATATTTTTTTTCCTTTGAAATAGTTCTTTGTTGCTGATTTTTTTTCTTTCAAATAGTTCAGTATTATGGAAACAATT
The DNA here is from genome assembly GCA_013399115.1 of Anseranas semipalmata. Taxonomy (NCBI): domain Eukaryota; kingdom Metazoa; phylum Chordata; class Aves; order Anseriformes; family Anseranatidae; genus Anseranas; species Anseranas semipalmata. Next base: position 806,883 of record VXAA01000556.1, read on the forward strand.
AATGATTTCAAGAGGGCTTATGTTAAAATTTGCACAGATAATGGAGCACCTTTTTATGATGGAAAAAAATGGGGAAAGATAACTTCATAATTATAACCATGATGGCTGATGGAAACTTGCAGAGCAACTGGGCAAAATTGGGAGTCTTGTGCCTTTTCAGTTTGCAGAAAACCTGTTTTGCCAGTGTGACAATTTTTGTTGTGTTATTTTTTTGGATTCCCGAGAGAGTAAATTTCCTGCAGTGCTCAATCATAAAAGCAACTTTTTTGCTCTAATTCTGTTGGGTTCTAGTGTGTGCAATCATTTAAAAACATCTAAGTTGAAAACAAATTGAAATATGTTTTCTGTTAAGGAGATAATAGATAATTTAGTCACTTAAGGAACTTTATATTGGACTATTTAAATAAAATATGATTTTATTCCCCCTGAGTTGCTGGTTAGTGACAAGATTTCTTTGAGGCTTCATACTCCTTGTTCCTTCATTGTATTCACAAGTTGCATTTGAACATCATTCAGTTTCCTAAACACAATTTAAAGTGATAATTGTGGTCTGAGTTTATTTCCAAGAACACGATACTTGATTCTGAAGCACAGTTTCTAGAAAAGAGCAAAGAACATGTTTTATCATGTAACAGATTTTTTACAAATGTTTTTCTATTTCTGCTGCAGAATAGGATTGTTAAAGAAAATTTGAGTCTGTGAAAATAATTCCACCACTTGACAGTTAGCAGTAATTATGTCACTGTAAAACATTGCCAGAATAAAATTCCTTCATTCCAGTGAAGCAGTTAGAGACCGTGTTAACTAAAGTTCATTTTGATTCAACCTCCTCAATTTGTAAAAATTCCTTTAAAAACAAAATGAAAAAAGCCAAAATTCCTCCCAAAGCAGAAGCTTCCTAATCGAATGCAATAAAATGTTCAGGAGGTGAAGAGCGGTTTTAGGATAATGCACACTGATTGATACTGGGCTGCTTTACACAGCATCGTGGGGTTTGTTGTGTGCCGCACCCCCCCATCCACACACACACACCCAACTGAAATTAGAGTTGTTCTCAGACTTTGAGAGTAATGACTATAAAAGATGAGAAACTTGCACATTGTTTTGTATTGGTGTCTGGCATTTAAAGTCTTGTTTTCCCATTGCTGTGATTGGTTGGGAAATGTGTAAAAAACAGTCCATTGGTTTCCCTGTTGTCTACTTTTTTTTTAGGGAGTTCATGCAGTGTGTCTTTTAATTATTATTTGATGGATTTGACATTGTGGAACAAAAGGAGTTTTTTTTTTTTTTTCTTTTTTAACAGAATGAACTACCTTGGGTTAGCTATATGTACAGTCATCCAATGAGACATGTTCCAGAGTGCATAGGGTACCAATAGAATATGGAGTGGGGGAATATCCTTTTTTGCTGTTCTGAGCTACTATTGTCAACTGCTGTTGTACATATACTGTTATGTGTAAGGGGGTAAATATATTTATTATGTTTGTAAAATTCATTCTGTACAATTACAGATCAAGGTTGCTCCTCTGTGATATACAGGATATTATGTTTCAAAGGCCATGCTTGGAATACAATTAGAGAACTTAGTATTTTGATGTACTAAGACCTATTTTAAGTTTAATATTTTGCCTTTGCAAAAACTTTAATTAAAGATGTTATTTAAAAATGTTTGCCACTTCATTTACTATCTTGCATGTGCATTTGTTTAATACATGATGTTTAATGTTTATTACTCTCATAACACTGAAGATTCTGAATTTATTTTCTTCACATGAGTAACTTCTCTGTCACCTACTTGTTGAGTTCGCTTTGTAGGCTTTCCATTTAACGTAATCAGAATGTCATAAAAAAAAATCAATTTTAATCTTGATGCCAGACATCTGTATTTAAGAATTATTGCCCTATGATAACTTGAGACTTAGGTCTTGAGACAAGATTGGTTGAATAACACGGTGTCTGATCTGGAATGTTAGTCCTGTAAATGGAAATGCAAAACAATACTGAAAATAAAATACACAGTTGGAGAAGAGCAGGCTGATCAAAAAGGTTTCAACAGTGAAACTGATTTGACAGAATTGCTTTCTAGTGTAAGCAGGTGACATCCTTTTAATTCTGGATAGTCTTTAATTTTATGGAAAAACCATACTGCTTTTTCCATAAAATTTGTCTTTCTTACCATTTTCAAAAGGATTTGGAGATGATTCTGAATAAATATCAGAAATTATGACGTTCTAACACTGCTGTCTGAGCTTGCATACTGTGTAAGAACAAAAATAGCTTGGAAAAATGGCCTGCAATTCTGGCCAAAATATTTTCAAAAGGACCCCAAAAAAGAGGAGGAAGAGCAGAACAGTGCTCTTCCTTCTCCTTGTAGTGCTACTACAAATCAGTAGCAAACTCGTT
>VXAA01000556.1:809392-887177 GCA_013399115.1 Anseranas semipalmata
CAAAAGTATTTTTTTTTTTTTTTTTTTTTTTTTTTCAAAATCAAGCGTACTTAAAATACCAGATTTTTCCAAATGATTTCTTTATGGCTTTATTCTTTAATTGCAGAAGTAAGAGAGGATAAGAATCTTAGGATCTTAGCATAGCTTTTAATTTATCCCCATTTAATCTCAATTAGACATCATTCTTGCAACTTGTCTTAAAACTGTGTTACCTTTGGAGTCTGTGTTTTGCATTGTTTTTTCGAAGTAGGGCTTTTGTTTGTTAGAAGCCTAGCTAAAGACTGTAGGTCTTGCTGCTTACTGTCGGAGCAGGCTCTTTTTTCAAACTATTTTTTCACCACTAATGGGATTATGCCAAAACCACTCTAATCCTTTCAGATGTAATGACATCTGTCGTTCAACTGCAGGTCATTTGACTGTACTATTTTCTACCTTCATTGTGGCTATATAACAATCAGAAAAGTATTTTTATTACAAAGTATTCTTTAGTGAAGGCTTTTGACAGTTATTTTTGTGTGAAATGCCTGTGCAATTAAATCTTTTTACATGGTATAAGCGTCCATGTCCCTGCTTGACTTGAAAAAGGGTAATCTGAAATAATGAGGTAACGCGGAGACAGAATAAATACTGAAAATACACTTTGCTTTCCAAATGAGTACTGAGTTACCTATTAGCTTCCATAGTTCAAAATCCCCTCTCTGAAGATGGGTACTGGCGAGCTGGTATTTTAAAATGCCTTTTAGTGATTATTTTTTAAAAATACAGCTGGGTGTATTTGGTTTACACTTTCTTGTTTTGTTTTTTATTCTTAGTTCAGTTTGTACAAAAAGTTACTGAAATTGAAAACAGCACGTGTTTAATTCAGATAAGTGCATTTCAATAACAAATCCAAAACAAAGCCTATCGTTAAATTGTAAAAAAAATCTTTAAGCGAAAAAACTGTTACATGTGGACACATGATTCTGTCATGTTAGAAATGCTTTTCCTTTGCTAGAGGTACCAAATGAAGCAGAACTGCACTGCAGACAGGCCCTCTGGGCACCCGAACAGAAGACATGTTTGGAATCCCAAGAGAGCCGGGACACTGCTTTTCAAGCTGCAAGAGTCAGTGCCAGGAGCTGGCAGGATTTAATGCCAAGGTAAAGAAAAATCCTATCTAGCAGGCATAAGTTGATGATGGACAAAATGGTCTGGACTATCAAAAAAAGGAAAGCAGTCTTTTCTACTGAACCACCTTGCTTCCTGATTTTTCCAAAGGCTTGTTCCCATTTCTCGTAGGAATCCTGCTGCAAGGTCCCCGCAGATAGGGCTCCACGTGTCCTGCCTGACCAATGCCTGAGGATTTCACACAGACCTTTCCCTTCCGAGGAACTGGCTAACTCCCGGTGGGCTGCCCAGATTCAGCAGGTAATGTTTTCTGAGAAACAGTGTTCTAGGAAGTACAGCATTTCTGAAAATTATACATCGTAGAATTCACCCCATGGAACTTCGGCTTGTAGATTTTGTTCTGTCTTGGGTTGCTCATTTCTCAGAAAAATCAAATTTTTGTAGGATGGAAGTTCTTTCCTTCTGGGCTTACCTTGTTAGAGCTTTTAACAAGAAAAAAAGGTTGGTGTCGGAAATAATATTTCTGACATATTATTCCCTGTGAACTGAATTTGTCTGATTTCAACAAACAGTTTTAATCTTAAAACGTTAAAGCAGCATCTAGTAAAATTTCCTGCGTGTGTAGAGAGTTAACAAATTGCTTGATAAGTGTGATGGTGCAATACTAATGCTAAAAGCTGTTCAGTTAAAGAAGAAATATATTCGTGTTGCAGCTACTTCTGCATTTACCACAAGTTGTTTTTGGAAGGGTGCAGAGAGGAAGTGGAGCAGTTCTTAATTTTAGGAGATCAAATTGCTCTTAGTGTTTATTTAGAATAGCTTTTGGCTTTCATTTTTTGTTCTAAATTGTTCTGTTCATACCCTTAATCAGCTTTCTAATTTCTCCCTGAGGTAGCTATGTATATGTTGCCAGGTAGCTAAAGTCAGTTCTAGACAATAGGTATGCGGAAAATGTACGTCATATAGAACATAGGATTTTTGCCATGGAAGGGGAAGGAGACTTAAAGAGACTCTGGAAGGAGGAAACCGAGAGAACACAGGATAAAGATAAGGTAGTCAGACTTTTTACAAAAAAACTGAAAGAGTGCAAACATACTTAGTGGTAGAAAGAGAAGTGTATGTAAGGAACAAAACTTTTTTTCTTGGACTTTTCATGGTAAAGTGCATCTGCCAGTGTGTCAGATGTCCCTTCGAATTCTCTTTTAGCAAAATATACATCATTGCTGGGTTGAACTGGAAGTCTGCAGCTAGCTAAACAGAATTATCTGTTGTTTCCACAGCTCCCTCTAGGCAGCAGCAGTAATCCATGTATGATTTAGGGAATTCTTTGACTACAGTCAGGCTACAAACAGCATTGTACATGTAACACAAATACAACCTTCATGCTGCTTGGTATTTCAGTGCTATCCTATATATGCCAGTCAGCAACAAGCCATGGAGAGGACAAACATTTAGACAGCGCCTCAGAAATTTGAGTGATAAGTTTTTTGCTAAAGCCCACATTACTGCTTGGATTTTATTTGTTGCAGCTTTCCTTCACGTAAGGCACTATTACCTTTTCAAAGAAAAGCTGCTGTTATTTCAGCTCGAAGACAACTGGCGTGGGTTTCGCAATCTAGCCAGTTACCAGTCTGGGTGTTTGCAACAGGGAGGCTCTTGGCAGCAAAGTAGTTCTTTAAAAAAGTATCCCTGTGTGTGTATGTGTGTGCATATATATACATATATACATATATACATATATACATATATACATATATACATATATTTATATATATATATATGTAACATTCCACTCTCATTGTAATGACTGTTTAGTGAGCTCTTATATATGTATAATGGATGAAGTTGATGTTCACAGCAGATGTCATTCCTTAAAAAAGAGAGAAGAAAAATAGAGAACTCAAGGGTTCTCCATTTGTCATCACAGCTGCATAGTGAGTATCTGAGAACCAAAATGAGCATGCTTGTCCATCCAACACATTAATAAAGCTCCATGAGCTTCAGCTGAACCACACAGATGTGTAACAGTAAAGATGTGGCTTCAGGTGACCACACGTACAAAGCTTGGCATTGTATATAATCAGAACAGCATGGAATGCTCCTACCCAAAAAGCAGGGTGCGTTTCAAGTTGATTCATATTAATCCTGCAGAAGGTAAGCTCTTGGAAGGAACAGGTTCGTGATGGCCCAAACGAGTTCCAAATCCTGTGCTGCAGTTGATGAGACTTTTCCATGTTTTTGGAACACACAATATTTTCAGGGTGGAAAATAAGGACTGGCAGTTAGAAAACTAAAAAAATTCCACAGGATTAGTATCCTGTCTAATAGGAGAACCTGAGATAGTTTGAAGTACTGTAGCAATTCACACCAACGTGTGTGCACTTGGCGGGTGCAGAGTGGGAAAAGGAAGTTAAAGCTGGTGGGTTCTGCTGATAAAATGGTCTGCATATTGACCTTATAGAGCCTCCATTTGTTCACTTTCACATCACTATAGTCGCACAAAAATAAGTTGGGCCAGATAGAAGTAACTAAACAGATTAAAAGTATTTCAGTTTTGATATAGATGTATTATTGGACCAGTATGAATTCTAGGTCTACAATGCTGTTAGAATGTCTCAGTGTGCGTCACTGAGACCTCTTAACCGCCTTCTGTTCCAGGGCATGATAATGGCCCTTCACAACTTGTGCCTTAGCCCACAAAGCCTCCATCAAAGTGCAGTACAATGTCATGTTTTCAGAATCCCTTCCAAGGAAGAGGGGCGTGCACAACACAAAGGCATGATTAGATGTCCAGCTAATTTTGTGCCTTACCCTATCCAATTTTAACTGCAAGCCAGAAACCATTTGATCACTGAGTGGTTTTAGACTAAGGATGCCTGGCATCTGTTAGGAAAGAAAAATACAGATTATGCTGCTGTTGCCAGACAGCCTGGAAGAAGGGTTTGGTTCATTTTAACACATAAGTATAGGAGGTCTGCTTAGATCAAGCTTTGCTTTTTAAGGAGATTTTTTATACAAATTTTCCAAAGACTATGCTGTAAGCATTAATGTATAAATTATCCAGCAATAAAGGAAATGGATGTGCATTTCATTTATGTTCATAAGCCAAAATGCTATGGTAGTGATTCAAAATTTACCTTTTATTACTTGTGCTATTTTCAGATTCCAGGATTCTGTACCAGGGTGTGCTTTACTTTGAATGTAGCTGACCCATTGCAGGTGGTGTCATCTGTCTACTCATTCAAGAAAACATGTCTCTCCTTAGGCGGAGAGAAAGGAGATTAGCACAGGTCAACTATAGCCAGTTTAAATTGCTCAGAGAAATTCCAAGTCTCACAACTAAGGCTGCAGCTCAGCTTTATAGCTTTTTTCTTTGCTGTGTCTGAGAATGAAGAAGTCTTTCATAGTGTATTTATTGCCCCTATAAATTATGCAAATAGAATCACAGAAGATGTTGAGAAAATATTGGCATTTTCTGCCACCCTGAAACAGGATTTTTACATTCTGTTCTCCCATCTGAAATCCTAGAGCCAGCCAAAGTCCTGAAGACTGTGACTCTTGCCATTTCTGTGCAGGGTTTTGAGTGAGGACGGCCAGTCTGTGCCCTTGCACTTGAGCCATGAGGTTAAATCCGTTGAGGTAGTGTTGTGAACTGGGACTGGGCTCTTCTTCATTCAGCTAGATTTTTAACTATGCGGGCTCTGTGATGAGGCCTATTGAAGAAGGATGCAGTTTTAAAGACGTCTTTGCAATCCGAATTGGGGAACTGCTTGAACACAAGAACAAGTAAGTGGCTGTCATGGAACAGACTAAAAGTCCATCTATGCCAGAATCCTGATTGTGACCTGGTAACGAGGTGTGGTGAGGGAAGCATAAAAGAATAGGCAAGTATGTATGATACCCTCCCCAAGTGCACCCATCTACCATGCAATTGCTGATCAGAAGTATCATGAGACAGAACTTTTGTGTTTTTAAGTATCTTTCCATAGATTTATTATAATTTCTGAATTTACGAATTCTTAGTCTCTCCCTAAACTTCTGCTACCTACAGCATGCTTTGACAAGTTCAGTAACTCAGCTACTCCAGATGCTCACAACTTTATCAAGCTGTCATCTCCCTTCTAGGCTGAGGGGTCCCACTTTTCTTAGTCATTCCTTAGCCATAATTCCAAGCCTTTGGTTCTCCTTTCTACCCTGCTCAGAACCTTACCTAGTTCTATTACATCTTTCTGTTGCAGAGATGAGAGCTGCACTTTACTCAAGATACAGACAAGATGTGGATTTATATAATGATATAAGAACTACTTGCTTTATGTTCTGCTCCTTTCCTCACAATGTCATTTGATTTGCCTTTTTGATGTGTAGGAGGCATATGCTGACATTGTCATGGACTTCTCTGTTGTACCCCTAATATCTTGTTTCTGAACTGTGTTTTTCAGCTAAGAAATCATTTAAGTTGTGCATTTTTTTTTTTTTCGATGCATACCACTATCTACACTGAATTTCTCTTGCTAGTCATTCAGTCTTAAAGAGTCTTTCTACAGTTGTTCATAGCCATCTGTTGTTCTTGGTGCTCTGAATACCTCACTATGGTTGCAAACTTTACCTTACCGTTCATTTCTTGTTCCAGGTCCCTTATGCACATACTGAACAGCACAGGGCTCCCGGAAAGACCTATTTATTGCTGGTCATTTTTTGGCCCATTGGCCAACAAAGCTTGCCTATAAGCTTAATTGTCCTAGTTACCCAGTTAGCATCTACAACTGAGAAAAAGATTCCTTGCACAGTAAAGCTTTGTGAGGAGAGAAGCACAATTACAAGCAATGGCATGGTGCACAGATACTGAAGGCAGCTGTGTTTTTTGGGACAGGGAGGGTATGTCAAGACTTGACTGATATTTGAACATTTTGACAATTTTCAGCACTAGGAATTGTCCCTCACACTTTTTCCAGGTAATGCAATGATCCATATATAAAAGATAATCAGTTTTTTCCACTGATGAGAATTACTGAACATAAAATTTGGGGGCATAAATTTTGACAAATTCAGGATGAGGGATGTTCACTCTGTGGTGAAACTCAGTGGGGAGGGATCTTGTGTAAGATTGCATGTGGGCAGATTTGTTTAGCTATTGTGAGAATTCTTGCTGCAGTCTCTCTCCACCACACCAGTTTCTTACTGTGTGTTTTCTCATGAAGTATCCAATCCTTAGACATTGTGGTTGTCACATACACATTAAGTTTAGCAAGGAGGGTGGAAAAGATCAGATACCAGATTTAGTCTTTTGTCTCTCATGGCTGTTAAGTGATTCTTCTGACTATTCTCAATATATTTAATGATGATTTTGGAACCCCAGAGCTCAGCCATAATACTACTGTTTCTTTCCATCTCTGCTGCACTGTCTGAGATGGCCATTTAGGACAAACTTTTCTCAGCTAGTGGTGGGGAAGAAAATAAAATATCTGTCAAACAGTGTGTTAGTCTTTTTTGTCTGTGTGTTAGCCAAGGAGAACGATGAAGTTAAGTGCAGGAGAAATAGTCTCAACTTCTTCTGTAGGAAAAGTATTTTAAAACCTGCAGGAAAACTCGGTGGGCCTCTTACGATTTCAAACAAAACATTTTATTCCAATGCTCTGCATTATTCTGAAGTATTCTAGAGAAAAAAAAAAATGTACTTACTGCCAGAAATAGTACATCTTGCTGAGACATTTAAAATAGCAAGTATTACATCAGGGTGTATGCAAAACCAAAAATGGCTGAAAGGATTGACCAGAGCAGAAATGCAAGAGAATATCTATAGGATACAACTATTTACAAGTAAAAATATGACAAATAATTTATTTAAAGTCTACTGCATGGATGTTTCCCATAGCTTTTTAAATATTTTTTCATCAGGATAAACACAAGAAAGAATATGCAAGACAAAACAGAAATATCTAACTTTGTTCATAAAGGCAGTATCACAGAATCCTTTCAATTGACTAAATATATGCAGTGATGGGAGATAAAGTTCAATAATGTGTAAATACATGTCTTCAATAAGTAACAGCAAATAGCTGTATGAATTCAAAAGTTTACTGCAGTCAGTCCAAAATAGTGCATCTTTCCAATGTCCTAGTAGTTTCCATGGAATGAATCTTCTGGTTTCATTTAAGGTGAAAAGATGTTTGAAATAAGTGATCTGTGGTACTTTTAAAAATGCTTTTAAAATGATGATTTAGTCTTTCCTCTCTTTCTGAAAAAAGATACGATTCAAGGTGGGGTTTTTCTTCCCCCACTGGTACATTAGTACATACGAAATTTGTAGCATATATATACAGTATGTGCATTGGAACTTGATTGCCTTAGCTGCTGATGAAGTGATAAAGTATGGATGGACAACTTTTTCTCCTTTTAACGATAATTCCAGTATCAGAAGGACAACAGAATCTGAGGGCGGGGGTTGCATCTGTAGTGACTTACTTCATATGGTGCTCTTGGACAGGGCCAGGGCGCTCTGTATGCAACTGTTCCAAGCGTGTTTGCCCTAGGAAATTCTTCTAATTCTTAATTCTTCTTCTTAAGAAGCTACATTTACATTTCTGATTAACACCAGCTGAGTCCAGGTCACAGAACAGTTTCTGTTTCAAAGTTAGCTAAAAGTCAAATGAAAGTGGAAGCATGCCCCTCCCCAAAGTAAGCAGCTAAATTAATCTGTAGTGCAAGATTTAGGTTTTTGATGGAGTTAACAATGACGGAATATATTTTATATGAGACCATGTCCCAGTGTTGACGAATCTAGACCCTTTTTTCTGTTCACTGAAGCAGCCTTTATTTATAATCAGGAACATGGAATCAAATTGTGTTTGAACTGGAGTATGTACATGGCATTTGCAATCATACAATTGCTGGCTGTAGTAGCTTATAGTTGGAAGGGCTCTATCATTATGTTTGTGTGTATCCACACAAACTCACATTATGAAAGATTTGACTACTGTCTGTTCAGTTTAATCACTATTCCCCAAAGACTATAATTCCATTAAAATTGTATAGACATTACAAAATGAGCTTTAAAATACCTACTGAAGGCAGAGATTCACTCAATATTCTCTGTTATCATGGTAGGCCTTCCAAATAGATGGGTGAAATGATCAATGGCAATCTTCATACCAATCCTACAGAGCTAGACTCTACGTTTGGCTGAGAACAGGTCTGATCCTGCTGTCGAAACCAGGCACTCAGGTCACACAAGTGTTAACAAGCAACCTGATGCAGAGCAGCTCCTACCCCGAGTCCTGATGTCTGCAGGAGATGTAGAGAGCCAGGCACAAGCTCATTTGATTGCAGCATGTGGATGAACCCAGCACAGCCAAGCTTGACCTATGGTCTGGCCCTATTTAGCAGCAGGCATGCCAGAAGAATGCTTTAGTGCTTCACTGTAGCAAGAGTCTGTGTGATGTTCCTTGTATCCGAGCTTGCATTTCCTTAAGCACAGTGTGGAGTGTGTACCTAAGCTGCAGGCATGCAGCGGCCAGCCATAAGCTAACCATGTGGTGTATATGTAGCTGTACTGCAGCGGTTACAACGTTCAGATACAGATCTCCCCACAAGATGGAGAGAGGTTCTTAAAACGTGTTGGAGGAGCTAGCAGCTGGCCTTCAATTCAGTAACTGAAGGGCATGAAGTAACCTGAAGGCACAATCCACTCCCTTTGTCTAAGTGTAGGTTTGAGGCAGCTCAGCATAGCAAATGCTAGAAGGAAAGTCATTCTACCTCTGTAAGAGAGAGGTAAGTAGGGATTGCAGTAGTTACAGGTGTAGGGAAGCAGTAGTTACTGTTCAACATAATAAACATGTGCAGATTCATAGAATCACAGAATGGTTGAGGTTGGAAGTGACTTCTGGAAGTCATCTGCTCCAGCCCCCTGCTCAAGTAGGGCTACCCAGAGCAGGGTGCCCAGGACCATGTCCAGGTGGCTTTTGAAGATCTCCAAGGAGGGAGACTGCACAATCTCTGGGCAACCTCTGCCAGTGCTCTATCACCCACACCGTAAAGTGCTTCTTGATGTTCAGATTAAACAGTACTGGAGTTGAAGTACTGGTGAAGAATGGATAGTTGCGTTAAAATTTAGTACAGTCTTAAGTTTCAACCAGCAAAAACATATGAACACCATTAAGTTGACTGGGTAGACTGGTCTTCAAAAGCAATTCACACTAAACATCTCCTACGTAGGTTTATCAAAAAGTGAGAAAGTGATAGTAAGGGAATTTTTTGCAACACACACAGACAAATGCCCTAATGTTTGTCACCAGTTATGAATAACAACAAAATCAATGATATTTGCCTTTTACTGCTATAATATGGATATAATATGAAGAGGCTTCTATTCCCACTTCACCCAAGTAAACCAAAAATTGCAAACAAAGGACTTGGCTTCATTTCAGGTCAGGATGGTAGAAGCAAAAGGAATCTGTTCTATTTTAGACCCTGGTGGAAGTTTAGGAATTTGTTATTAGACAAACAAACCTTTTGACATTTAGGCAGTTAACATTTGAGAGCTTCAACTTTTTAATATTTTTTTTAACCTCATTTTATCTATAAAACTGTATGTCATTTTTTAGTCATAACAGTACCCTGATGTTTTATGCTTGGTCTCCTGCTTCCTTAATTTTTTTAGATGAATGTACATTTCATATTTGCTGACTTTATTTCAATATATTAATTTTCCTCTTTATATAGAACTTTCACATCAATTTCCAGCAGCATCATTGGAACAGTATCTTGTCACCTGCACTGATAAGAACGTGAGACGAGGTTCAAGTGAAAGACTTGTCTTTCTGAAGGTACTTCAGACATCACAAGGACAGGGTAAGGGAAAAAGGATAAGGAGAAAATAGTATCTTCTCACTCAATTTTCTGTATGCACAACCACCTGTTGACCAGATTGTGGTTGTAATATTTTGAGATGTCATAGCTCAGTTTGCTTGTATTCCTCCACAAGAATTTGGTTTTGCATTGTCATAGCAGGAAGGTAATCGTTGACTGGGTCTTGAATGCTTGTAAGAATCTGACCTATCCCTCGGCTGATTCTCTGTCCATAAGAGCCACTGCTGTTTTTGGCTGAGATTGTCTGACCTCTGTAGACTTGAGCCTGATGCTCACATATGCCAAACTTGCTTAGCAGTATAAACACATCTCTTCGGAAAGCTTTGGTGAAGATAGCATATAGAAATGGGTTGGCACAAGAATTGAGTGGGTAGAAGAGTACCAGCAAAATCTTGGAATTAGTGACAGTTATCAATGGTTTGTTCATAATGGCAGATAAAGCATGGAAAGAGATGGGAGCCATGCACAGAAAGTCAGTGAAAATCAGCACAGCCATCCGCTTGGCAATTTTGGTGTCTTTGTCCCCTGACTTGTACTGAGGGTTTCGCACAGTGATATAGATTTTTATGTAGCAGGCACAAATGATAACAAAAGCAATAATGTTACATATTAAAACAAAGACAATGTAGGCTTCAGCAACTGGTGTTTCAGTGTCCATAGGCAAGCAGATGCTGACTTTGCTGTAGCTGCTGACTCCAACCAGTGGCATAAGGGCAAGAAGGAAGCACGAGAGCCAGCCTCCCAGCATGATAACTGAAGCATGCCGGAGGCGAATCTTTCGGTCTGGGCGCATGGCAAAAGTGATGGCATACCAGCGCTCCAGGGTGATCACAGTGAGTGTGTATATAGAAAGTTCACTAGCAAAGACTGTGAAAAAGCCTGCTGTGTTGCAACCAGGCCCTGTCTGCCACTCTATAGCATGATTATAGTACTCTGACCTGGTGTAGAGATCCACTGAAGCAATCAGGAGAAGGTATAACCCCATGCAAAAATCAGCAAAGGCCAAGTTACACATAAGAAAGCGTGGTACAGTCAATTTGTAATGGCTGGTCAGAAGGATGAAAAGGACAAAAATGTTACCTAGGATGGCCAGCAGGTTCACAAACCACACCACAATCCTCAGAAAACGGTATCCCATTATGTCCTCACAGGGATTAAACTCATCAGGCTCTGGAGTGCATATTACATCCTCATTGCCTCCACAGACGGGATAGTCATAATGACTGTCAAAGGCCTGGATGTCTTCCATTTGAGGGTTCTTGAGCTCTTGGCCAAACCCAACATTTCCTTCCCCGTGTTCTTCCAAAAAAATGTAATATTGGGAATTTTCATGAAAATTCCTCAACTTGGTGTTTTTGTCATACACAGTATCAGTGTGGTCTGTGTATTCTTCTGTATAATCTTTGTAAAATGGACCTCTGAGAGCTTTGAATGATCTTCTCTTACGAAAGCTGTGACTGCTGGTCTGGTTACACATCAGATACTCCAGAATTCTGAAAGAGTACAGGGGGAAGTTAGCACTGGCATTTACAGTCTGAGGTAAAAGAAGGGAACACTTCAAAAATAAATCACTGACTAAGAATGTAGCTACAAAAATGTAATCAGATATATTTTTGTTAACAGAACATAAAGTGCACAATAAGCTTGAGTGTTTCTGGGGTCAAACATCTCAGGAGACTTCATTATCAGAAAAGATGTTGTTTTGTTCTTTTTATTTTTTTTTAAACCTACATCTTTCCTTTCTCTATTGCTATCAGATAGCTCCAGTAGTAAATTAGCCTGCCACCATCTGTAATCCTTCTTCCTTCTTGGGATCTACAGTCTTAGTAGGTCACATGACTGTTTATAACTTAGATAATACACACAGTATTATTTTCCTTTTCATTTTTGCTCACAAATCAGTTTCTCCCAGAACTTCAATCATTTTCATTTCTGTTCTGTGTATTTCCTCTACTTTCCTTACAGCTAACTAGTGACATAGTTGGGAATACTGTGCACCATGGTCAAAAATTGTATTTTTTACTAGAAAAAAGTTGCAATTCAGCATCGAACTTTTTTGACCACTGCCATCCACTGTCACATAAGCGTTAGCATTTTTCATTTCCATTTGTTTAGAATTTGAGATCACTTACAATTTGAGATTGCATACAATTCAGTCTGAGAAGTGTCCATGTCCACTAATAGACAAGCACGTCCTTGTTTCTTTTTGTTATTAGATTGTGCTGGGTTCTTTCTGCACATTCTTCCTGTCCGGGTTTTGAATCTCTCCTCTGTTTTATTTGACTGTCCTCATTTTCCCAGTCCATTGTAATTGTGAATGTTATTGGTATGTGAGTTTATTTTTGAATAATTCGTACATTTATCATAGCATATTTTTAATATACTAAATGTTCCAACAGCAAATACTGCATTACTGAAGATCGAGGCTGTCTTCCTAAATCAAGGGCTGGCCTGAATAAGAGTTCATGGCTCTAAACCTTAATAAAATTTGCAGAAAATTATGCTGGATTTGAATTCTGCAGTAGAATGATGTTGCTAACCACAGCAAGTACTTCGCCGCTGTGTGCTCCCCTTCCTCCCCGTGCAGCAGATAAGTTGCTGTGTTGCATCAGGACATCTATAAATGTATTTTTTTCTCTCCAAGAGCTATCGGTACCTTTTCTGATGGGAGGCTGGAAATCCTGCCAAAATAGTTGTAACAGAGTCATGTATTCTTAGCTTTTTGGTTAGAAAACATCAGAAACACGATGTTTCCAAAACTTCTTTTTCCAGTCCTTGCTATAGCACGTTCAGGTTGTTCTTTTTACCCATTTTTTTCCTTTTGGGCTTAGCAAAAGGAAGAGCTGTTGCAAAAGGTCCAAAACATTCTGTCTTATATCAAAAATTCTTTCTTCTCTTAGAAATGTCTGTTTCAAAGAATGTCCTCTATACCTAGAACAATGTTCATAAAAGTGCCAATACATGTAACTTTATATTAATACTAAAACATTTTCTTCACTTAAATCCTTTAAAAACTCACCCACTGTTTTTTTTCCAGTTCTTGAAAGCACAGCAGTGACTTGGATAGGACAGATCAGCTCGCATTAGCTGAAGAAATATCTTTACAGCTGGTAATTTCTTTAAAGTCCATGTGTTTTTGGCCATTAGTTCTTTAAGGCTTTCCAGTCCTTTGGCTGGAAGATTAGCAATGACTGTTCTGGAGATATCCCTAGGTAAAGGAAGAAACGGACAAACTTCAGAATATCAAGTGACTGGATCTGAAACTTCAGATTCTTACAGTAATTTATGAGTTTCATAGAATTCTACAGCAAAAATCAAATCCAACGGAGGTGGGGATTTAGCAAGCTGCATGAATATATTCCACTCCTGAAGCACAAAAACTATTACAGCATATTCTTACGAACTAAATAAACCCTAACTTGACATCATGGACTGATTCAATCACTTAATTCACAGGCTCAGATACAACTAACAATTTAGCATATAAATAACTTTATGTACGTGAACATTTCCATATCCTTCAATAGGAATACTATGTATACTTTGCAGGTATGTACACATACTATTAGTATGTTCCAAAAATTTACTGTGTTATATCACTTTGCTAGGTGCTGATACCATTCAGATTAAAGTAGGAAAATTAATTCCTCCTATGACTTTCTCTGTGTTTTAAAGCTTGTCTTTAACATCTCATAATGGAGAATAGAGATGATAAAGAAATATCAGGACTTTAAAATTACACCTTTAGAGCCAACCATGTAAAGCATGTACAAAAACAAAGTTCTAAAAATTGTTTAATGAAACTGGATCTTCCATTGGAAGAGCTGTTTTCTTTTAGGCTTCTTTAGAATCATTTCAACCTGTTGGGATACTTCCAGAGATAGCATTATAATTGCTAAAACAATGTTCTTCATAATCTGAAATTAAAATCCTCTATCTTGGTCTATCCTGAAACTCTCAGAAAATTTATTGTGTTTGCTGCTTTCTATTTTCTGAGTTCAACTCAGCGGGATATGTTGTGCAGTTTGTGGATTTCCTTTTGGAACTGCCTGGTAAATGCCATCTGATCCTGCTAGTGTTTTCTACTCATCTATTTTCTTTGTCCCAAAACCTCTTCTAATGACACTTGAAGTCAACGTTGTTTCTCAGAGTTATATATACTCTGTAAATAAATAAACCAGTAAAAAAGTTTCTAGTGTTAGGTACATTAAGCAATGTCATCATGAACACCCATGCTAATAAATAGTTCACCTTTTTTCTATGCGTTGTTTTCCAGAAGTGCTGTTCTTATCCCTCTATGTCTTACCCATTCTGCCTGGTTTCTTGTGTCTAAAAGAAAATCATTACTACTAATTTTATTCTTTAAACAAATTGCTTCTACATCTCTTGGTTTTACTCTGCCTTATTTTTGCTTTTGTTTTGCTAGTGTTTGTTTTTAAATTAAGTTAGAAATTGCTTCCACTGTTTGAACGAGGGCTTTTTACTTCTAATAGCTTATTTGCTATCATACATATCAAATATGTCACACCTAGTTGATTTCAGTGACATCAACTTCTTTTTTGTTCTTCTAGATCTTTTTTGGTAGGTTGTACATGTTTCTACTAAGCCCCTGAAATGGGTCTCAGAACAGTCTGAATGCTGCCTACTATCATTTTATCTTTTACAGAATCACATAATAAATTGAATCTAGAGATCATCCAGTTTGACCTCCCTCCTCAAAGCAGGGTCACCTAGAGCAGGTTGCTCAGAGCTATGTCCTGTTGAGTTTTCAGTATCTCAAGAAATGGATACTCTACAACCTGTCTAGGCAGCTTGTTCCAGCATCTGACTACTTGCACGGGAAGGAAGTTTTTTGTTATGTTGAACTGAACTTTTCTGTATTTCAGTTTGTTCTTGTTGCCTCTTGTCCTGTCACTGGGTACCAGTGAGGAGAGTCTGGTTCCATCTTCCCAGCTCCCTCCCCACCCTCTTTCAACTATTTATATACATTGCTAAGTTTTCTATTCTCCAGGCTAAGCATTCCCAGCTCTCTCAGCTTCTTCTTGAATGACAGATGCTCTAATCCCTTATTAACGTAATCCCTTATTAACGTAGTTGCGTTTACCTTTTTATTCACTAATTTCCTCTTTCTATATAGACCCCTTTCTGAAGCAAAACATCTTGGTAAAGCAGATCTTGGACCAGATCTTACCAAGACATGGCTGGCCTTAAGGCAACCCCCATGGGTCTCCATCAAGTCCTCATGGTGGTGGCAGCTACCTGCAGGAAGGGAACATGGTTAAATGGTGTGTGATGGGAGATCCTAACACTTTTTGGAAGGGAAGTGACACATCACAAACTCTTAGGAGTTCTTTGAAGGTGTTCTCACACAAGCATATGGAGAAGGATGATGCTGTTTGTACAATGAAATTTTATTTTTGAAAAGTCTTGACAAAGTCAGATATCAAGTGCAGTTGAGGTAACTTAAGATGTTATGTGACAAGAGGAATGGCTCCCATGGATTAATAAAAAATTAAAATAGTAGAGGAGGAGCCTGGGAACTTAAGAGAAGTTTTCATACTAGAGGAAGAATGGAAAATGAACTGGTATCAGAATATACACATCATTGCAGCAGAGGCCCACAGAGGCTAAGCTAGTGCTGGTACCACAGAAATATTTATAAACAGTCTGAAAAGAGAATGAGTAGAAGCAATGAAGCTTGTTTCTGACACAAAATAATAAAGGGTAGTGAAAGCTAAAGCTGACTGTGAAAAGAAGCAGAAGGATCCTGCAATACTAAGTGACTGAGCAGTAAAACAGTAGGCATGATTCAATACTGATGAATGTAAAGTGTGTTTAGGAAAAGCAGTCTTAACAGTACATAGATGACAATGAGGTTTAATTTACCTAGCACTCTGGAAAGGTCTTGGAGTCCTCACTGTAAATGTCAGCTCAGTGCTATTCAGTAGTGTTGAAGGGAAATAGAATGCTAAGAAGTTTTAGGAAAGAAACAGAAAATAGAACAGAAAAAAATCACTCTGTAAATCTAATGCAACTACATCTAAAATACTATATGCAGTTCTATAAATTCTACATACATTTTACAATGCATAAATAAAGTAGAAAAGCATGGAAAGCTACAGCAAGGATGATTAGAAGTATCAAATATTTTCTATATGAAGTAATAAGGAGTAGATAGAGAAATTTGATAAAGAAGGCTCAGAAGTCTGGAAGTTTCCCAAATCCCCAGTTTGGGAAGTCCCTAAACTACTGGTACCGTGTCTGCCACTGAGAGGTCTTATCACCTGCCCGTACCACTGCTATTGCAAGTGGAAAACCCTCCTGGGAGTCTGGTGATAATTTGTCCTCCCATGGAAGGTAACTTCATAGTTACCCTACCGAAGCCCACACGTTGTTCGCAGAGCATGTCAACTGGCCAGAGGAAAAATGTGGGTTTGGCAGGGATTTTTTTTACCTTACAAGTCCAGTATTGAAGATTACATGTTCAGATTCTCAAACAACTTCAAACAGCTCAGCAGCTGTCTTGAAACTAGAAAGCATAGGATTGAAAAGGTTTTTAATAATAACTATTAATCTTCAGAGCAATGTGAATCCAAGCAGTCAGAGTTTGCCAGATAATTGTATCTGTGTCTGCATTAATACAGAATTTTCTTCAGTGTTGTTTTTGTTCTGTTTCACTGTGTGATCAGTCCTGATTCTGGGCTGCTCAGAAAAATGGGAAGTGACTGCAGTTATGACAGCCTCACTAATATATATGTATTAATATAGATAACTAAGACATTAAAACATAGCAGTGTTTACAATGCACAGAGTATCCTGCTGCTACTGCTAAGCTATAGCTGGCTCAGAGAGGTTGGGCATGAAACTGATATAATGAATGATAATGAGTCACCAGGACTCGATGGTTTTCACCAAAAAGTTCTGAAGGAACTCAGGAAGGAAACAGTTGAATTAGTAAAAGAGGTGTGCAGCCTCCACCTTAGCCCTGTGTAGTCCCAGGACAGGCACGTAGCAAATGAGCCACCAATTCTTGAAACGTTGGGAAGATCAGTGGAAGCACAGGCCTGTTACTCTGATGTCTGCACTAGGCTTTTTCTTTGAAATTCTAGAAAAAGTACAGTCAGTGAAGATATGGGTTAATATGACATGCCTGAGGGAAGTCAGCATGTAAAGGGCTTTTATATAAGTCCTGCTTTAGAAACAAATCTGTGTTGTGATAAAGATCTGCTCTTAGAGTCTCCTAAGACTTCCACAAGGCCTTTGACAACCCCCCACCAAAGGCTGATATACAGCAGCCAAGCAGCCACACTCCTTGTGCGAGACACCAAATGTTCAGGGTTATGGTAAAGTGCTAGAAAAATTCATTTCTAGCCCAGATCTAGACCAGACTTCAGCATTTATGTAACTGGGGCGTAGAGCTCGCTCAGGTACTGAAAGTGGTCGATCTGCAGTAGTACAGAGCTCTACACTGTGGAGCGTAAAAGTAACCGAAGTGCACTCACCCACTTCCAAGACTATGGCTTGTTAGCTGTTTTGTTTTTCCTTGTGGTTTCTTACAAATCTGAAGACATTTATAGGCTGTTGCTTGCCTTACGTTAAATTTGCACATTAGATTGTATGTTGCAGAGACATGGGTGAGCTTCAGAAGAATATGGGAACAAAACATAGCTTATGAGTTACAATATGATGTTTTCTGAATGAACTGTATATATGATACAAGTGTTAAATATTTAGCTGCTCAGATTTGATTTTTTTTCTGGATTACTATTTTTTGGTCTAATTTTTTTATGAAGTTCAGAACTAGATATAATGGGTAATAGCTTTTAGCAATAACCTTTTTTACAGCCAGAAACATGCAGTTGTAGTATGAAATCCAATAATAATGAGAATTAAAAAGACAGATACATTAGGAAAATTAGGAGATTGAATGCATAGTAGCACCGTTAGGAATTTTTACCTAGTCATACCCACATTTCTGAGTATTGCGGTACTATAATAGTTTAAAAAGCACAAAATATATAATAGATGGGCTTAGACTCCTCATATTATTTCTATTTACTGAAAGAGTCTTTAAATCTACAAATTTGCATTGTTTGATTAGCAGAATGCAGAGTGTTCCCGTTGTTTGAAGACTTGCTTGTGCCTAGTGGCAGGAACAGAGTGGAACCTGCTAAGGTAGGACTGTTTCCTAGGTTGGGAAGTGATGCTTTAAAGAGTGCTCCTTCTTTCTAAAGATAATTAATTGCCTACCTGTATCCTGTGTGACACTTAGTCATGTTTTGAATTTGGACTGTATGTTTAGCAAAAGCTAATTGCACAATAAGCCTGATTATATTTTTGTTGTACTCTGCTCATCTTGTGTTCTAGGCAGCAGCTCTTGTTGATATAGTTTAGTAAATCAGGTCCACTGAATCTGTGAATACTAGCCAAGAATTTATTTTCAGGTGAAGAGCAGTGTAGTGTCATTATGCTGCTAAAATAGTTTTCCAAAGGTAGCAAATCTATGTATATATCTGAATATACACCTGGGACAGAGGAATCAGAATTATTGGCATCTCTTCAGTGATCCCACTTCCCACTTCCTCTGCTATTGCAAACTGCAAATATGTGGGAAAAAAAAAAGTACCTAACTTTTTAATACGTACTTAAATATACCACCTAACTAGGTGGTCTGAGAGCATGCCCAAACTCACATAACATATCTAGACAAGGATAATTCTTTGTCGTTAAATATTTTCCACTGGCTTTCTTTAAAATCAAAATGGAAGAAAATTACACCATTAGGGTGGATCTAAGGTAATTATTTCAGTCTTTAAGTTGCTGTTGCTGCTGAAATCCTGGTCAGAAAAAAGACCGGTAAACAATAGATCCGTGACACAGACATTCGTTCCATAAACCTTAAATTCTTATCTCACTTCAAGAGTGTATAAAAGGAACTCCAGAGGTGAGTTCTGACAGCTTAGTAGGGAGGCAAGGCAGAAAGACAGAATCTTATTTTTGAGCTCCTTAGATGTTTCTTTCTTTTCTTTCTTTCTTTTTTTTTTTTAAATACTGCTACCATTGTAGGCAATGTGATCATTTTCCATAGTTGTTTTTCAAGAGGAAAGAGTATTTTAAGTGGAACTTTCTTCTTAAGGAAGATCCAATATCCACAAATGCCCATGCCAGCTAACGAAGCTAACAGTTAGGTGCCTGAACCAAAAATTACTTTAATAAATAATGTATTAAGTAAGCCGAGTCATTTACACTACCCAAGTGGCATATGGAACAGCCATATTGGTCAGACTTCTGAGGCTATTATGCGAGTTAACAAATCTTTCATCTTTCTATAATTAACTCACTAATGTTAGTCTTGATGGTACAGTGGGGTTGTGTAATAAAGCACTGATTGCAAGCACATTTCTGTCCCCTGTGGGAGATGTTACTGGCCCTCGATATGACAATGATAAATCACAGTGTTTCACTCAATTCTCATTCATTTTGGTTTCAGCCTTCTTAAGGAAGTACGTATGTGGGAGTTTCAGAAACTCTTTTCTTACTGTTAAAGTAGTTCTAGTTTCTGAATATCAAATAAGAGATCTGTGGAGGTGGAAGGATTCTGCTGTAAATTGTTGTTGGAAGATATCTGCCGTGTAACAAACTCTTCCTGCATCACACATGCAGAATAATTCCTGGTTATTTGCAAATAATTGAAGTCCCTGAAATTGCTATTAAAACTCCATTAAAATTAAATTAAAAATTAATACTCTGTTGCACTTTTCCTAAGATTTTTGGTTTAGTACTACCAAATCAAAGGATTGTGATGTGAAATACTCTTTTAATCACTGTTGATATACTGCTGCTTACATGCCATTTTATACCTTCTGCTTTTGAGAAGCAATACCTCTCTCTGTAATGTCACTGTAGTATCACATCCCTCTTTAATTATATATACTACTACAGCTATAGTTAGCCATGGAAGTATATCATTCTAATGGGAGATGGATAGCTGGCTTTTTAGACTGCAAATGTAAAACATGCCCTGAGATGGAGGATCAGTGACAGCTGGGCTGGCACAATAATTACAGAAGATTAGAAAAATTTCAAGTCATTTGAGAAATCTATCTTGAAAAGAGAGGGTGAGAAGGCAGTTCTTTACAGTTACATATGTATATCCCAGGAAGTGATCTCTAGCCCCTGACACAAGAGGTTTCTGTACCTCACATACCTCAAAGCTAGCTCTTGCAGAGTGGGTTCACCTGGCAACATTATATAGCATATTATTAACCTGCAACCTTTTGCAGCATGTTATTACTTGTACACCTCTCTGACATAATGACATTGCTGCTCTAAATGCCCACAGTAACTCCAGGAGTCAAAATCTGCTGCTGCAAGCTCTCGCCTTCTTTAGACTTAAGATCCCCAGTGTTTTGTCTTTTGCCACCCTTAGGAGGGAGCTTTTCAACCCTCTGTGCCACCTGTAGCCCCAGAGGGAAGATGTGCAGTGAGCTGTATGAGACCTCAAACGTAACAGGAGAATGCAACTTGTTTTGAAGTGTACATTTCTTGTGACAAAGCAGTATCATAATGAAAATACGGTGTCTAGGTAAAGTTACATCAAATGAAAAATGTCTTTTTCAGGGGAGGAAGAGCTGGCCTGCATGCCCTTGTAAGCATGATTGTAGGACTGGTGCTTCCTCTTTCTGATCTGCTCTGAAAGGGCGTAGCTGGTGATGCATCATGTGCCGCTGGGAAAGTGAGGATGATTTTAGGAAGCAGACAAAATGCCATCCCTGTGTCACCAAAGTGGTTGGGCATGATTTGTTGTTGGAATGACTCTGATTGTTATGGACTGCCTCCCCAATGTCTAATTATTTAAGGTATCTGCTTCAGAATTAGGAATGCATGGTCTGTGCTTCTCCCTCCTCCCCAGATGGTGAAAGGAAAACCTGATGCTCACCAGAGCTTGTCTCAGACCCTGTTCCCTGCTAGTAACTCCAGTGGACCTTGTGGTAGAGAGTGATGTGGATGAATAATGTGGCCCTGAATGGTAGGCCCTCAGCCAGATTTTCCTCTTCATCCAATGAGGCAAAGTGATGTAGACAACTGAAGCAGAAGACTGGCTACCATCCACACACAAGTCTCACAATGCATCTGCATTTAGATGCAGGGGACAGAGAGAATCAGTGATTTGATAATGACCTTGTTATCAAAGATCTGTTGCAACTTTGCACAGTAGGTACACAACTCTTCTTAGCATAAAGTGGTTACAACTGAAATGTCTGTAGCTGGTAGCCAGCCTGATTTTCTGTAGTCAGCAAGATTCTGGGAGAAAAATGTCTTCTGTGTTTTTTCATTACTATAGCTAGCTACTAGGATTCCTTATGGGAACCATACACCATTATTCTGACGTAAAGGTGGTGATCTGAAGAGCAGAAAGTGAAACTGATTCTTACATGGAGTGAGCACTGCCAGCACCGTCTAGTTTTGCAGTAGAGGAGGGAATCTCTCTTTTGGCACCTCAGTTCTTCCTGTGATCGGTTCTACATGCTATGTTACATACTAAATGAATAGAGTCAGACAACATGTTTCTTAAAGTTGTTTGTGTCATTCCATATTGCCAAAGCTAATTTTAATGGAGAGTTCTTTGGAGGACTATGAAATTAGACTGGAAGCCAAGTTAGAACTGGAAGCCAAATTAGACAAGAAGCCATGAGAAAAGGCAGCACCAGAAGTAACTATGCTGTCTAAAATTCCTTTTTCATCTGTTTCCGTTTTCTTTACATGTATGCTACTATAGTCCTTAGTTTTACAATTGTACCCCAATTATACAGTCATGTGACAGATTGTAGTACAGAATCTTTTGGAAGAAAAACCTGTAGGAACACTATTTATAAGAATGAGTTCCCTAAAGAACAGCTATTGTTGCTGATCATCCTTTTGTAAATATGCCTTTTCTACCCCTGCTGCTCTACCGCTGATAACAGCTGGAAAGAAAGTGCAACCAAAATTGTATTATTTTTAAAGCTTTCTCTACTTCATTTTCTTCTACTCACAGTAGAGTTGGTCCACTGTGCACTCCCAGAAATGCATCTTCATTGATAACTTTCAGGTATTTGTTCTTATGCAGATAGCTGCAGAAACAGACAAAATGCAAGTTTGGAAATAGTTACCCATCAGTTAAAGAAGATCTTCAGTTTACTTGCCTAAGTAGATTTACAAAAATAATATGTAAAGGGCGACCTTATCCCAGAATTGAGTTAAAGGTGCATGATTGAAGGCAGGCAATGCAGTGCTACTGAACACTCAAAAAATTAATATAACCCAAGTGGAACAATCAATTTTAAATTAAATTCTGTGTTTTTAAGATTACATTTAAAAGTGACTGATTAGAATGTATCTTGACTATTTTTTTTTTTTTAAGCTGGATTCCTGTTTACCATGGTCTGAAACTGTAGTTTGAGAAACTTAAAAATATATGGATTATTATTGCAGGTAATTCAGTCAAGTTCCAAATTGCTTTAGAGAAGCTACATATTTCTGTCTCAGACTTCTGTTCTCAATGGCCTAATACAGTTTATGAAACTTTTGTGGAAAGACTTGGGAGAAATAACTGGTTTCAGTAATTCCACAATTGCAGGTGCACAAAGAAAAAGCATAATTAAAACACCTGCAGGAGCAGTAGAAGCACAGGCATCCTGCTTTTCTGCTGGAGTCAGAGTGGATGTACGGCATTGAGCGCTTTTTATGACATTCTGCAAAGAGCAGATATACACAGAACATGATGAAATGGAAAAACAAGCATTATTTTTATGCATATGGTGCCAGCTTGTGAGTGAGTTGGGTATATCTGACGCAGAGTTAGAACAAAAATGTGGTTTTGGAACAATTGTCCAGCTAAAAAGTACTTCACTAAACGCCATAGGCACGTTAATTTCCTTGACGAGGTGGTACCTCATGCCAATCCCAGTACCCCCCCTGGTTAGCCAGGAGGAGGGAGGACTGCAAGCGGCCAGATCTCCTAAGCACAGGCAGGAATGTGCTGAATTTGCTGGGCAATGAAAAGAGACTGAAGATTAGGTAGTGATATATACACACATATATATGTGTGTATACACACACAGAGGGATATGGGTAGGACTTTACTGTCATAATTCTTTCCCTCAACTAGCAATTAAAACCTAGGTGGTGTTTTTACTTAGTTCAATCAGCTTCTGTCACAATGTTTACAAGAGAAATAGCTTGCAGGCATCAAATTTAGTCGTGCTTGTTAACTTAATTTTGTTGGAAATTG
The DNA here is from genome assembly GCA_013399115.1 of Anseranas semipalmata. NCBI lineage: Eukaryota > Metazoa > Chordata > Aves > Anseriformes > Anseranatidae > Anseranas > Anseranas semipalmata. The sequence goes on from VXAA01000556.1 coordinate 832,638, forward strand.
CAATCTTGTGATGGCAGTAGGAGTCATTTACCAAATATAGTAGTCCCTGGAGAAGGATGAACGAACATCTAGCTCTTCTGGCTGAGGGGCACTACATAAGCAATGAGACACAACAGTCCAAGCATTCTGTTTCTGTACCATGATAAGTCAAGTCCTCCAAGAGAAGCTTGAACTACGGCAGCAGTGGAGATGGTAAAAAGCTGCAGGACTGAGCTTCAGCGTAGAAATGCAATGCAGCCCATTAAAGAGAAGAATGCAGAAGATTGCCAAGGGGAATGTATGATCCCCTTGATGAAAAGATGGCAAAATGATCAATACTATAAAGGCCCTGAAGGAACTTAGTGCCTAAGGCACCTGTGACTATCCCACTCGGAACGGGTTTCCTTTTTTTTTTTTTTAAAAGGAATTTTCTTTATAGTGGGAAGGGTAGAGTCTAGTGGCCACAACAACAGATTAAAACATGAGACTGCAGTGTAGAAGCAACAACAACAGACCCAGACTGCAGTATTATAGGTAGTTCAGGTGCAGCAGAAGCGGGAAGAGGAATTCCTACTGACAAAAGTACAACAACTGAGGCTGCACAACTACAAGGATCAGGATCCCTTGACATATTGCCAACAAGGGCACAGGGCTGGTGGAGGTCTCCCAGTGCAAGAGTGATGAAGAATAAGATGAGAAGAGATGATCTGGAAAATCTTGCTCCTCCTAAGTCCAGCTAAGGGACAGAAACCTTGCAAGGACTGCAGACAGACTGTTTTATGGAGGTCATGTTTGCAAGGGTAGATGAAAGCAGAGAAAATTGCCACTGATGAGATCAGCAGAAAAAGAGAGAAATAGGAGGAAACCACCAGCCTTGCCCATGTGAAGCCAGGTGACATTGTTCAGAATGCAAACATGATTATCTTAAAAAGGAATTTTATAAAATTTCAGAGTGCTGTTGACACAGAAATGATAAGATGCCCAGACCAGACCTATTATAGAAATTAAAGGACATGAAAGGGGAAAGAATTTGATATTACTGATTCAGGCAGTAATACTTCAGGTGGACATTTACCCTCCCTCTCAGGATGTTGGGTACTGTAACTATTATAAATGTTTAAAGCTAGCTTGTGATGTAGCTAGGAATGCAAAAAAGTACAAAAGAAAGGTTGTTACACCTGCTTTCAGAGGGTGTCAATGAAGATGCTGTGCCAGTTAGTGGCAGAGGTACATGCCCTGTCAAACCTTTCTTAATTCTGACCTCAGTAACAAAAACACCATTTGAGATGCCTGCGGAGATAATCCAGTCAACTCAGAAAGTGCAGAAGACCACCATTTTACCTCTGTGCTGGAAGAATCTTTCAAATTCAGATAAGTGAACTGGGGTTTAGCTGTAAAAACAAAGTCAAAGCACTTGATTTTTTGGTTTGGAAATAATCAAGTAAAAATTCTAATCCCATCCTGGTTGAAGTTATTGGCAAATTTTCCCATAACATTCGTTGTATACAAGCTTACATTGATCACCATAGTGAGAAATGAGCAGAAGTAAATGCACTTCAGCTGGGTTATACAACACAAAGTCTTAGGGAGCCATGCCAGGATAAAATTTCTGGCGTGTTATTCATTGGACATTGCCCATGCCTAAAGCCTCGCTTCTTACAGAGAAAAATAGCTTACTCTTTCTTCTCATCTATTGTTGTTTGAAATAAGCTTTGTTTCTTTAAAACTATACGGCATTATAGTATCACCTTACATTTGTGCTTTGTAAGAAGAACTCAGACTTTCATATTCTGTAAATGACATACCAGTCACTTTTGTTTTGAGCTATTGCTTCAGTTTGCAAATTTCTTCATGATTTTGTCTGCAAATTAATACAAGAATCAAAAACAGAGCAAGAGTTAAGAAATAATCTAAGATTTCAACATCTAGGCTGTAGTTTTGCAGAACACAAAAACCTGCCTGACCTAATAAAAGCTGTCTGCTTTAATAATTAGACATTATTATACAGCCAGGTAATTACTTTTCCAATTGTGAAATATTTTCCCCTGATGTTTGAACACCGTAGTGAGCGATAAACCTCAAATATAATAGTTTACATATGCAATAAAAGTCTTCAAACTTAAAAATAGAAACAGCCAGGTGGAGACATACGGGGAGTTCATAACCGTGTGTTACCAGGGAGGGGCTACAGCGTTAGCTGCCAGTTTTCACATAGATGAGTCAGGCCCATCAGAATGTACAATTTCCTGATGCTAATTGATTTCAGTTGTTTAAGCTTTTATTTTGATAGGTACCTCTTTTAAATGGAAAGAAATAAGACTTCAGTAAATAGTCATTTGACTAAAAAAGTTTATGTATAGCCAGCATAACTCCTTCCAAAAGTGCCTTTAATCTTGTTTTATTCATGGCTAAATGGTATAGAATGTCATTTAGCTACAGCGCAGAAAAGAAAACCACAGTAGTGGTACCCATGTGTCTAAACAAAGGTTGAAGGGCTAAGAAATCACATTGGTGAAGTGGAATATCTATCCTCAGTGGGGACACTAAAATAATAGTAATTTTGAAAAGTTGGTGGAAGGCAATCAGATAAGCATTAATATCACAATGCAAAATACTCAGGAAGTTTGCAAAAAACATTTTTTTTTTTTTTTAAATCAGATCAATAAGCTAACCATACCAGTGACTAATACCAAATCTCGATAGGCTCAGGTTCCAGGTGTAAGTGGGAAATATATTTTATCAAGTCTGTATTACCACCAGCCCCCCCAGGACAACATGACTGTAGTATGCTGAGCAGCGTCAGAGACCTTAGGAGGACATGAGACACTTACAGGACATTTAGACTACTGTGTAAAACAGGACAATGTCATGTCAGGGCATGACAAAGATACCAGTATTTAGATATGAATCATTGCATGCTTCAGAAAGCAACAAGTTAGAGAGTCCATTTGAGGAAAAGCAACTTTTGATTTCAACTTGAATGGCTCACAGGCTCTGTTTCAAAATGTTACCATCTAAACTCTGTTTTGTAAGAGAACCACCAGGTACTGATAATCAGCAATGCTGTAGGACCAAAATGCCCAAAGAGTACACCACAGCTATAGTCTTCAAAAAGGAGAAATACATATATATGAAAAAACTTCTTTAAAAGTAAACAAAAGGAGGAGGTATGAAAGTTGAATTACTGCAGGCATTCTGGGAACTCTTTAGGGATACTGTTTTGGAGATACAAAGCAAATGTGAAGGGCATGAGATGGCAAAAGAAAACCAAAGTCCTGAATATTCAAAATCTTCAACTGAGATGAAAAGCTGAAAAATACCAATAGGTCCAAAGATACTTTTACAAAATTTTAATTTTACTAAGAGTGTATTTTCTTCTGGGGGTTAAGAATATGAATGAAAAGTGCTGACCAGCTACTTCAAGTAACATATAGTTCCACATACCTTTCTTTTTTCAGAAACAGTGTAAAAGACTTCTTTTTCTCTTCTTTCATAGTCCAAGGTCATTTATGCTATCCCCCATATTGTAGCTGGACACAGCTTTCTCATTTTTTTTTCTACTTTTATTTTTTAAGCTAAATTATTTCACTGATAAGTATTACTGCAGTCCTACAACCAATTTATCAGCACAAGGAGTGATGGAGTAAGAATGAACAGGTTAGGGAAGAAGTTAGGGAACAAGGGAGTTTCTTCAGCATTTTCTTCCAAAGAATCACTTAGTTAAAAACAAGTTAAGTTACTGCTTTCTTTCAGCTTCTGGTTTTAAAATAAGCCAGTAGATTTTTACAAATGGAGGAAAAAAAAAAAAACACTTTGGCCGCACGTTTACAGAGCACCACTGTAGCATTAAATGGGCTCTGGACATGTAACATGTTAGTCTGTTTAAATATTCTGTTGGTTTATGAAATGAAGGTTAAAGAAACAGAGAGCAGGCCAAAGACATGCGTTGGTAAATGAGCAATATTAAGGATTCATCATGTGCTTTTAGTACACCATTGTTTATCTTGACTCTGAGCTCAGCTGAGCATTATAAACGATCCCTGGGAGTGTATACCAAAGTAAATATATTCCTTTGTAGTTTATTTTTGTAATTAGATTTTGACATTGCACACTCTCCATTTCAGTAATTTAGCTCCGTAAAAGCTCATCTCAAATATATTTTGCCATTCACTGGAACTATATCTTTAAGAAATTTCTTTCCTTCCTTGCAGAAATAAACACTGGTGCAGGAGCACCACTTTGCAGAAGTCTGCAGAAGTGACACAGTTCACACAGGATCTTACTGCTGCATTAGCCGATTCAACTTTCAGATGAACACTGTTTAGTAAAAGTATCATTCACCTCTTCATTCATGTTCCTTTACTTCCCTGCCTTTATAAAACTAATACAGAGATACCATGGCTTGCTATAAAACACAAATCCTTGTTGAATGAGAAGATTTAGTACGTAGCACCATAATTTAATATGATAAAAGGAAGTCATTTATGCACAACTCCACACCTATATCTGCATTAGTTGTTTTCACCTCCTTGAATTATGCAAGTCTTCTAATACTGCGTGAGTGGTTGAAAAGCACACTACATTATAGAAGGTATCCTCTGAGATTACCAAACTTTCTTACAATTTATAGATGGTATATGGAATCTTTGAATGATTTCTCAAAAATGAAATTTTATTTTCTTTTTTTGCTTGTTTTCCTCCTTGAGGTCATAATTCAAAACTCATTAAAATCTCTTCCCTCTTCTCTCTTTTTTTTTTTTTTTTTGCTCTTAGCTACATATAGTCCCAAACGCCTTGGATCAGACCCAGAGGAAAATAGGTACTTTCTTTGCTGTTCAGTGTTAGATAAACAGGAGTTCAAATTAGAAATGTCAGAATACAGAAAATTAAATATTTGCCTTTTGCATTAACTTAATGCTGCTGCTAGAAACAACAAATCTCCAAGCTTGCACTTAACAGAATTATACCTTATCTTGGCATACGGTAATCAAACTACTTCAGAAAATTAGTTTAGAAATTTCAATATAGTTTATCAAACAGATAAAGACTTCACCACTGATATTCTGCCCCCTAGTTTGCCTTGTAAATCTGGAGTAGTGCTTTGCTCCAGGTAAATGTCATATGATTTAATTAGGACAAAACTGTTTGTTGTAATGAACCATTTTTACGGCTGGTAGACAAAGCCCTGAAGGTAAGCCTGTTTTTAATTCTTCAGTACTTTTTTCTTTAATACTTTTAACTAGTACATCATAGCCAGTCTCTGGAAAGATTCACTTAATACTAATTATAAACTTGTTCTGAAAGAAAGTTAGCAGTATCTGTAGAACCTGGTATGTGTTTTCTCCTTTTCTACTTCCACCCAGTCCAATAAAGCAGATGTTTTAGACTCTGAATCATGTAAAACTACATTTTCACTTGATTCTTTAATAATAAGGAAAATTCCAATGAGGCCAGAAGCAATAACCCTTGCACACTCTCAGAGAAGCAAAAAGAAAAATTCCTACAAAAATCATCTTCAAACTGTGTCAAAGTGGAAGAGCTGCACAGTTCATATATTGGCTAATGCTTAGAAAGGTATTAAGCATTGCATATACAGCTTTGAGGGATTTAGTCAAGACACTGGATTCATTTAGCCGTATTTTATTTCTTGTGATTTTTGTGGACACTAGTAAAAACACTATGTCATCATGAAAAACTTCCTTTCTCATATGAAAGGTCAATAACCAAACTAATACGAGTAAAATAAGACCTATCCCAATTCTCTAGTGTAACTTGAATCTTTTCAAAATTCAAGAAGTCCAGCTAGCTGTTGAGGAAAAAAAGGTGGTTTGCAAAGATTCAGACCGTGTGAAAAATGGTCTTACAGATTTTATTTTATTTTATTTTTTATACAATTCAAGCCCTATTTAAAATAAAAAAGTACTGAAAATGATCATGTGTATTGTCATGCCTCTCTGGTTAACTTAAGAGCTCACAATGAAGAAAGCTCTTTTACTCGTGAGATAGAGTGCCAACCAGACTCCAGGTGAGCCTCTGTAGGAGCTGAGTAAGCTCTGCCAAAGTGAATGGAGCCTCTGAAATGTGTTAATGATTGAGGCAGGTTATTTTGGGAATGGTGTAAAAAGGATATTCAATCCTAATATACAATTCTTATTGTAGTTTCTGGAAAACTACTACCTAGTTTCTGGAAAAAAACTACTAGGTAGTAGTTTTCCAGAGGAAACTACAATAAGAAGGTGAAGGGAAAGCTGGAATGGTTGCTTCATGCTTTGGACATGCACATCTCTCATTTCTAGTGCAAATGACTGTTTCCCCTCAGTTGCCTCCAGCACCTTAAAACACTTTTTTTTTTTTCTCTCCAGGTAAGAGATTTCAGTGAAATGGTTGCTACCATTATCAGTATTACACTTATTAAAATAAACTGCCTTGTAAGTAAACCAGCATAATTGTCTTTGAAATAGTCTTAGAAATCTTACTGATCAGAATATATTTTATTATAGTGTCAAGCCAAAAAAGTTAAGCAAAATTCACAGTGGAATTACCCACCAGAATTTTATTTCTGAGCTACTACAAAAGACATTAAAATGCCCATATTTTTATTGCTGGCTGAAATTAATATCCTCTTTTTGCTCCTTAAAAACAATTAGAATAAGATATGTATTAGAGAGCCTCCAGCAAGAATACAGTATTCATTGTAGGCTTTTTTTTTTTTTTTTTCCTTTTCTGAAGGAAGAAAATGATCTGCTACTTACATAGCATCCAGATTTGTCCCATTAAAAGCATGGCTTTGGATGCTGGTAAAACCATTATTGTAGAGTTTGCTGCAAGCAAAAATAAATAAATAAATAAAAATTAGCATATTTTGGGATGCTTCAATAACCAAATACCTAACATCTTATGTATAATTTTCCTTGGCAACAGCACATTTATGTATGAGTTAATTTTAATATCTTGAAGAAGTAGCGATTATAGTGCAAGGTCAAGCAGATGCCCAGCAGCATTCTTGCTGAATTAAGAATACCACGTGGCAGGTGTGCTATCTTTTACTTCTTTTTATAGCAAAGATAGAACTAGACTAAAACAGTTTGCCATAACTTTCCTACTCCCAAGCTAAAAACAAGGAAACAAAATTCTGCAAGGACTGACTAAGGAAATAATACATAGCAATATAGGTGCCATTTCACTATAAGGCCTACCTGAATTTTTAAATGCTCTAAGAGAGCAAAAGAATTTTCTTTAGAATTTCTTTAGAATTCATTCTTTTGCCTTCTAGTGCTCTCCTCCCTAGTTGAAGTCCTAACTCATTACAGTAATTTTCCCTCCCCTCCCCTCTGTCCTTTCTTGAGGCTCACACCGAGTATGACTTGCATAACTGAATTATATTTATCAATTTTTCTCTCAAATATGACTCTGCTGGCTCTTGCCACTCATTAGTTTTCATGGTCTGTGCCACTTAGGTTGCAAAAAGGAGTTCTAACCATGCTCTGGCTTTAGAGAAGAAAAACTGCAAATTTTTGCCTTTGATTTTCTCCAATATAAACATTTACTGCCATTGTCATACAAAAGCAAGAATGCTTTAGTTAAGCCAGTTTAAAGAAAAGCAGCTTGATTCCAATCACTGCCATGGTAGAAGATTTATGCAAACCAGATTATGGATACTACCTATGATGTTTCTCTGTTACAAACTAGTAGAGAGTAGAACTAATTTTTAAGAACTTACAGGGTTAGAGATTCGTTACAGAGCCCATGGAAAGCATTTGCAGGCACTGAAGTCATGAAGGGATTATCTGCAATTTCACTGAAAAAGGAGACAAAACATCACAATCAAACATCTGCCTAACAGAGCTTTTCCAGAACAGTCTTATTATTAATTCTCTGCTTTGATAATAAATAAAAGTGTAGAGTAATTGTTACACCCATAGCCAGAAGACACGAGTGAGATGATTAAGAACCATGCATGTGCCAGCATCCAGGAAGTGAGCTTGTGAAGTAGATGGGTTTTATAGTCTTGGGGTGGTGTGCCAGCCTGTGCTAGTCCCGTGGTTAACAGCACAGACAGATCCATTCTTCCAAAAGCCAGAGAATTAGCAAAGTAAATAATGCTGCAATGTCAACTGAGTTAGCCCAAATGACTTTAGAGTGGAGATTCTGCTGTTTAGCTATGCTCAGATAAGACATCAGCTAGTACATTATTCAGGACAGAGGCAGTTCACTTTACAGAACTGCATCTAACACAAGTGAAATAAAAATCTACTATGTGATCTAACCTAATGCATTTTCTCAACTCTTGTCCAAATGAGTGTTTCACTGTCTGTCATTTCTTAAATACTTAATTCCCACTCTTAAGAAATGCTATGTATATCCTCAGAGCAAAACTCTGCTGTGATAAAGAGACAAAGAAAAAAACAAAACCTATAACTAAAATGGAGAAAGGAGGGAGGAAAAAGCTGGCAGAAACAAAAGGAGGAGCAAAGTGTCCCTTTCCTGCTTTTTCCTGAATCATATTAGAGTCTGGAAAACAAATTATTCTGCAAATGTTTCCTTTTGTCAGCTTGTGGATGAGAAGTGGTCTGTTAAGGCCAGATTATAATGTATATCAGCTGAGAAGTCCTAACAGTTGCCTACGTGACAAGAACAATTTCGTTCCTTTTCTGTGCATATTATATGTGCTAATGCTGAACTGTACTACAACCATCTTCATTCCAAGTAGTTTTCACCAATAGGTGTTTTCCATCACAAATTTTTCTGGTTTGGCATTTTTCAGATTACTTTTCTAAACAAATGTTTACTTTAAGTTGCTTATTGACCGCCGCTGTGGTTTAAGCCAGCAGGCAGATAAGCACTACACAGCCATTTGCTCACTCCCCTGCAGTGGGATGGGGGAAAGAATCAAAACAGGTAAAATGTGAGAACTCATCAGTTGAGGTAAGGACAGTTTAATAAGAAAAAAAACAAAACAAAACAAAACAAACAAACAAAAAAACACCAAGTGATACACAATACAATTGCTCACCACCAACTGACTAACGCCCAGCCAGTCCCCAAGCAGCTGCAGCCCCCTGCCCCAGGCCAACTCCCCCAGTTTATTGTTCAGCATGACGCCACATAGTACGGGACATCCCTTTGGTCAGTTTGGGTCACCTGTCCTGGCTGTGTCCCCTCCAGCTCCTGGTGCACCCCTGGCCTCCTCGCTGGCAGGGCAGCACGAGAAGCAGAAAAGTCCTTGACTATGCAAGTACTGCTCAGCAACAACTAAAACATCGGTGTGTTATCAATATTATTTCCATCCTAAATCTAAAACACAGCACTATATTGGCTACTAGGAAGAAAATTAACTCTGTCCCAGCTGAAACCAGGACAACCACAAAGGTGAATACTGATACAATGAAAGCTTTTTCCCCAGCTATATCTTATATATCACTTAGAAACCCATTATTCTTCATGAGTACGTTCTTTTTCTTCATGATAGAAGTGAAAAGACTATCATTCATTGAAGAGTGCATCTGCAATTTCAAGATAGGCATTTCTGAACATTGATGATATCCAGTTCTGCTTTCACTTAGTGTAAGAGTCATTCCAAGAAGTAATCTCAATCTTGGCTAAGAACGCCTGCAATCAGGCCACTTCAGTTAAGCCCTGCTGTCACTGGGAGGGCTGAGCTCTTTAAAGTTCCACTGTTGGGACACTTCTGTCAGCGTCCATGAGGCCAAATTACTCAGTTGGAAGCAAGGACACCATAGTTGTGTGAACTTTTACTTCTGTTTCATCTAGCCCATTTAGTTCTTGGTTCTCTCTGCATAGTAAGTGTAGTGTTTAATTTGCAATCCGATAGCATTTAAACTAAAGCCCATTTGGTCTCTGAGGATCTCCCTAGTAGCTCTTCAGATGTAAATGTATCCCACTCAGAGCTCTAGCTGACTCAGATTTCCTTCCCAGAGGCCTACAGCCAAGGAAACATAGCAGCTCCAGGTTATGGAGCATGAGTTAGCACAAGGCTCACCTCTAGTCTCAGAAGATCCTGGGGAAGTAAAATCTCATTTGCTTACTGCAGGTCTAGACTCTTCAGCAAAATGAACAGCATTTCCAGCTCTGAGGTTCACCTTGCCAATGGCAGACCATGAATACAGCAGGGACAATGACCATTCACAGAATCACAGAACGGTTGAGGTTGGAAGGGACCTCTGGAGATCATCTGGTCTGACCCCCTGCTCAAGCAGGGCCACCCAGAGCAGGGTGCCCAAGAGTATGTCCAGGCAGCTTTTGAAGATCTGCAAAGAGGGAGACTGCACAACCTCTCTGGGCAACCTGTGCCAGTACTCAGTCACCTGCCCAGTAACAAAGTGTTTCCTGTTCAGGCAGAACCTCTTGTGTTCCAGTTTGTGCCCATTGCCTCTTGTCCTGGCACTGGGCACCACTGGAAAGAGCCTGACACCGATTTTGCACCCTCCCTTCACGTATTTATACACATCGATAAGATCCCGTCTGAGCCTCCTCTTCTCCAGGCTGAAGAGTTCCAACTCAGCCTCTCCTCTTAGGAGAGGTGCTCCAGTCCCTTGATCATCTTGGTGGCCCTACATTGGGCTCCTTCCAACTTGACTAGGAACACCACTTAGCAGCACTGAAACAAAACCTGTGGTAGACCACCAATCAGGTCTCTGCAAGTTACCTTCTAGAATAATGCTTCTGATTTTTAATAGCCTTTTTCTTAGTCCATCTAGCAGTCAAGCCTCATCCAGCTGAACACTGCTACTATATACAGACTGCCATGCCTAAGTAATGACAGATACTTTTACCTTGTTTCAGTCTGCAAGTCTTCATCTAAACTGCTCTTCCTCCTTGACTTGATAGCAACCCTGAATTGGGGCTTAAATTGCAGGTTAGGACACAGAGGTAGAAGTAGGCTTTGTTTTCTGAATGCAAAGAGACATCTGCTGTTTTTACAGGAGTACTCTTTGTTTCTGAAATATCTTTAAGGATAATGGTGGTAGGAGACACACCCCCACCATGTTTGCATTCTCTTTCTCAGTGAAGTTGTTCTGCAAGTTGCTTCAAGCCATTGGAGGATAAGGGGGAGGAGGAGGAAGGTTGGTCTCTAAGTCAGCTGAAGTGAATGTTTTTTAAGGTGTTTTTAGTGTGATGTAGGAGTGCTTAATGTGAGCAAACCCAAGTAAATTAGTGAAGCTTGCTAGTAGGACAATTCTTTCCAGCTGAGGACTGTAGTTAATGAGAGAGGGCTCCACCTAGAAAGTCTTGCCTAAAAGTAGGTAGTTGTCACTTCTGCTGCTTTGCTGGTTCAGTGGGATAATAGAGTTGTGCTTGAAATGTGACTGTACAAGTAAGGTTGGGCAAGAGCATTTAGGCAAAGTATGTGTTCATATAGGCTTGTGCTGTGACTCTAGAAGAGGATGTGCATCTCATTCAACTACTATGAAACCAGGTGAGTGACAGAAAAGATATGAGCAGTCCTTTTTCTTAAAAGAGTATCTTCCCACAGCGCAGCCAAATAGTTTCCAGGAAAGATGTGGCTCTTTGTTCACAGAAGGTTTATAGGTGATAGGCTTTCCTGCCTTGGCTTGGTTGGTACTGGCAGGCTGCTGTCTGATGTTTTGGTAATGGAAGGAAGACTTACTATCCTTCACAGTAAGGACAGAAGTACAAGAAAAGTGAAGAGAACACTGTGTAAGGGGAAGGGAAGTGGCTGGAAGGAGCAGAGAAAGAAAAGAGTTTAGAGTATCTACGCCAGTGAGAGGCATGAGTGCTACCAGCATTATGCCAATGTCCACGGACATGAAAGGCCATCCTGGAGGTTCCTGTAGCCATTTGTGATGGCTACACCATCACCAATTCCCTCAGTGTGCTACAGCCATATACACGCTGGGGAAAAGTGATGGACCCTGAAGGAGCACAGTGATGTTAGGGGAGGGAGAATTGTGCTTGCTGTAGTTGTGAAGACTAATGGAGCCCATTAACTGAGGATGTGAGTTTACATGTTGGATTGCTGTCTGAGGATGTGAGTTTATACATTGGATTGCTGTCATGCCAGAGCCACTGCCAGCTCTTCCCACAGAGTGCCAGGGCTCCTACACTCTAGCATTAACAGCTCATTAACAATCAACCACCATCTGAGGCCTGGTAATATATGTCTAGAAGCACTGAGATACAATAATCTAAATTTCAGCAGTGTGGGCAGGCTCTCAGGATAAAGAGTGGCTGTGCCTGTTGTTAGTTCCTACTAGTTTCCTTACAGCATAGACCTCTCTTGTCTTTCCCCAAACTTATGGGTGTCTGGCTGTGACTATACTGGTGCAGCAAGGGCAGTATGAATTCAGGTGGCCTGTGGTGAGCACAGGCTCTTAAAGAAGGCCTGTGATGGGCTCGTGCAGATGAAATAGTGAAATTGAGCTAAGGTACAGCAGGCCTTTCTGTGACCTCTGAGGTTTTCCAAGGTTGTTAAGTATTTGCTGCAGCACAGACATTTAGGATGTTCAGAAGGACTCTTAGGGCTGCAGCATGGATGCAGACATGCTGTGCCAGCCTGAGCTGACCTCACTGTCATGGAACCAAGGTGCCCCTGAGCTAGGGACTTAGAAATTCTATTCACAAGCTGTGGTGATTTGCTTTTTTAAAGTCCTTTTCTGTTTTGGGGTTTTCTGTATTAAAACATGAATTGTATGAAGCAACATATTTTGGATGAAATAAACCTTCATCAAAATCTTCCTTAAAATGTGAGCTCAGCCAACACTAAGCTTTTCAAAACTGTAATGATAAACAATTGCTCTCAAGATTTTCCAGTTCTCCCGTTCTTGAGTCGTCTGTGCTCAGGGTGGGGTGAGAAGAAGGCAGGCAGATAGTCAGCTGAGGTTAAGATTCAACAACATGGGAGCTCAGTGGACGCTAGTATCAGAAAATGTGCAACAGAAGCTCACCATGTTAGCACAGATTTGTTAGAAAAATGTTGACAGGCTGACTTCATGTTAGTAGGCTGCATGTCAGATCAGGTCCTGTGTGTAACACCATTCTGATGTCAGGCTAATCTAGGTATTGCACAGCCAGTGTAAAACCAAAATAACAGCAAAAGGCCTGTAGAAATTGTGTATCATGTACTTTCTCCAATTTAAGAGAAATGTGATTGTGTCTCTGTGTCATCTAGGTCAAATTTATAGTGCTAGTTGACCTGTCATTTTCCAGATTTGATACTAATGATCATTGAACTATAGCTTGAGGAAAAGTACTTTGACAGATTTATTTGATATTTTTCTCTAAAACAGAAGCTTTTACTATAGGTTTTCTTAGGATCTGAGGATAGCAGTATTCTAACCAACTGTGAAGACAGATACTTACAGTAAAAAGTTCACATCAGATGAGTAGATTTTGGTGAGGTCAGGAAATACTTTGAGTCCAGTATTAAAAATACCACTAAAACAGAAGAGAGAGAATTACAGGTAGTGGATCACTGAACAAACCATAGTGTATTAAATCATTCAACAGTGCAGGATGGTTATTTCCTCTCTATTGTCAATCAATTCACATGTAATTCACATGTAACTGCCCAAAATACAAGGATGCAAGAAGTAAAAAATCAAAATACCAGATTTATGGTAAATGGTAGAATCTAAAACATGGGAACACAGAATAAAAGACATAAGGAGATCTGCAGAGGGAAGTAGCCTGTGAAGTGGATAGGGAGGGGAAAAAAAAAAATACAACTCTGGAGTTGTGTGTGAGATTAAGGCTGCTTCAGACTATTGTCGGGGCCCCAAATCCCGTCTTTCATTGAGGCTCAGAGTTGTTGAAATCTCTAAAAAGGGAAAATATCTTGTCTTCCAAACAGTCTTCTAACATGAATACAGTTAATGCCCCTTATTTTTGAACTCCTGTACAGTTCAGAACATATAGTTCTCAAATTTTAAAACTATTCTGAAATGAAATTGTTTTGATAGCATTCTTTTTATTGCTTTCAGATATATAGGAAAAATCTGGAAAATCTTTCCTCCTCACTGCTATCCCCACCACATGCACGCAGCCCTTTCCAGAGGCTTCCAAACATTACTAAAAATTACAGAAATTACTCTCTTTCTCTTCCTCTTTTTCCTTTGCAATAGTTTTATAATTTCTTGGTTTGGGTTCTCTGTGCTGCTCTTCATGGTAATACAGAGAATCCCTCAAGATTTTTCTACCATAGAAGTCATATGAAATCAGGTATTGATTTGCTTGTCACACATAGCTGATGGATATTCTTTAAAACCCTATGTAAATATCCAGCAAATAGAAAAGATGTGTATATTTCTACTGTGTCCCTCTTCCCAGTATTCCCTAGACAAATATAGAAAGAGAGCACTTATTAGAAGAATACTAGCTGTGGAATTTTGCCAAGTAAACATTTGTATATTCCAGACACTTAATGGATCAGAAGAATGGCAAAATTACTGATGAATTTATGAATGTTTTCCTTTCTTGCAAAAGTAGACAAAGTTCCAACCCCTATTATAGCTGGTGTTCTGTCATTAAAATAAAGCAGTATGGAAAAACATTGCAACTAGTTCCAAAACAAAATGCAAAGAAACTGCTATTGTGTAAAGAATTTAGTCATCTGTGAGGTTTAAGTGTCAACTACTTGCAGATGCCAAATACTTACAGGTATTTCAACAGTGGGAGGTTCTTAAAGGCATCTGGATCTATGTAATCCAAGTTTCTAAGATTTCGAATTTCACTGTAAAAAAAAAAAAAGGNTCATTAATATTTCTCTATTTATTATAACAGAAACCAGTAATGTTAAAATGAAATTTCACAGAACTAATTCCTGCAATGAGCTTTTGAATTGGCCAGCACTAGCTCAAGGCCACTATGCTTTTGGAGCAATCTTACAGTGATGAATTATCATGTGGAGAGATGCAGTCCTGGAGACTGGCTAGTTTAAGCAAGGGGGGAAAGAAAAACCTGACGTGTGCATATGGAGCTTCAGACATAGCCCTATGGTTATGGCTTGATGCAACCTTAGGGAACGTGGGGACAGTTCTGTGTCTGCAAAGCTGAGTAAAGAGAAGAAAAATTGAGTAAAAAGAAGAAAATTAAACAGTAATTGATTTTGTATAAGGTTATATCATCGCCACTGTTTCCACTGCCAAGTAAACCTCCTGCATTGTAACTTTAATTTTAATGTGTGTGTTATTAATGTAAGTCAACATAAACAAATTTTAAACATTTAAAACAGAGCGAATAAATATGATTACAGAACCTTCTCTAGGGAAGTAAGAGTGGGATTTGAACATAGGAGTTTATATATTATTCAATATATTTAATATAGTAGCACCTAGGACTGCAGCTGGAGTGAAAGGTGGGTTGGGAAAGCAAAGGCAATGCAAAACATAATTAAATTAGCTTCTCTTTTTCTCCTCAAGTTGGTCTGGATCACAGATGCTTTTAGCTGTTCTCCTCTTCCTATCATAGCAATGTTTCCCATGAGTGAGGAGTGTCAGGGCTCCTCTCAGGTCACTCAGCACTGTTCCTTGAGCTTCAGCATCAGCTTCACCCTCAATGTGAACATCATAAAACTATTTTTCATTAAAACTCATCTTGTCCAGCCATGTACCCTACCAAGTAAAGTTGCTGGAATTTCCCTACCTTTACTATAATTATTTTTTTATAGCCTTCACAAGTCTCAAAAATGTTCTGAATAGAAAAAACACCTGCTTTCTCCACGTCTTTATCTTCTCAGTCATCAAACTATAATCCTACACATTAAACTTTGATGCTTTCAGAAAGAGATTGTCCTATTGAACACAAGACAATGCACTATGGTTACTGAGGAAAGCCCAGCTCCAAAGGTGGATCTGTCACTGTAGCACTTGACTGAAACATAAAGCTCTTTCAGTGATCTATCTGATTTAACCTGTTTGGCTGGAGAATCAGTTTGGTGACAGCAGCCAACTGGGAGATGCACATTTTCTCACATTTCCTCTCTCTGTTTTTGCAGTTTTTTTTCTACGATATTTGATAGCTTACATATTCATTTTAAAGATTTCTCCTGGCTTTGCAGTAAACTCCCCAAATTCCTACAGAATTGATGTGTAATAAGCCTATCAATTTACAACCATTTATTTAGATTTATAATTTTGTCCTATTTTTCTGATAATTCCCTTCATGTCTCCAACATTATTTTGTACTATTTTTCCTGTCTCTTTTACAGAACTCATCAGTGGATCCAAAAGATTCCTCATGTCATTTAAATTCTCTCCATTCTGAGACCCCAAATGAACACACCATTCAGTATATAGCCATATCCAACAGTATAGAGGATATCTCATCAACAGTATAGAGTGTATCTCTTTGCCTTATGCTGATGCAAAATGTAAGATAGACTTCATTCCCTAAATCTACTGTCCACAGTTGCCTTAATAATTCTACCAGGGTGACAGCTTGGTCTGCAGATGACTTTTTAGACTGCACATGTTGAGGAACCAGCCTGACACTGATCATGACTATGGTCGTGCTAGGTGTGTTGGTGGGGCTGCTTCCTCTCCAGCAATCATGACCATTGCCTGGCAGCGTGACTCTTACTCATTTTTTCTGAATCATTTTTCTCTACCCTGTAATGCAATTTTCCTCAATCTTTCTTATTGTTCTCTTTTTCAGCAGATTTAACTCCTCCTTTTTATCGATGACAGTCAGCAGTTTGGCTGCACTAATGAGACTATGCCAAAATTCCCTCTCTAGACTCATTAGACCTATAAATTTTTCATCTTTTATGGGGAAAAAAAAACAAAAAACAAAACAACAACAACAAAACAAACAAACAAACAAAAACACCAACCCCCTGACCATCACAAACACACTTTTCCTTTCCCAGCCTCTTTACTATCTCCAGAAGTGGATAGCCCTTTTTGCATGTTTGCTTCTATTTCTTTACCTTAAACCAGCTCTGGACACTGGTCTTATAACTGCTGGAACGACTTTCAGCCTTTCCTAGTATTGAAACCATGTAGAGAAAAGTGTGCCAGTCTTCCTCCTGAGACTACCTGTGGAGCAGTGGGCTGAGGGAAGCACTTCTTGCTACTCATGCACAGAAATTTGACAAAAGGCAAATGGGTGGCATGGTGGTGCAGGTTGTGTGGGTGATGTTCTGGTCTTAAGTCAGTCCAAAAACTGGTGCTACTGGGCACAGACACAGTGCAAACCAGCAGTATTTAATTTGCCATGCCTTAACACTGCCAAGTAGTCCAAGGCAGTCTAGACAACATAGGGTATCAGAAAGCTGGGTTTTAAGGATACCTCTGCCACTGGAATCATTCTTACAGCACAAAATCAACCTAGCCAAGTTGTCTGAGAAATAAGTGGGAAAAGAGACATAAGACAGGAGATAAATCAGTATGTGGATACGGGTACAAAGACTAGCCTTTATGTATGCTGCTCTATTGAGAAAACAGTTCTGCTCCATCTTCCAAGCCTTCAGCTTTTACTGTGTTTACATTGCAGGGAGACAAGGGTTTACCTTCTACTTGCATGTTAAACTGATGTAGTTAATAGCTATACTACTGCTATTATAGTGCTGTATTCAAATATTCTTCATGTCTGTTAGCTTCTTTGAACAGTACTGTTCCTGTTATTAAAAGAAATCTTCTGTGTCAGTCTCTTGCTTCTCTCAAATTATTTTACTAGTTATGTAGCAATCATACTCCCAAAAGTGGAATTTGGTCCATGAACTTTAACTGACATGTTTTTTCCATCACTGGTTACATTTAAAAAGCTGGACTCTGGAGCTTCTTGGCTAGATATTCCTTTGTTGTCGACCAAATGTATTCCAGGGAAAGATAGTCTTCAAATCAACATTCAGTCTGGAAGTGGACAATACATTGGAGTGCCAGAGTCATCAGGTTTTGACTTGTTGCTATTCATAGTACTCTGCGATTTGGATGAGGGTATTGAGTAAGAATTCAAAATGTGCAGATGGTACTAAAATTGGAAGCACAGAATAATGCAATGACATTCAAGCAGATTTTATTAAGTAAATAGGCCAAGAGAGGGCAAGTGCTGTTTAACAAAGGGAGATGAAATACTCGTTAATCTGGGAATAAAAGATTTAAAACTGCCAGATAAGACAGTTGGCACAGTAATCAGAGAAAAGCTTAAAGAATGTGAGGAAATCAATGTATACACTGAACAGTGGAGAAAGGTTTATGCCCTTGCTGTTCCACTTCCTTGAACTGATGATGCTCAGATTAGGGAAGAAGTGTGCTTTAATATATAATGGATTTATAATTGCATTTCGTCCTACATGTTGTAATTACAGAGGTTTCTAACAGCCCCAAAAAAAGGCCCATTGTGTCTAAGTGCTACATAAATCAACAGCAGACAACCAGTTGCCTAGAAGTCACTTGTCAAAATAGATAAGAAAGCATATTAGAGAGTTATAAAAAGGGAAAAGGCGATTTGACCAAAATGAATGTTAAGCTTATGAAAAAATCAGGAGAAAAATCCAGTTTTCTCTGTATCTAGTCCAGTCAAATGTGTCTCTTAAGCTTGACTGGCTGAATACGTGGCCTCTCATTTCATATGCATGAAAAAGAGAAAGATCTTCAAACTCAGTTCCATCAATGAAACTGTCCTTGTTTAGCATACTCAAACATCATGAATCTCACAGTACTGGAAAGAATCCTCCCTAAAATCTCAGATTTAAAGGGTATCTGTAGCTCCATCAATATTGGAGCCTATGAAGTAAGCCTGACAGGAGGAAAGATATTGAATAGTTCTGATCACATCAGTTAACAAGACAGTGGTACACAGATGGATTTCATAATTTATTCTACATGAATCATGAATTCTATTGCAAATCAGACCAAAGCCTCAGTATAATACCACTATGCAGAGACACATATGAATAGTAAGGATATCTAGGTCAGCAGTTCTGAAATGTTTTAGATCAGCTGCTTTCTTTTTCTTGTAATAACTTGAGACCCCTCTCTACTTAGAATTACTTTGCCTATAGCTTCCCTGGCATCTCTCACTTATACATAGACTTCCATGTTTTCCTCTCCCCCTGCAGCCTAGCTGCAGTCCCACTAAATGCAGCTGTCCATGGCATTCTACCTCCATGTACCTGTCTAGCTTTTGCACCAATAGCACCAGAAAATTGGCTCACGCTCCAGCCAGTCTCTTCCCCACCTCCAGACATAAGCTTTTAACAAGATTTTTCTACACAACACTTGTCCTGGTGCCCTGAAATTCATGGCAGGTATACAGCAGTCCCCTCCATTCAGGTTCCTATCAGGGCCAGCTCTCCCCTCTTCAATCTTCCTCTCCAGTTGCTTCTCTGACACTTCTATAAAATCACCTCTCCTTCCTGCAGCCCCATATCCCATGACCTGGCTCCATGAGCTGCCCACAAGCAGAAGTGCAGCCTTGGCCTGGAGGCTGGGGGAGCTGCCCCAGCACCTGCCCAGTGCAGAGATGGAGAGCAGTCCCCACCAGCTCTCCAAATGACTTTGCGTATACAAGGGCAAGCCACTTGAACCATAACCTTTGGCACTGTTCCCATATGCTCAGAGGGCTTTTCATGTGGTTGTTCAAGAGGAGAGAGTGTTTGGAGTAGGGAGGAGTGGGGGAGAAATGAGTGAGGGATGCGGAGAGTGAGCAGAGACACAGGGAAAGGGAAAAGAAAGAGTGAGTTTTTCTGGGGTTCCTTACATGAGAATGTTTTCCTGAGGAACAAAAAGACCTAGCTACAAAAGTTCTTAAGTCTAATGCTAGCAAGCTGCAGCTCTCTAGTAAGATAACTACAGAGACTGCTAATCAGACACTTTCACATTTGTATCTACCAATCAGTTTTGTTACTGTATGGGAAAGACAGTCCTCAATGTCCATACTTAGAAACAGTAATGACAAAAACAAGGAATAAGAAAACATTGTGAGGTCAACTTAACATAACTGGGGAAAAAAAACAATACAAAGTCGTGGCCCTGATTTTAATCTTAAGAGTGGAAATTTTGTCATTAATTACAGCTGAAATGAGATCTGGCTCATTAAAACACAGCAGGTGATCAGTATCCTTAGTTTGCAGAAGTTACTCAGCACTCAAGAGGATTAAGTTCATATTAATATGACGCATGCTCAGAGATTGCTCTTAGGCGAACAGGGGAAAGCTGCATATGTGCAGCTGAGGTCTGGAGGGAACAGAAAGTCAGGATGGAGGCACATAAGCAGAACTGAATAAGGACCAGGAAAATGCAGTGCTGAAGATCAAAACTGAGGCATACTAGCAGGCTTGGCAGACAGGAATGGTGACGAACACAGGATGCCTATTCACATGACACTTGACTCAAGCCAAAGCAATTAGTTCTTCCCTTCCGTAAACACTAAATTTTCTCCTAAGAAGTTCTGTAGAAAAACAAATGTTTTTAAAATTAAACTGTGTGTATAAGTTTAAATTAGGGTAAAAAGATTATTTATATGAAACTGTACTCTTTGAAAAGTCCATGAAAAACTGAACCTATGAAAGCTAAGCTCTGTGAAATGTCTTCTTTTCAAAACTGTTAGAGTAACTTCAACCTCCTTTAAAATATTCTATAATAATCTTTATCCGGTATTACTTTAGCAATAATACTTTGAAAATAACTATGTAAGTGGAGAACATTAAACAAATGCATAGCACAACATATTCATTTATCCTTGATTAATCTTGTTCTTTGGAAAGTAAATCAAACCCAACAATGATAAGTGTTAACAAACCAGAGGAGTTATGGAAGCAATTCAGAAAAATAGTCAAATTTATAAATAGCTTTCTTTTCCAGTTTATATGCAACTGCCTAATTTGCCAGATGTTTGGGTATTCTCTGATTAAATAATGCATGTGCCTTACCTCCAAACAGATTTTAAAAGTGTGTAAATGCTTTTGAGTAGTAGAGATAGCCCTTCTTCATGGGCTTGCTGCAAAGGTTTGGGTTTTGCCTTTGTGAGTAAGCTTTTGTGAGTAAACAGCTCTGGTGTCTTGTCCTGAGAAGTATTTTTGGTTCTTTCACAGAAAAAAGTATATCTTGTTTATCTATGTACATTTTCTTTTTTGGTAGTGCCTTGTGAGAAATACAGGGGGTCCCACATTACCCTTTATAACAAATTAGGAAAACTCCGCCCCACCATAGCCTGTGCAATAGGTGCAGTAGATGTAGGTGCCATTGAGCTCCACTGACTCCTACACAGGCTGGAGCATCACGGATGGCACATGCAGGCCATGGATCTAACATGGGTGTGATAATGTGGTGGTTTCAAGCCTTGTTGGTGTGCTCTGGCCTGGCTTCTAGGAGAGAGGGAGGAGCCGTGACACAAAGGCATGCAGATGGCAAGGGGTACCGGCTGTCCTTCCAGGTAGGAATATAAACATGCTTTAGGGGTGGTTAGAGACTGGATTCAGATTCTGGACTCAGATTCATCTCCAACCATTTAGGTAGTAGAAAGTAATGCAAATTAGGCAATGTTATATAGCACATCACAAGAATGGGTGAAGGTGACAGTCGTGGCTGGAAGAGCCACTGTGACATGCCAGAAAAACCTAATGCGTCTCTCAAGTGTATGGATATGATTAGATATGCCTTGGAAGGCCTGTAGGGTGGGTGTGGATGTAATTCCTTACAGCCAGCCAGCTGGGTGCTCCATGCTGAAGCATTCTGTAGAACAACAGATGGTTTCTAGAGGAGCCTTCGTCTGCCAGAGGAGGCACTGAAAACACCACAGCTCTGTCCACCACTCCTTTAAAACAGTCACACATTTCAAGATGCACATTTTTATGGAACTGTCCTTTATATTCAAAGGCTTACAAAGGAGATAATTTCTGTCTTATGAATTAATACCCTGAGGTAGATTTTTCTAGTCCATTCTTCGCTTTGAATCTAATACAGAAACAGTAGATAGTAGCTATCTAGCCAGCTAGCTCCTTTTTTCTTCAAGCCATCCTCAAGAAACCTTTATATTCATATAATTTAAAACAAATAAGATACAACCCTGGGTATCACATGAAAGAGTTCTGCAATGAAATGAGATGGCCCAAGAGTATTTTATCATCTTTAATTTCTAATAAGGTGAACCACAAAACAAGTACTGCATGAGCAATATGTGGTGGATAGTGCCAAATACTTTATTCATTGCTTATAAAATGCGATGCCAGTAAAGGTTTCATTAAATGTTCTTTTTTGTTAAACAAGAAATCCTAAAGACACAACAACTGTGAAACAGGAAGGGAGAATATGAGGAAGACAGTCCTGGAAAAAACATCTATGGAAGAAGGGACTGAATTCAAACCAAAGATAAGTACCATTATTACACCAAAGCTTTCCTGTGAAACTATTTCAGGAGTATTATGGGAGCATGTTATTGGACTAAACTAAGTCTCAGGATCCTGGATTCTACTCCTAACTTAATCTGTCAGGTATTCTTAGTGGAGGCACTTCCATTTTCCAGCATTAGTTGCTCTCTATCTACAGTAACAGTAATGATATTATCTCCTTTATTTTTATTAACCTTTCTGTTTCATACTGTATAAAATAAAGGAAAGAAAAAGTATAGAAAATAGAGCAGTGTTGAGATCACCTAGTTCAGTCTTCTTCTCCAAGTGAAGATGAAATAGATCTATGGAGTTTCTGATTACACAGCCTTAAAGGCCTACAGTGACAGGGGCAACTTCCCTAGGAAAGCAATTCTACTCTTCACTTATGCCAACCATAAGAAAGCTTTTCCTAGACTCTTCCCTAATCTGATTTTATTATTAGTTTTGCTTTGTCAAACATCAGTGTGAAAAATGGGTAGTAGTTTCATCCCTTGCAATTATCTTTTATATGCTTAAAAGTTGTATCTGCTTCTGTCATGCTTTGTGTTTGGACACAAAAGTCCTTCCTCTCAGATGAACTTTTCTGGACCTTTGATGACTGGCAATGCTCTCCCATGGAATCTCTGCAAACAAAAATATTTTCTGAAATATGCCAAACTGCAATTTATCTGACCTTTTCGATACTAGTGCACTTTCCATGCCCTCATTTGGATCAGAGTACCAGGTGCAGGATGGATCCTATGAAGCCCTATTCAATAAATTCTCATTTTGACAGGGTAATGCTGAATGACAAGAACTCTCTGGGTGCAGGTATCCTACCACTTTTCTATCTGCCCTAGTACTATTTCAGCTAGGCCTTGTTCTGCAAGCCTTTTTCAGTGCAGAGTCACACAATATAGTGCCAAAAGCCTTAGTACCATAATTTTGACACCTTCCTGTAGAAGGAAATTAGATGGCCTGACCTGATTTTTTTCTTAAATCCATGTAGCTGTGATATTTCATTTTATAGTATTCTAGGTTCTTACACACAATTGGTTTGATTACTGGTTCCAGATTTTTTTCAGGAATTGAAGTTAATCTGCCTTCTTCACAGCTTCTTTTAAAAGACAGACCCAGTTTTCGCCCTTTTCTTCTTTTCTGATACCTCACTCATCCTCTGCAAGTTCTCAAAGATAGCTGACTTTGTTTCATACAGGACTTTAAACATCCTAATGTTAGGTTCATTTGACACAATCTGAAAATAGTACGTAAGAAAAGAAGAGGTTAAATACCAAGTTGGTATCTCTTCCCTTTGTCCTTGATATTAGTTGCACTCATGGTTGATCTTTTCGTTGGGACTGATAAGAACAAAAAAGTACAAAAACACTTCTCAGAAACCTTTGTCCATAACACTCCCATTCCATTTAATAATCAGCCAAACACTCTTCATTTTACCTTTAGTGCACTTCCAGAATGATTACTTGTTACTCTTCATGTCTTTAGCTAGTGTCATTTTGCTCTGTGCTTTAGCTCTTCCGATTTTAATTCTTATGCTTATGTTACTGTTTTACACTTACCTTTAGTAACTTGACAGAATTAATTCTTAGCTGCCAGTTTATTTAAACTTGCCATCAAGCCAGAGCTCGCAACGTAGTCCCACATATTTTTCACTAAATCCTTAGGAGGATATGGAAAAGCAAGGGAACCAAAAAGATATAGGGAAAGAAAGCATGAGAGAAAAAAACAGACTAACTCCACATTATGGAGAAAGAAAATGAGAAAAGGAATGTTAGGTACAAAGAAGAAAAGAATGACAACTCATAAATCAATATGTATGTTACTCCACACACCCTCAAATTTATTTTATCACTGCATTCATTTATTTACATTTATTTAATTACAGTACTTACATATGAGTGACTTTACTTAAACTGTTGAAGGAATGGGCCTCCAGACTCTGAAGTGTTTCATCTATGGAGATGTAGCTAAACACCAGCAAACAGAAAAAGAAACAAGTCACAGACCTTGGCAAGCCATGGCCAGTGCCCAACAAGACGCTTTACTTTTCCTCTCTCTTTTCATCCAGCTCATGGGAGGTGGCACTGATGGTGACTGACAGAGGAACTTTTAACAGGACTTTGATTTGGACTGATGTTTTAGATGCATACTATACTACCATTGGATCAAAAAACCACAATGATGCGATAAGCAGCAAATGTTCAGATTTCACATTTCAGAATCCTATTTATTCCCTTTTTCCCACTTAAGATCTCCTTGGTGTTCTCTAAGGAGACCTAGTCCTCAGGTAAATTGGCATATTTCTCTATATCCAAGAATAAAAAAAGTAAGGAAAGGCACAAAGATGGTCCTTGGGCCATCACTGCAACAACTGCCACAATTTCTCTGTCATCAGGGCAAACGATGATTTGCTAATTGCTGAGGAAAAAAATATGCTGTAACATGATTTAGAAAGAAACTCTAGCCATACAGTGAATGTCATAAAGGGTATAAGAAGTAATGTGGCTCCAAAGGAAAACAAAACAACAAGCTTAAGAAATATTTATTTACACACAGTTTAGACTGAGTAGCACTTATATGCTAGTGATCTACTGAATGTGATGAGAAAATAGCCCTACAGAGTTTCTCCATGACCACTAGGAAGATGGTAATACTGGAACTACTCTGTTAAAGGACTTGAAGTGTGAATAAAGTTGCAATACAACTACCAAGTGCAAATTTTCAGATTAATATTGACATTACTATTTGGATTAAGCCACTCAAAATATCTCTTAAATTTTTTTAAAAAGTTTTATAATTGATCAATACTGGCATAGCATTTAAATTATGTATTTTATTTACTTTTCTAATCATATTTCATATCATATGTCTAATCTATAGATCTTTAAAAATAATTGGAATTCCTTGCATACTAATTATATTTATTACATTAAAATATTTAAGTGCTATCTTTACCTTCTTTACTACTTAACCAAAATAAAGTAAAAAAAAAAATACAAGTTACATGATAAGTTTTTAAAAATGTGACAATATTTTTCTCAAAATGAATGCTACATAATCACATGTACAAAAGTAATGTTAAAAGATTACAAAAAAAAAAAATCCTGGTTTAAATTGAAGTTACGGACTCAGTTTTTAATATTTTACATGGTTACACATCTCCTGAGCAACTTGACCATTATTTTAAAAACACAAAATTAAATTGGGCAGAAGAGACTTAGAAGTTAATTTTAGATGTCAAAATTGAATAAAATATAATAATAAAGAGACTGTATCATATGCCTTTCCTCCTCTTTAGTAGGCCTGCAAAGATCCAGAGTCAGATATTAATTATCTAAATGGTATTTTACACCAATATTCCAATTGGGTTGTGTTTTGTAAACAAAACAGAAAAGATTTCTATTATTTGTTCAGTTTTTTTCCAATATTAACAATATTATCAGTAATAATAGGAAATAGGAAATATAAATACAATCTTTTAACTCAGGAGGGCTTTTTAATGCAAGAAATTATGGGTCAGATTTTTATTTTTTTGTGGAAGTTAAATTTCAACTTCTTTCAACAGATAGTTCAAAAACACTTAAAATGTTTTAAAAAATTGGAAGCAATACTTTTTGACCAGCTTATGCTCTAACAACCAGCAGATGACTAATACAACTCACTGTTCCAAGGAACTTTATGTCCTGTCTATACTGGAGCTAAAGGCATATTACCTGAGCTATTTTTAACTTTTCTAACATGAGATCTACTTTTTATTGGTTATTTTGGAGATGTATTCAGCACTGTTTGAAAAAAATACCAGAAAAGTTACCAGTAGAGATTGCATGACCAACAGATTCTCTTTCCACAGTAATATTACTTTTAAAAAGCTATTCAGCTCTTCCAAAAGGAAGGAAAAAAATAAAAGGAATACAATAAAGAAAGTATCTCCAGTCTGTATCTTTGTGATTACTGCAGAATTAGATGTTTATGTGAGATGCTTTAATTTTGTTTTCTTGTAAGCAGTAAATATCTACTGCCCAAGAAATTGAAATTCCAGTCTTCAAAGAAAAAAATTAATTATTCCATTTTAGCAGAGCCTACATTTTAACATACCAAAAGATAGGTGGTATCAATGACAAATAATGATAATAAAAAGCTGTTCTATGTAGCAAACAGCTATATATAAATCAGCTTGACAGAAAATGAAATGAAAACCGGAGAATGAGCAAACATCACATCCTCATGGGGCTGGGAATTCTCGCATATGAGAGGAGGCAGAAGAGCAGCGGCGGGGAGGTGTTACTCCTCCACCACTTCCCTTCCCACCACTCTGCATGTCACATTTTTACTGCACTGGCTGGCTTGGAGCTGGCTGAATTACAGTTTTACATCTTACAGCTGCGGGATGAAAGTGAGAAGGAAATGGCTTATTTTCTTTGTGTGTTGACCTCCACTCTCCTGCTTCGCAAGCAGATATAATTTTGTGCATTAATTAAACGACATCATCACTGATGACATAGGTAGTTTTATTTGCTTTAGTGCCACCTAGATCAACACCCAACAAACATGCACAAACACACTCACGGTCTCCTCTGAGAAAGAAATATCAAACCGAGAAGTGTTAACGGTACATAAATATTTACTTCCAAGTGTTCAGAGTGCTTCTGACCTAGCTAGTGCCTTAGCTAATGAACACATAATACAACATATTTAAATGCAAGAAATAAAAATCACATCAACCAGAACCAGAAGGAGTTACACTGGAAAGAGAGGAAAAGTGTGTTGAAATTCCCATTTTGAAAGCATGTTGTAACTCAGCACTCTCTCTCCATACCAGCTGTGTTTAACTTGCAGGATTCCAAAATGCCTCTGACACCCATCATGAGTGTAGTCACAACTTAAAGACTACATGCACAACTTCTCTTTTGGATGAAGTCTGTTTGCAGATAAATAACTTTAATCACCAACGTGCATTCAGAATAAGCCTGAGAACACAGGCTTTTGAACAACAGGCACGTGGCAGTAGCCACAAGGACCTCTCCCTGCCCTCACTGTTCTTCCTTCTCCCTCTCTCCACCTTCCTTTGTTTTTCTCCAGCTCAACACTCCCTGTCCTGTGCTGTGTTGCTGCCTGCCAGTTGCTCCAGCTCCCATCTGGTGCTGCTGGAGGGCAGCTCAGTGATGTGTGGGTACCCCACAAGAGGACAACCAGGAGCACCTAAGTCAGCCAAAGTCCTGAACTGGGGCTGTACTGTATGGGTTGGCCCTGGGGAGCAGGGGAGGTGCTGTGCAGTGTGGGAGCAGTGTGGACAGGGTGTGAAAAGACACTGTGTTGCATGGAGCAATACAGTGCGTGGGGGAAATGTTATGGTCTGTGTGGGGCTGCTGGCAAAGAGAGCTGTGCGGTGCAGGAATGCTGCCTTGTATGGAGAAGCTGTGGAGAAAGCTGCTTGGGGAGCTACACATTGGGTGTCCATAAGGTACTCACAGATGTGACCCCAAAGTATCACCAATGTCCTCTTCAGCCCCTCTGAGCCCAGGAAAAAAGTTCTTTATCTTTGACCTTAAAAGTACTGTGTGTTCAACCTGTCCTAAGTCTGAAGGGTGTGGAAATACTAGGCAAAGCCTTTCTACCAAGACTTTTCAACTTTAAGGATGAAAAAAAAGAAATTTCTATTGCATCTGAATACCTTATAAAACATTTTTTTCAGTGTTATTATTGTCAGAATGAAGCATATGCACCCAAGTGCACCGATGCATTTCTGACAGGACTTATCTTTGCACTTGAGCATTTCATTGAAATGCTTTTTATTTCATTCCTGTGGCAAAGCAGCAAAGGGAAACAATCTCTACTTCTTGCTATCAAGAGTACATAGATACACATTAATTCAAGAGAATAGTAGCTTTAAAATTCTTGTTTAAACAAGGTTCATAAAGAGGCCAACTACATTTTCTACTCAGCAGAGGAAAAAAAAGGTTTATTTGTGGAAACTATATAGTAGAAACCATATAACAAAACAAAGCAGTATATTTGGAACAGTAAACACAGTGTCTATCATCTTATTGAAATTTCAGAACATTTTCTAGATGAGTTTACAAAGCAAGGAATGACCTGGTAATTTTCTTTACTAATGGCAATTATGGGCTGGGAGAGCCAAATGAGATGTGTGTTATATTAGAGGCCAAGAAAAACAGATACAAGAATTGTAGTTAAAATATAGGTACTAGTTCCTTAATGGAAAGTTTTTAACAAGAAGGTGAGATTTCATGATTTGTAGTAGTAGTCATGGTATAAGAAAAATGCAGAAGGACGTTGACATTATTGAAATTCAAAGCTTTATCTGTTCTTCACACGCTTTTACAAATTAACAACAGAAAATGTCATAATCCAGAAAGAATTTCACAGCAGAAGCCCAACACTGATGCCTTCTAGAGGAGCATCTTTATTTTTCTGCCCCTTCCTACCATGAAGTGCCTGGCACCAACTGGAAGACCAAGAACAGGCATGTTTAATCTAATGGTAGGAGAGAGAATATAATGCTACCATGTCAGTTCATGATTTTAGGTATGTTATTGCTATATCAACAGTATGTATGCTGTGTGTATGCTATTTTCCTACACATAAATGTGGAGTAGGGGGAAGGTAAAACTCCATATTCAGTTGCTCTCTCTGAAGAATAATTCTGGAGAAGATACTGGCATTAGTTTGCCCAGGCAGCTTTGAAATCACCAACCAAATAAACTGACAAAGATGTCAACGTCTTATTTCAAGATGTGTAAAAAGCACCTATTCACCTCACTCAAAGCCATAGGGACTTTGTAAATGTGACTTTCCTTTTCACTAAAATGCGATCAAAGCATGCAACAGACTGGTTATCTGTTACCCTATTACTACCAAACAGTATAGGCAAAAGGTTGTCCTTGACTCACAGGCTAGGCATCTTTAAAGAGTTCACTGAATTCTTTAGATGAACACCTATGCTTGTACAAATTCATAAATATTACAATTTGAGAATTTTGCAATCTGAAAGGCCTCTAAGCAATAGATTTTGTGTCATTCAAAGCCAAAGCAGAGTTGACATCCTTTTATATTTAATAAAAGCATGTTTTGAACAAAGTTTATCAGGTTTACATATGATACTGTAAGCCATATGAGAAACATATCCCCCAGCAAAACCAAAAGAATACATCATCTATCTGATAAAACTGAGATGGTGAATTAGGCTGCAGATATTCAAGAACAATGACTTGTAAGGATTTCAGAAAGTCATGACTTTAATACAGTTGGATGAAACTATACAACACAATTAGGCAGACCTCCAGGTCTCCCCAGGGTCATTTTTAATGAATTCTTAAATACTAATCTATCGCAGCCATTCAGCCAATGCTGAGCTGAAGTCGAGACTTGCAAGGAATGTCATGGACAACAAGGTGAGCCCCTATTACTACGTTAATAATAAAAGGCTGAATAAGAAAAATGTGGGCTTCTTGCTGAATGAGGTGGTTTATTTTGTTAACAGTGGGCACAGATAAGGTTGAGCACCAGGCTGGATAAAGCCCTGAGCAACTTGGTTGGACCTCATAGTTGGCCCAACTTTGAGCAGGCGGTTGGACTGGAGGCCTCCTGAGGTTCCTTCCCATTACATGACTCTGTAATGCTAGGGAGTGAACTGGGAGATGGCAGAGAATTTCCCTGCATCAGCTGGCCATACACAAGATTACGAGCAAGCCACCAAGAAGTAACAAACCTGGGACACCTTTGCCTCAAGACTGCTGACATCAAGGACAGTGCAAGAGCAGGCAGCCTCTTGCAACAAAAGCTGATGTGAGGAAAGTACGTAGAGCCTGCTGGATGTGCATTTATGGATTGTATCCATGCATGTGTTTACATATAAAAGAAGTGACACAACAGTAGTCCTTTTTGCATCACACAAATACTAATGTTTTTGTGAAAATTCATTCCTATTCTAGAAAAGCCAGAGTCTCCAATGAAATGAGTTACAAATCATACTGGGAGCTGAAAAAATTTTTTAGTCTGGACCAGCAATACAACATGTAATTTCTTATGAATGAAACCATTTTTCATATTTTGTGAACTGCAGAAAAAATGAAAAAAGAAAAAGAGAAAAAAGACTTATCTATCACATCTATTTCAATAAAGATATATTCTTATCCACTAATGCTTAGTACGCATTTCTATAGCCAGTTCAGGTTATAAACAATTGGATAATTACCTGCAGTTCTAAAATGTGAGCGGTGAGGTAGCAAAGGTGTGAGAGTATTGCAGGAGGGGAAGGAACATGATTTTTAATAGAAGAGCTAAAAGAATAATATCAGAAACAGAACTTACATCCTAGAGATGTTGGGGAGATTGGAAAATGCTTCACTTGGAATTGTTCTTAGATGAGTCTCCATAAACCTCCTATAGAAATAAAAATTTGGCAGTTAATATCCTCTGTTAAGTACAATTTAACATTAAAAAGTCCTGCACAACTCCAGCTCTGCTCCAATAGTTCTGTTATCTTCCCTTTTCTCAGTGTTTCCATCTTTGCATTATTTCTATTCGTTTCATGAAACTTGGTTTGCTTGGTATGCTCCCTCAGTTCTAAAGCTAACCTTAGCTTTAAATACTATATTTTGACTGAACAGCTCATAAATTTATTTTATAGGCTGGAAGTGGAAGTATCATATTTCTTCCTGTGTATTTGCTCGAGTTTAAAGGTATACTAACATTCTGCAAATATGACAAGAAACCATAGGTGAAACAGGATGTATCATAAAGAAAATAGAGACAGTGAAGTATAAAGACAATGAAGTATAAAGATCAAAAATAGCACATTTCATGACAAGAACTTAGTTGTGAGGTGAAACAGTATTAGAGAAGGTCAACAAAGCCAAAAGTCTCCAAGTTAATGTAATACACCTACTACATAAACAATACACTAAATAACAGCATATATAGCACATATAGCAGATAGTGACGAAGTATTTGATAAATGCTAGCTGCCATTCTTCAACTGCTTGCTGTGTTAAAAGATTGCTGATTGA
The DNA here is from genome assembly GCA_013399115.1 of Anseranas semipalmata. NCBI lineage: Eukaryota > Metazoa > Chordata > Aves > Anseriformes > Anseranatidae > Anseranas > Anseranas semipalmata. The sequence continues at coordinate 863,952 of VXAA01000556.1, forward strand.
GTTCAGAGTCAAAATTTATGCAGAACATGAAATGGAGTCAATGCAATAGGCCTGGGGCTAGGGGCAAACTTTTAAGCCAGCCTTTTTGCACAACCATCCGCAAAGCCCCAGTTCTCGCTGAAGAACCTGTAGACTGATACATCAAAGCTAGCTGTAAGCCACCTCCTAAGCAATTTAAAACTTTGCAGAAAAATATTAGTCAGTGTTTGCCAGTTGTTAATCTGTGGATAATTAAATAAAATAAATAAAAAATAAAATAAAGAAGAACCCAAAGTCTGAGGTCATTTTCATTATAAATATGCCCTCAAGATTTGCAAAGATGCACAAGCATACAAAGGATGTTTTTAGTAAATGAGTTGTTTTAAAAATGGCAAGAAAATGTTTCAGTAAAACATTTTAAGTTTCGTAGGATGACATTTAGTTTGCAGTTCTTAGTTTCATAGGTGAGAAAGTCAGCTGAAGTTTTTAAATTTTCTTTCTGCTTTGATATTTACACCAAAAGTTTAGCTTGCATGTTCCCAAAAGACTCCACATTGCATCTATTAATAAAATGAAACCTGAACAACTGGTAAGAAAAATATTAGGCTGCTTGTTCAGAATTTTGCATTTTTGCTTTCCTCTGCCCCAAACGTCTGCCGGCCTAGAATGTAAAGAGTTTCCTAGTCAAAAATCAAGTCAAGTCAAATCAAAATTCAACTAACAACTGAAAAGCCTCCCACCTTGACTCCCTTCTGATCATCCCAAACAATCTTCAGCAGACTGTTTCTCAAAGTTAGCCTAGTTACTCACTAATGAGAAAAAGCAGATTTTTTTTTTTTTTTAAGTATAAGACCGCATGGATAGACTTTAAAGTATTTTATATCTGCATAGGAACAACCCTGTTTCTGACTAACAGAAATACAGGTACAAGGACTGTGAAGTTATCAAAATTAAACACATTTGCTTCATTTTAATGACCTTACAGTACCAATGCACAGAGCATTACCCACGTGTCTCATAGATAATAATGTCATGTTTTCATTTCCAGTACTACTAAGCACTGATTTATTATTTCTGCTTTGCTCTTCCATGACAGTTAGATAGCGTCAGATAGTGTCCTATCTGATAATGCACCACAGAACTCTATTCTTGCAGTTGCTGGTGCCTACACTCCCATCAGGTAGGAGCCACCCGTGAATAAATATTTTGTTGGTTTCAGTATTAATTAGTCCCATCACTTAAGAGGGCAGCTCTTAAGTAGGCAGCTTTAGGTAAGCATGAGACAATGAAACTAGAATCTGTCAAGTAAGCAAGTGGTGTTACTTGCAATGTAATTAATGTTAATTGTCCTCAGTATATTTGGTTGTATCACATTCATTTTTTCTTTTTTTACACTGCATTTTTAAAAATCTTTAAATAGGAAACATTAAAATATGCAGTTTACAGATGGCTTAAAACAAGGCAAAAGTAATAATAATAAAAAGAAGAAATAATTTCACAAAAATATTCCACTAATAAATCAAGATTAGAGAAATAGGAGAAAAGCTTTGCTTATAAATGAAACACTACTAACTCTTCAGATTATAGTTCTTGACTATCCATTTAGGATCCCTCTATTTTAATGTTAAGTAAAGCCATAGTTTCATTTCAGAAGCCAGGAGTTCCTCATTTCCACTTGTGCATTTATCAGAATTGCAGAACAGCAGATTTTTTTCAGTGAACACTAAAAACACTTACAGAAAGACTCGTACCAAGGAGATACAGCAAAATTGAAGTGATGATCCCAGTTCTCTTTTGACTGCATATATGCACAAGAATAGAAACTGGCCCATGACTTACAAAAGTCAGTGTTTAGCACATAAGGAGGTTAAACTAAAAATGTTGACAGAAATGTATTTCGTTTCTCACAGGTGACCATTTTCAAATATTTGAGATTGGTGAATATCAGATATACCTAGCAAGCAGGACCAGAGAAAAAACATCAAGACATTTTCCATTTGAGAGGTACAGACAATGTGTGTACATGTTTGTACTGCCGCAGCCTCTGCCTACTTGTGTTTGGTTGTACCAATTCTATTAATCTCTTGTGTTAGAGAGAAAAAAAATCAGGGGAGAATGTATACATCACTCTAACAACACCTCTTTGTCTGATAACTAGCACTAACAGCATGCACTATGTAGCCAAAATACTGGCAGAGTGCAAACTACTTACAGGTCTGATAGAATACAGGAAAATCTAAACAGAAAACATTTCTCCTGCTGTCTGCCTTATTTGGTGAATCACTTGAAAGCTTTAATTCTCATTGCTGATGAATCCTCACTCAGTGCTGAAGTTCCCACAATGGCTTGAAGGCGCATGTAGTATATTATCTAATACCTTACACTAAAGCCATCTATAAAAAATGGTGCTCTTTTTAGAATGTTTAGTTTACAATTATACTTAATTACAAGCCTCTCAACAGTGTCATTTTATTTTATTTCATTTTATTTTATTTTATTTTATTTTATTGTTTGTTTTGTTCATTTCCCAACCATGACACTGTTCATCAAGAAAGGGCAGAAGAAGGGAGTCCTTCCTATCTATCATCTGGTGGTGATAGACTGACACAAGGGAGCATGTCTTCTTTGAACAACATGGACTGTGACTTCTCACCCTCATTCTCCAGTACCCTACACCAAGCACAGATGGGGCTGAACAGCCATGTCCATCACCTGAGTTCACAGAGCAGAAAAAAAAATACAAAACACTGTCGTAAATGTTGAAGCTAGACACTTAGCTGCAGAATAAGAGATGGGAGCAACTGCAAGAGGAGTCTGATGCACAGGAGGTAGATTTAACTGGGGTAATCAAAACTTGTTCTGTTTTATAGCAGATATTGGCAGAACTAGCTGGAGAGTTTGGGTGTTCACTTCTTAGCTCTCCCTCATACAGCCCAGCATGTGAATATGAACTTAAATCACTGGCCAGGGACTTGGGTGATGGCAAAAATGAAACATGTTCCTTTCAGCCTTTTCTGAGATGAGACAGTACTGAAGGAAATGGTAAAAATACTGGATTCTAATGTGACTGGCCACATTCATGGAAGAAAAATACATCTGGGCATACAGAATACAAAACCTCGGGTTCAGAAAGTGCATGAACCCCAAATTACTATAGGCTGGGACAGTACTCTGGACAGTGTCACTACATGTTTGTCTCATATACTCTTCATGGTGCATACTTTACTGGTTGCAGCTGCAGTCAGGAGATGGTGAAATGGAGGTGGCATGATCCTGCACAGGTGCTTATGTATGCAAGCCACTGGGCATGGGGAGCTCTTGCAAGGTTCAGTGCTAAAGAACCTTTATCCCAGCACAGGCTTACTTAATCCTATGAAATGTACAGGATTAAATAATTCAAACAAATAAATATTTAATATTTACATATTTCAAAACAGAAACAATGTAATGATTACTTGTGATAGTTTTCTTCTTTTTCCCCTTTTGGCTTTCCAGCACCTTGACAGAGGCAAAACTAAGCACGGTTTTGACAATGGTTCCAGCAAAGCGAGCCTTTTATTTGCTGTCTTCCTTCCCCTCCCCTCATTTTATCTATACTTTCTTTTCATTAAGGTTTGTACCATATATAAATATGACCTTCATATTATATGTAGTTGTTATTTTTCAGCAATATCAATAGAACTTCAACTATGACTACACTTAATAGATAATATCATGAGGATTTAATAAGTAGATAGACTGCAGTGATTAGGTGCAGGGCTTGGCCGGACAAATGTACCAACCAGCCCCATTTTATACTATCTGTACACCCCTTTTTGTCTTTCCCTCTTTGTTCCACCCAAACTCCTTCCCCTGTACATTGCCTCATCAGTTTGCATGGTTCCACCAATTCCTCCCCTCAATGTCCAGGACCCCGAGGATTGCATCCTTATCAGTTATCAAGTCCAGGTTGGCCCCTCTTTGAAGTGATGCCTGCAGTTTCTTGATAGCCCATCAATTAGTGTGACTGCCCAGGCTGGTTTCTTGACATTATTTTGCCATTCTTGTCATTCCTGTTGTTACTGTTCCTCTGTCAGGTCTGTGTCTCTGTATGTTTTGTTTATTGCATCCCATTTGACAAGTTGTTGACCAGATAACAACTGCTTCTAGGGAAGCAGACACACTCTCTCCTTCCCCATACCCTTACAGGTAACTCAAATGGTTGGTCTGCATGATATAACAACTCAGAATGAGTTTTTAGTATTTTTAAATTTTGCATGACAGAATCTCTCAAACAAAACAAAACTCTCTTTTTTTTTTTCAAGCTCCTTCATCTCCTCAAGCAATGAAACTCATCAAATCCCACCCCATGAGAAAATACACGTTGTAATGCAAATGGAAATATCTGTGTAACAACAAATACTAAACTGTTCACTTAAACTATTCAGTCCAGTATCTATTAGATTAATTCAACATTCATACTGCATTACATTTCCCAGATCTGCCCCGGGAAGAAAACTACAAAATTTGTAGCACCTAGTTTAAAGTACCATTTATTATATACACTAGATTTTACCCTCGAGTCTCACACTTTTTATTTACACTTGATCATTTCCATTCACAACAGACTACCGAAGAACTCCACCTTCCATACAAGTTCTGAAAAACCTTTTTCTCTAGGATGAGTACAAGGCTTGATGGTTCTTTCTTCCCGTTTACTGTCTCTTGGACTTTGAATCTACTTCCTCCATCCCTGTGGTTGCACTGTGCCCTCTCATGGACTACTCCTGCACTCACACTTGGAGAAATCTACGTAACAAGGCATGGGATTATAAATGGTGACTAGTCATGCTTCAACTTACGACAAATTAAAACTGGTCTTTATAAAAATCATATACAACTGCTCTGCCCAGTGGTAAAGTCTCTGTATGACCTTTGTGTTTAACATTTGAAGGATACAAATTATTCTCTCCATTAAAGTTTGCCTTTATGTATAAGTACTAGGACTATCAGTCAACTGTATTCATCTTGAAGATATTTTAAATATTTTCTCCTTATTCAATGTAAAGTTGTATAGACAATAAAGTTAGAAAGACAATAAATTAGTATGTAGAACATTAAACTCCCCCCCAAAACACTCTAAAAATAAGCCAAGTACCTGTTTTTTGGAAAGTATGTTTCCAAGCCCTACAAACATATCCATAAAATGAGTTCTGAACAAAACTGGAAGTCAGCTTTGAAATTATCATCTTATATCAGTTTATGATATCACAGAATATTCCTTGAAGGAAAGTGTTAATGCACTTCATGGTACACAGGGTACCTGTAAACCCAGTAAATAACTGCTGTTTCTGCATTAAATAAAGAAAGTAGAAGTCAAATTAAGTACATGATGAGATATCCCTTATAAATACATAAATATCAGACATGGCACAGACATGAAATTTATTCGTTGGCCATATTTCTCACAACTGGAAGATTTTTCCTGGCCTTTGTCAATATCTGGATATTCTGTATGTAATACAAACTGCTACCCATGTTGAAAACAAAATGTTTTAGTTGCAATTGGTTTGTTTTCCAAACAACACTGAGCTGTTTGCATTTGTAAAAGTATTTAACTGTGTCTGAAGAACAAACTGGGTCTGAGCTTTCTTAAAATAATTAATTGCTTTTCTATCAAACATCATTATATGTACCAAGTCCATTAAAATATCTTATCGATTGTCTTTCAGGTAATCATTTAAATAATTTTATGTACCTGCTGCAACATAACATGCTTCCAAAATACTGCATTTTACATAAATCCGTGTTTTCAAAATTTCCTTTTAAATCTGATCCATGTTATTGTATTTGCCTACATATTTTGCTTGAAAAGGCATAGTATTACTTCTGTAATCCTGCTGCCTTAATGAAAATAAGCACATATAGTAACTTTGCACTTGACAACAGTAAGTCATAAAAAAAAACTGGTCTAAGGGTTCTTGAAGTTATTTACGAACTATACGCTGCTTTACCATGCACACATCCTATTTACCAGATGAAGAACAGGAATGAGTGAGAGTAGGGTACAAGAGAGACTACTGAAGATCAAAACAATTTTTTTTCAACATTTGAAATAAATACCTTCTTTTTTTCCATTTCTTATCAGTCATTGTATCATTTCTTGTATCTTTGCAACATTTAAAATTCCTTTGTCGTGGCACAGAATCCCAGCCAGTGACAGGAACTGTACAAGTGCAAAACAAAAAGCCATTCCCACTCCCAGTAGAAACAAGCATTACTTCAGTATGCTTTAACTGCATACATAGTTTACTCAACAGAAAAGCAGAGAGACTACAAATAGTTCTTTTGTAGATGCTAGGAAGGGGCTTACTTAAATGAGAATGCTGCACATTGTCACAAAAGACAATGGTAATACGGCAGTAGAAACTTATTTTTGTCTTCTCAGTGTCTATGAAGATAATTAGTTGTGATCATCCCAATAGCAAAGAAGTGTTTTTACACTACAATTTAAAACCTCTGTCTTCAGAGAATATTTCAAGAGTCATTTAATAAGTGTTACAGTTCACTGAATCTTGAATTGCTGGTGCAGTCAGTTTTCATTATGTTGTTTTCTTTTGACATTAAATTTCCAACCCATTCCACTTCAGAAGCACACAACAGCCTTCTCCTGAACTGAGAAACAGAGTTTATTGATATAACCATAAAAGGAAAGAAAAAGCTTAAAGATTACCAAATGCTGTAACTATTAAGGAGCTGTTTACAGAGCATTTTGTAAAAAGCTAAGAATAGTATATTTTCTGTTGGTATCAGTTACGAAAGCAACTTTTCACAAATCTGACTTGTGCAGATGTTTTATATATTTGACAAATCAATAAATGTTTGGTATTTTCCATAACATGGGTTTACAGAACCTCAAAACAGTCTAAAAAAAGTGATTATATTTTGAAAACTGGACCTTGTCGGGAAGTGGTTTAAAGAAATCTGAATGATCTGCCTTCACCAACAACTATTATGGAACAATTTCACAGGTACTACAGATAGACTACTGTCAAATGCTGACTTACCAAAACAGGGATGAGAAGTACATGTTACAATCTCATTTCCTCAAAATCTTAACTTTAAACATGGGCTTTTGTGTTCTGCTGGAGTCAGCCCTTGCACATCCTCATGTTCACCGGATACATGTTAAAGAGTCACAAAAAGACTAACAAATTGAGCTGTGAAGCTGTAAATAGCACTGCAGTTTATCAGCCACATTTACATGTCTCTTAATGGGTGGCCAAAATTTTACGGAATACAAAAAAATATCTTGTTATACTCAAGAAATAAAAATGGTCATATCTGCAAAAAGCCCACCTTATGTCAACAGATGCTCATACCTCAACGTGACTCCATAGATCCAACTGAGGCTGAGACAGTCCTGATGACAATTTTGAAATTTGTGTAGCTCAGAGCAAAATGTTTGTTCCTGATATAATTTTGAACATATGTATCTAGATTGACTGCAAAATCACAACTCTGAGCCACAGCATTACTTTTTTACTACAGATCCACAAGAGGAGAATGTTCATCCTCTCCACCAAAACTGTCTTCTTTTTCTACTTAGCCCTTCTTTGTCACCATTGTCATACGTTACAGTTTTTTTCAGCTTTTTTTTTGTTAATTTTCTTGATTTCCGTATGAGTCAGACATACGGATTAAAAAGTAGTTAGAGTACAGAAGCCATTCTCCCACACTGTGAAAATGTTACATTAGGTCATATTTCCAGCAAAGACCAGCTTTAAAGAAATCTTTGTAAGTTTATTTGGGAATAAGGAGGGAATTTGATTGGAATCTGACCAGTTGAGCAGGGATTATAGAACAGCATGCTTTAGTTAATAATTTTCTTTATATTTCAAAGGTAAAGAAATTTCCTGCAATTCCCTACGAACAAAAAAGCGACATCTGGCTGTGTGAGACAAAGAAAACCACTCTGTGCTGAGATCATATGTACAGAGAGGAAACAGGCTTTAAAAATCTCAGAGGCCTTTATAAACGGTCAGAAATACTTAAAATTCAGAAAGATCTCTGAAACCCACTCTTTTATACATACGACAAACGTTAAAAGCACATAGGAAAAGGTAAAGAAACATTCATTATAATACTTTTAAGATTCACCAGAGGACTTTTAGAAATAAAATTACACAGGAAGTTACTTCAGAACTGCTTGAATTTCTACTGAAAACAAACACAAATAGTAATTTTGGTTTCATATTAGCTTAGCATATAGGACTTTCATTTATAAATTACAGTAGTTCCAGAGCCCTACCTTAGGGGAAAAAAAGAAAAAAGAAATAAAAACTTTTCTAGAAACATGCATATATTATATATATAAATATACAGCTTTCTACTGTCTTACAGATGCCATGCCCTCCCCTGTTTGTCTATAGCTGTCTGTAGTCCTCCATTATTTCTGAAGGCAGGAACCATCTACGTCCTGTCCTTGTACAATGCCTACAGTTACAGGGGTTTGGACAAAAAATTAAAATCTTAGATGAAGTGCCACAGATAGTTTTAACCATTACTTTTATCATGCATAAATGTTTATGTCAAGATTTTACATATTAAAAACACGTTTATGCAATTATCTCCTCATGAGGGAGACACTTCAGTATACAAGGAAAAATTAGTTCTCCCCTAGGAAAAAAAGTCTAGTGCATTTCCAAGATTGTGACAGTTTGGATAAACACACTGAAAATAAATTATTGGTTAAAATAGAAAACAAAGGATAGAAGTAAATGAAGTTCCACAGGGATCTGCATAAAGACTTATGCTGTTTAATACATTCATAAATGACCTGGAAATGGGGGCAAAGAGTAAGGTAATATTGTTTACTCATGCTAGAAAGTTATGGTAGCAATGCTAAGAGCTGACTGTAAGGAATTTCAGAAGGCTCTTATAGGGCTGAGTGGCTGGAAAATAAAAGGGTAAATGAAATTTGGTGCCAGTAGATGTAAATGATACACACGGGGAAAACTAATCCTTCTGTCACATATATAAAAAAATGACAGGTTCTGAGCTCATCATTTTCACTTCAGAGCAGGTTTTGGCATTATGTTAGACAGTTCCATGAAAACATGGATTCAGTGCTTAGGAACAGTCAAAAATACCAAATCAAATATCAGGAAATACTGGGAAAGGGATAGAAAACCTACTTATGCCACTATACAAATTTAGGGTTTGCCTGCATCTTGAATACCTTGTGGAGTGCTAGTACTCTCATCTGGAGCGGAATATTTACTTACAAGTGGAAGAAATACAACAAACACAAGAAGGATGGAATGGTTTCCACATAAGAAACAACTGGGTTGCCTGGGACCCTTCACTCTGGCTCAGGGGAGACATAATAGAGGTCTACATGTTAGGAAGGACAAGGAGAAGATAGGATTGACTGTTTACTCCTTCAAAAACAAGAACAAAATGCCATATATATGAAGCCAGAGGAAACCAAGTTGAAGAAGTTAGGAAAAAAGACAAACAACAACAAAACCAAAGGGAAGTCTTTCGTTATGCAACAGGAAGTAGACCTGTGAAATTCCTTGTCAAAAGACTTTATGGGCACAAGGTGAACTTGGACATGCAGTTGAGTGATCCACTAAGAACTAATGAATAGGCAAAAAAAAGCACATTAATAAACAGGCTCAGGAAATTCCTTCAGTTGAAAAAGGTCAGGCACTGGGAAAGTATTAAGGGAGTATCACATGGGCTTAACCTGTTCATACCCTTCCAGTCTCTTTGTGGTCCCTCTCAGGTATAGGATAGTTGGTGAAATGGGTCCTTGGTTTCAATACGCATGGTTATTCTCATGTTCTTACTGTCATTGCTGTAGCCTAGAAAGATCATTGTTTCTTATTTAGATGAAAACTCACTTCACTCCTATACCTCGAATAAATCTATTGAGTTAGATAATGGAACTTTTGCTACTTCCATTCCTCAGCAGCTAGAAATAGTTAAATGTTTTTGTTTGTTTGTTTTCAGGAAAAAATATATCTTTTCCTGACCTCCCTACATGTGTCATTTCACATCTAGCAACGCCAATTCTACTCATATTACCTAAACAGCACAGATATCGATGCATGTTGGAACATCATATGTCAGGAGAATTGTCGATTACTTGGAAAGAATCCAAAGAAAAGCATTAGGAAGATAGCGAAGCAATGGAAAAGACTGTTGAGGGGAACTTGTAAAGACTTCATCTCTGAATGTTTTTAAGAACAAAACACCTTTTGGAAATAACATGAAAATAGTTGATTCTGCATAGGACCAAGAAGAACATCTGGCTCATGAATCCCTTTATTGTTAGAGGTAAGGAGAATATTAGGGGGAAAGTATAATAGTCACTTCTCTTTTTCTTATACTCTTCTCAGCACCTACTTGTGGACTCTACCAGAAACAGAACAGTGCACTAAGTGGACCTTTGGTCTGACCAAGTACAACCATTCCTCTGTTCTTAAAAGGATTTCCTTTTGAGGTACTTTTAAACAATATTTTTTCCATGGGTTAATATCATAGGCTACTTTTCAAATAATGCAGTTACAAGAGGAAGGTGGACCAGAAAACCTGAAAATTTGGGGGACAGAAAAAAGGACATGCTGTGATCAATGCTTACATGAAAAATGCCTTTCAGTGACAATGTTGTTATACTGATCTTCTGTTTTGTAATGAAGGGAGTAGTTATCTTTGTGAGATAAAAAATGTATCTCAAAGATAGGAAGATTTGAAAGTTTCAGTGAGCATTTATTATCAGATCTTTATGTGAAAGTTGTTTTTTTTTTTAATTTTCAGATTTAGACTCCAATGTTTAAGTCAATAAATGATTCTTAAATACTGGCACCATCTTGTTTTTATTAAGCTGATAGGAGGAATTTTTCAGCTGAGGAGCTACATACAGTACAACAGTTTGGGAGAGAAAGAAGGTGAGGGGAAGAAAATGCATACAATCCCTACACTAACACCAGATATTGCCAGATACAAGAAGAAAGGAAAGCAGACACTCTGATGTGCTGAATGGGTGCTGAATTACGTAACTCAAGCAGAGAAAAACTTTTGTGAGAATTGTAAATAATGAAGACGACACTGATAAACACTGGTTGGATAAACAGTAAATTTGGTAAACTGAACATATGCAGAGAATATACATTGAAAATAGATGAGCAGAAAAAATGTAAGAACAGTGAACTGCAAATTCTTTTTACAGGTTTGGCAGACACTATTCTCAATAACAAAGACTTTGAAAAGGACTTGAGGGATATGCTCAATTGATGACTGATTGGCACTCTATGCCCAAAAATATTTAATAGAACATATGGGTAGTTGAATTGTAATACTCATAGTTGAAAAAGGAGATAGAAATATTGGAGACAGTTTGTAAAGAAATCACAGGGTTAAACAACATATTTAAAAAGATGCCTTACAGTGAAAGATACCAGATCTTAACCTGCTCAATTTATCAAAACAAAAAGGAGTGATTTTATCCTAATATTAACTGTGAGAATGGGGGACTCTTTCCTGTGACAGGTAAAGACCCCACAAAATCTAGTGGTATAAAGTTACAGTTGCACAGATTTCATCTTCTGAGAGAAAGGATTTAGCCCGCCTAGTTGCTCCAGGATAGTTCTGGCACTGTCTTTAAGTGCAGTTCAGAGCATCAGAATTATAAGCCTGAATTTCTTGGAGTCAATGCAGAGAGGTTGGTGCCTCCAGGGTGGCAATTCAGAGTGCATAAATTCAACATCTAAATACACTTCTCCATTTTGTACCACACAGCAGTAGCCACAAACACAGAAAAAAGCAACGACCATTTGAACAAATTTTCAAGAGTTGTATGTGACTATTGTTAGCACTATTTTAAAACTAACAATATAAGATTTTTCTAAGAGCAACAACAACAAAAACAAGAAAGATCTCTAAGTAACTGTAGCAATTGAGATGTTTTATGTTTTTATCATGCAGAATGTCAGATTAGATGATCCCATGAACCCTCTTGGCATTAAAATTTATGCATCTACAGCTTACTAAGAAAGGAAAACAAAGAAAATTCACAAACAAGCACCTAGCATTTTATTATAGCATGTTTTAGCATGTGACTGTTCAGAGACAGCTTCACTTAAACAGTTGTTAGAAAGGAAATACCTTCTTTTTGTTACATTTAAATAGCGGTAGATCGTAAGCCATTCATGATCCAGTTATTTTTTTATGATGTAATTAAGATAACATCTTACAGAGATGTTATGAGACCAGTTTCTAAAAGACGTGGGCAAGAAGGTGCATCATCAATGCAGATTCATGCAGATAATCAATCTCTATGCAATCTTCATGCACATTATCAATCTCTATGAAGCTAAACCACTGAACTATAGGTTTCAATCTCCCTGCAATGGATCTGTCTAATTCCTACTTACTCTAAGGGCACTTAAACTCACTCAGAGGGAATGGTAAGACTTTCTTTTCAGCTACCTATAATTGCTGGTGGTAGGCCATCAAGGAGAAATAGCGTGATTCAAGAATGGCATGTATTTATGGCAGCTTGCTCATCAAGACCATGGCATATCCACATGTACCTTACCAGAACAACCAGGCTAGAAGAAACTAGGAGCAGCCTGAAACTAGGAGCAGCCTAAAACAAGGAGCAGCCTACACCCAGACTGTTGGATGTCATAGTTCCAAGCGCAGGTCCTTCGTATTCCCTGTATTCTGAAAATTAAGAGTTTGTTACCACCCTTTTTTCTCCTTACCTAAACCTGTTGTTGGTCCATAAAATGGCTTTCCTTCCTATGTCTGACATCTAATTTATCTCAAGTCTTTCCTAAGACCCTTGCTGTTTGTTTTTTTTTTGAAAAGCTCAAAAATCAATGTATCCACACATTTTTGATTCTTTCAAAGAATTGGCATATATGTTTGTAAGACAAGTTTTTGCTTGATGATAACCATATCGATTCCTCCTCATCCTATTTTTCACCACCCTCCAAAGAAGATAGACCTTCCACCGTTTAGTTATCAAGGTATATCCTAAAGCCCCTTTTTAAACAATTATGCTGCACTTCTGACCTTCCCTTGCTCTGGTGCCATGGCTGATTTAAACACTGAGCTCCACACTACTGTAGGTAATCCAGCAATTTTGTATTTTAATGTTTCTGAAATTCTTACCTGAGTACTATCTGGCTCAGGGAATTTAATTCTGTTCATTTTTTTTCAGTTTGTTTCAAACAAACTTTATACTGGTAGTTCAAGCTTGATATAAGTTTTTCAGACATTCTCTTTTGTGTTTGAACGAATATATCGAGTTTTTAAGATTTTACACGTTTCTCCTCAAAACACTTTTTGTATTATGTTACTTTAATTTCCCAGAGATTTCCTCATTTGGACATGACTTCCGTTTTCTGAAGGATGCCCTAATAGCTTCCTTTAGTTGGCTATTTCACCATATCAGTGTTTTACCTGTTGTTTCAGAATTTCACTACTTCATCATTAAAATAGGGATAATAATTCCATGCTTATATTGTAAGGTTATTTATAAAGATGCGTTTATGAGACTCCATACTTAATTCTGAAGTAATGAAGTGTACAAAAAGATCATGATAGAATTACCTGAAGTCACAATATCTCCGAATTTCAGACAGTTCCTAAGACAAAGATTTGGGGAAAAATAAATTTTAAATCAGTTTATTTTTTAATATAAAACAGAGACACCATCTTCTTCTGTTTTACTTGTAGCTTCTGTGAGGTCAAAACGTTCTGAACTACTCATTAAGCTTATAAAAAATGCAGGTGCCAGTCATGCCATTATCACAGGTAAAACTATTAAGTCCCTACTTATTTTGTTCTGCAGTTCAAAAAAGCATGTTATCAATAAGTATTTATGAATATTTGGCATACTAGTTCTAACTATCAGATTGCAAATGTGTAAAATACGTTACACAGTTACCAGCTCTTTTACCAGAAGCTGACAATGGTAACATGTCAATACCCAGTGACATGGGTAACTAAACAGACAAGCTGATTCACTACACCTTCTTATCCTGGTGTCCACATGCTCACCCTTACCAACATAATAAACCAAACATGGAACAGGTTATAGCACCAACCATTGCTCTGCTCCAGCTCTGTTCTAGTGAAAGAGAAAAGCACTGCCAGCTGTGGGCTTGGGACAAGGATTCCATCATTACTGTGCATGAACTGCCACAGCGTGAAGGAGGAGGGGAGTCAAGGACAGGCAGAGGCAGAAGCAAAGGACGGCCAGGAAGGGGCAAAGAGGGGCCAGACCAGGCCAGGCTGCCAGCTGTGCAGAGAGGCATGAAAATATTATAGCTATCACAAAATGATTGATACTAATTTCATATTATTTAGTAGTATATTTCAGTACCACTTAGACCTGCTTTCCTGCCATAGTGTGGTATGGGTACATAATCCTTAACACCAGGCAACGAGGCAAGCTTTGCCTATAACACACAAAACCTTTTTCTCTCTACTTACTTAGCTTACTCCACAGGGTGGAAAAAAAAAAAAAAAGATCTTGTACTGAAATAGGCAACTCGAAAAACAATATCTATGCACTTAGGCATTCTGGATAAGCACCTGCATCAACTATATTTGGACAAATACATTAAAATTGCTTTAAAACAAACACTCTTTCCTAGCTGAAGTTCATGACGCTTGTCCACTAGATGAGTTTGGAAATAAACATTTTTTGCAATTTCTTATAAGCATGGCTTGTTAAAAAAAGAAAAAGGGACGCGCGACTCTCTTAAAGTAGGGCAGAGAAATGAGAACAGTCCTGACTGAATAATTGGAATGAAACTGTAATTGGAGTTTCAAGATCCCATGCACTGAAAAGAGCTCATCATCTCCAAAAGCAGGCAAAGTGTTCCTAGATTCACCACAGTCTCTCAGCTTTACAAATTCTACAAAACTGAATAGCCACATAAGAAAGTTTTAAAATCACCAATCTCGAGATTCACACATAACAACCAAGAAGCGAAGTTACTTTACCTGAATTAACAAAGCTGCTAAATTTGGGGAAATTTTTAGATGGTTTCAACATATAATGTGCACATACGCACTTCACTTCCAAAGAAGGCTTCATTTGTGCTTACGGTTAACAGAAACTTTAATTATTTTAGAATCTTTTGTCTCTAACTCAGAACTGTTGCCAGCTGTAAGGCAGAAAGATGCAAAACGTGAGAGAAGCAGCAGCACACACCTTATAATTCCACACGAAAACTGTTTGCATTATTTTATCCTCTATGTGAAAGTCATTCCAAGGTGTCTGAAAACACTGCATGGAAAACAGATGAAAGTAACTGTTATAATTCCCACTTAACATACGGAGGGAAAGAAAGTCATTTACCAAGAGCAAGGGACTACAGAATTAGACACAGTCCACCAGACTTCAGCAGTACAGATAATACCACAGAAGGAAAACATACACACTTTATCCAGAGAGAAAACTACAAACTGAAGTAAAAAAAAGGCTATTTTTTTAAAAGAACTGTGTTTTCCTTATTTTCTTAGAGAACTTTCCTATTTATTTTCAAATCAAACAGACTATACAATGTATGCTCTACCTTTTCTAGTACAATTTTTCTATAAAATTGTAATTGTCATTAGCTGAATTTTTTTCTTGTCTTATAATGACTATGTTAGGGAGTATACTTTTTGAGAAGTTTGCAAGGGTCATTCCAATTGGTTCAGATGATTAAAATACACCCAAATAATAATAATAAAAAAATTTAATTTCTTTTCCATGAAAATAAGATTTTCACTAGTTGTTTTTGGTTTTGTTCTTGTTTTAAAAACAGTGGCTTATGATCTTAGTGTCTCTTAGAGTTTAAATTGGTGATTCAAACACTAGAACTGCAACTGCCCAGTGCTTTACCTGTGAAGCTGTTTATAGAGAGGTACTTCTCAGTCCTCACACCTGCATTTTTCATAGAAACCATCCAATTCCATTAGGTGATCTCACTGTTTCTATTAACTATTTTAAATGCCTGTACGAAGGTGTATTTCTCCTATAAAGTAAAACTGCTTTATTTTCTAGCTTGTCACAGTAGACTTCAAAGAATGTATATATGCTACATATAGCATTACTGCAATTGCATGCTAAATAAACACTATATACAAAAGTAAAAAATAAAATAAAAAATGATTAATTTAAAATCTTACTTATCAATTGAAATACTTGCATAACTGCAGTCTAATTGTCCAAAAACCCTACAGACATGCATAAGTAATGAAAATAATATACATCGGTTGTTCTCTGTCTTTTCAGATAAGTGATTAATTTGCTCAGCCTTTACTTCTAGGCGTTAATGTACATCCTGAGAAGCCCATTCAAATAACTTCAAATAACTTCATGGCTCATATTTTAAAATAAAGTCCTGAGAATCATTATCAAGATATAAAACAATCAACCTGTAAAGGTTTTATTTTGCAGTTAAATCAAACGAGTTTGCTTATTTCATCAGAAAGTAATTTACTTACAAATGAACTTCCCCTTGGAGACTAGAAACTTGTTGTAACTTACGAGACACAGTAAAAGGCAGGGAGTGATTCAGCTGCTGCTTAGCTATAGCTGAGTGGTGCCATTTCAGTTTCCCCCCAGTCTGTCCCACACACCTATATGGAGCTGACAGATAGGACACATGACACTCTTCTGGACTGGCAGCAGGAATCCAGACAAGATGCCCTAAGGTGCCTGTAATGGTACTAAACACTAAGGTTTAGGTACCTGAATTGCTCTGAAATGAGCAATCACTTTGGCAAGCTCCAAATTTGCTGCTGCATCATGTACTCCACACTTTTGTTTTTCTGAAGTAGTTTGTCTTCCAGAAGTATATTGGGATTCCCAGTTACCAGGTTTTGGCAAAGAAGCTTTTGTGAAAGTGTCTGTGAGGTGGTACATCCAATTCCTACTCTTTTTGTATTGTAAAAGTGTGTTTGATCTATCCTTCCTTCCCCTTGCCCTCCACGTATGGGACACACAAAATCCAGCTTTCCACTCAGTTTGCTCACAAACCCAGAACCTTTAAAGCCCAATGGTCAAGCGCCTCTTCACATCCCTGTAAGGTTTGAGGGTCACTTTTCTTAGGCCTACTAGGCACACACAGATTCTGTACGCTGCCGTTCCCGCTATGTCGTGCTGCCTGGGTAAGTTACAGCACTCCCCCCTTGCCACCTCCCTCTCCCATCTCACAGGGCATCAGCTCTGAGCATCTCCTGCTTGCAAAATACGAATACTTGCAACAGGCTCGTGTCTCCCTTAAAGCACCCCGACGAACTCACAGGGTCTGAGTGTCCTCTGGAAGGCTGGGAATGAAGTGGATGTCCCTGCAGGTGATTTTGAAGTCATCCCAGTCGGAACACTCGCAGAAGGCTGAAGGGCACCGCTCCGTGCCCTGGCTGCACAGCACCATCACCACCACCAGCTGGAAGGCGACCGGCAGGCACAGCATCTCCGCCGACCTCGCTTCTCGGAGGCGGGGGCAGGAGACACACGGGCTGCGGGGCAGCCGGCGCTGCCCGGCCGGGAGAAGCTGGGCGGGAGAGGCGGCACCGGAGCTGGACAGCGCCGCCTCCTCCCTCAGCGGGGCCACGGAAGGTCCCGCCAAACCCCGCGCGCCCTCCCCTCAGGGCAGGNAGAGGAGCCGGGCACGGGGCGCCGCGTCGCCTCCGCCGCCGCGTTCAGCCTGGCTGGCATCGCCGCGGGCGCCGGGAGGGAGCGCTGGCAGGAGCGCGGCTGGCTTACCTGTAAAGGCAGCGCGGGCTGCACCAGGGGACCCTTAAGGGTCCCTCCCAACCCAAACCGTACCACGAGTCTGTGCTTTTCACCAAAGAAAAATCCACCGACTGTAAGGTACATATGGACTAAATGTAAAGTAGTTAAAAACCGCATTAAAAATTCCAAAGACTGATTTTGAAATCACATGGTAAAAGAAAGTGAAATGGAAAGAATAACATTTCCCAAATTATCAGAAAATATAAAATCCTTACACCAGAAGAGAGAGCGAGAGGAAGAGAGAGAAAATATCTAACCGCGAGAGAAATAAGGTGGAACCACTGCCACTTCAAGTAGCAATCTTCTGTGGTCACTGCTAGGGACACCGGTTTACAATGGGCATGATACAGAGGTTCTCACACTGCAGGAGCCATGTCTGTGTGTCTGACAGACATAGTGAAAGCTGAAAAAATCTGGTTAATACTCATTTAATTCTGGGTTTCTTTATAAACAAGAGATGCTCTTTCTAAAAACAAGTATTTAAAAGTAGAGACAAAAAAAGAGATATCGTTGAATTCAATGAGGCAGTGCAAAGAAAGTTCTTTAATACTTTGCCTCAATTCCTTTTACTTTTTTCATCTAAATGCCAGTGTTTTCTCCTTCATGCAGATTTTGTGCATGTGTAGGTACACAACAAGAAAAATGTCATCAAAATGTCAACAAAAATGTTTGTAACTCTCTAGGGAAGAGGAAGTTGAAAAAGGCAACCTACTCACAGTAAAAAATTAGATGATGTTTTTGGATAAATAGTTCCCCTTCAGCCTGATCAGTGGTATCAAAAAGATATGAGTACAACACAGCAGATATTATTTCAATGTAACTCTTTACAAGTAATTTAAGTCAGTTCATCCACAAATATAATTAATACCCTCAACATATATTTTTAAAGTGAGGAAATAATACTATGCCCATAAAGAAATAAAATATAACTCCTGATCTTGCAGACATGTTAACACCTAGATCCTGTTTAAGTGAGGCATCCCATCAGATACATTTATCCTGTTTAGTTAAGGGTATTCTCAGGGGTATCCCAGCAATGGTAACACAAGCTGAAGCACCACACCACAGTTGGAGTGCCCTAGCCAACTTACACTGCATTGACTGGAATTCCTTTGGGAATGCTGACTGTCCCAAATGCATTGTGCCCTACCGTCATGTCCTTCTGGCATACTGCTTATATCTGCAACTCACTCTGCAGCCCCAAAAGCCACCCACCACCACTTTTTGGTGTCCATACTGGTCTAGACAAAAATTAACAGGCAGCTCACTGAACTTCAAGGCAGACAAACAAGTGCTGGACACTCCACTGAGGCAGAAACCAGAGAAAGGGTGTGACTCAGTTTCAAAAAGTCAGACATGAAGCCCTGTACCAGTTCACCACTTTGGTCAGCACTGAGGGAGGGAGACTCCAGTATGGTGAAAGCCAGATCAAGTTGCTGGAGGCTGCTACAAATGTGTCCTGTCTCTCACTCATCCTCCAAGGAGGCACTGTGCCAGGATCTTCACAGCTTGCCTCCTTAGCCCTTCCATGCTGTCACAGCTTCCATGATTTATACTCCTGTAGCCACCTGGACATAATTTTAAAAAATGAAATGCAGATACATCAAAGACCAAACAAGAATAAAAGTTTAGTGAAGTAGAGCTAGGCTTGGCTTGGGCCCTCTACCCAAAGATAGTAATCAACCACTTAGTCAACTTCATCTAATGTTCTATGTGTAATAAAATTCACAGTTCTTCAGCTGCCTACAGGATTTTCGTAGGATATCAGACTTCTCTGCTGGTTTTCTTGTTCTTGCTGCCAAAGTACACAGCTTGTCCTGGGGACACTATTCTGTATTAGCAGTAAGACATGAAAATGTCCGTTCCTTTTGGCTTGGGCAAAGAAATATTTTGGTTGACACAGGCTGACACAGAGGAGTACAAACAGAATGGGCAAATCACCAGAGGAAAATCTGTTTTCTCCTGGATCGATGCTTGTATCTGTCATGAGTCTATTTGACACTTGATTTCCAGGCAGTGGGTAAAAGCCATAGTTGTTTCACTCAGCAAACAACATTGCCTGACACAGCCAGAGGCAGCTTGTCAACTTTGAGCACCAGCATTAATCTCCTCTTCCAGCTTAATCTCTGTCCTCTCATAACTGATCTTGATGAACCAATTGAACTTGGAGCTTGCTTTTCCCAGAAAACAAGACCCGGTTAGCAGGAAGAGACAGGGGAGGTGTATCCCCTTTTTAATGACAGCATTGCTGGGGTGATTTGTTACAACCTCTTGTGTGCACTCTCTTGCAAACTCCCTCTCCCTCACTTTTGTTCTGATTTCAGTGTTACTTTCTAGGTACTACTTTTTGTGGACTAAGCAAAAGAATAATTGTTTTATTGGTGGAGAGATAAGTAGTCCCAAGAGTTGAGTCATTTCAGCACGCTTTCTATAGAATGGCCTGGGTTGAAAAGGACCTTAAGGATCATCTAGTTTCAACCCCCCTGCTCTGGGCAGGGTTGCCAACTACTAGAGCAGGCTGCCCAGCGCCACATCCAGCCTGGCCTTGAATGCCTCCAGGGATGGGGCATCCACAACCCCTCTGGACAACCTGTTCCTGTGCCTCACCACCCTCTGAGTGAAAANCGTCCAGGCTGATGTCCCAGCTTGGCCTCGCCCAGTCCTCATCCCCGGGGAGGTGCCCAATGCGTGGGGCTCGGGCTGCTCTCAGCTGCCTCTCAGCTGCCCTGCTGGGCTGGGGTGGTGGCATGGGCCTTGGCTGCTGGCCCCTGCCCTGCTGCACCCAGGGAGCCCCTCAGGCACACTTTGGCAGCCATGCTTTGGCTTCCCCTAGACACCTCCTGGTTCTTCTGTTCGATGTTTTCCTTAACAGGCTGGTGGATGGCAGCACAAAAAGTACATTTGTAAAGCTACATATAACCCCAGGCTAGTGAGGTCTCTGAACTCTGGATCAGATTTTAAAACGACTTTGATAGCTTAACAAGTTGTAATTCAGAAGCGGAAAATGCAAGTAACTACATGCAAGAAGATACCTCCTGCATGGCAGAAAAATGGGAATATCATTCAATTATTCCACTTTACCTTGCATTTATTGAGTTGTCTGGAATACTTTATCTGTTTTTGGGCACTAAATGCCAAGACAGAAGTAAAAAAACTGAGGATTATTCAGAGGGCAGTAAGGAAGGAAAATCAAAAGTTTAGGAACAGGACCTGTATTGAAGGAATGATGGAAGAGTGCTGTTTAGCTTAGGCAAGACTACAGATATTTTAGAATGTAGAAAAGAACAATAATCAGTAGCACTGACTACATCAGTTCTGAAAAGTGATGACATTTAGCAGGTCAGATTGACTGGCAACTTGCCATCCCATGTAGAATATTAATAAGTGTTCCTTTTTTTTACACCTAAAGATCATAATGTATTAAAAGTATCACCCACATTTGTACATACACAATTATATACACTTCCCAGAACAGACATTCAAAATCCTGTATGCCTTCAGTATAAAGAAATGAAGTGGTTTTAAGCAATGAATATTGCTTATGCTTCAGTCCTAATAAAGAAATAAGAGAAAAGTCAGTTGTAAAACTGCAGTATATTGCAATTATTTTCCTGGTGCTTTTTCAGTGCCACCCCAGCAAGTTCCTATTATGTTAACCACGGCAAAAGTTGACAAGTGTATTTTTCCACTGTTACAGACACTCCCTCTAGTGACAGCCATGGTCGCTCATCATGTACTTATCTCAAGCATTGCAAGGCTCAGAATTCCATTTTTTTTTGAGGTGATTTTTTAAAAAAAACATTACTCTTTGCTGCCATATCTGATACAGTATCTTGGGTATCTTTGCACTGATTATATGTTTTATATGCAAATCAGATAAACCACAAAAGGTTCTTCCAAAGAAGCAATTAGTTCTAATTGCTGTTCTACATAAACTCCCCAAGGGATTACAAGATATCAACAGTTAAATCTTGTAATATCCGTATGAGGAAGTGTTCAAACTGGGGAAATCATTCAGTAAAGAGTGAAATAAAGACTTTTTTTTTCTGATTAAACAACATATTTAGATATTCTAGACACTTCTAAGATAAGCCAGTTACCGTTTCTATTTCAATACCTGAAATATTTTCTTTTCTGACAGAAAAAAAAAAAACATTAGAGATGCTGCTTTGACACAGCACCAGTCATCAGAACAAGTGTTTGAATAGCTACATGAAAGAATGTTTCCTAGGTTCTTGAAGATTCTTGTCTGTATAACCAATGTATCTCCAACTTCAAGAACGGGCAGCTATGGAATTTTATGGTTATGGGACTTAAGGAACTCTTGTGCTTCTCCTTTTGCTTTATTTCACACACACACACACACCATGAAAAAGCTGTAAAAATTAAAGTACTCACTTGGCTGAAGACTAAATAGGAAGTACTGTTGTATGAAGCCTGAGGTCTATGTATTCTAAATGTGCTTAGAGAGAATAGTGAGATGAAACTATCCCTTGCACTTGAGCAATTAGTCAAGGCATGAACTGTGAAAACTGTTTTCAAGCAGGTGTGTTTGCATCCAGAAAAGACTACAGAATCACAGAATCACAGAATGGCTGAGGCTGGAAGGTACCTCTGGAGGTCATCTGGTCCAAACCACCTGCTCAAGCAGTGCTGCCTGGAGGCAGCTGCCCAGGACCATGTCCAGCCAGCTTTTGAATGTCTCCATGGATGGAGACTCCACAACTGCACTTGGCAACCTGTGCCAGTGCTTGGTCACCCTGACAGTACAAAAGCTTTTTCCTGATGTTCACACGGAATGTCCTGTGTTTCAGTTTATGCTCATTGCCTCTTGTTCTGTCACTGGGCACCATCTTCTTTACATCCTCCCTTCAGATAGCCATATACATTGATAAGATCCCCCCTGAGCCTTCTCTTCTGGAGATCTCTCTGGAGCTGAATACTCCCAGCTGTCTCAGCCTTTCCTCTAAGGAGAGGCACAAGCCTCTTAATCATCTCAGCATGTCAGTAGCTCCCTCAGCACATCCCATGAGGGCCATGGACTTACGTATGTCAAGTATTCTGTATTCTGATCTTCTTCCACCAAGGGTAAGTCTTCCTTTCTTCAGACTTCCTCCTGGTTTTCTTGCTCCAGACTTTCCCCCTGGTTTCTGAGGCCTTAGATTCCTGAAGTCCAGTCTTGCTAGAAAAGACTGAGGCAAAGAAGGCATTCAGTACCTCTGCCTTTTCCATCCCCTGTGTTACCACCAGGACCCCTGACCCCATTCAGCAGCGGGCCCACATTTTCACTAGTCTTCCTTTTGCTACTTACATACTTTTAGAAGCCCTTCTTGTTGCTATTGTCATCCCTCACCAGACTAGGGTACAGAATAGATGATAGCTTCTTTATGTACTGTTACAAGACCTTTTCTTCCTGTCTGCATTCATCCTAAAAAGCTCTCAGTTGTTCCCCC
>VXAA01000556.1:890318-961120 GCA_013399115.1 Anseranas semipalmata
GGTCGGGTGTTAGCGAAGTGAGGTGCGTGCACGGCGGGGGAGGCCAGCGGAGCGCGACGCGTGAGCGTGTGTTGTGTGAGCAGCGTGAGGAATCGTCTTCTGTGCCGTGGCGTTGAAGAGTGCAGGGAATATGGTGTGGCGCGTTGACGACAAAATGTAGTGTTGATGCCTGCAAGCACGGTGGTGAAACGTGACCGTCTTGTGTCACCTGCCTGGCTGTCTGAAATCTGCTTTTGGCTCAAGCAGAAGCACTGAAGGAAAGGGGCTTTCAGGTGTCTTGTTGTCCCTTTCTGGAGTGGCTGTTGAATTTTTTCGTCAAGCTCAGCCTTAACTATAAGGCTTCAAACATGGCTTCAGCACTAGCGTAGTTTCCTAGTGATGGATTAGTGTGTGTGGAGATAAACAAATAAAAACACTTGAGAAGTAATCAGGTTGTGTGTAGTGAGTTCATCTGTTGCTCGTTTGAGCTGGAGTAGGTGCTGTTGAGACTGTCAGCTGCACTTCGTGATTGCTTTACCCTGCAGGTCTCTTAGCAAGGAAGTCCCCAGTGAAACTGAAACACCCTGTATTCTAACAGGGAAGGCAGGTGCTGAGCATTGATGCTTTTCTTAGTGCAAGAAATGTTTTAATTTGTCTAGGTAGACTGAAAGAAACAGTAAAAGACAAAAAAGCAACAAATAATTCTCACTGTCATGTAGGTTGTATGACTGTTTGCTGAAATCAGTTTAGATGTTTGGAAAAAGTGATAATACTTTTTTGGTTTAAATTAATACAGCAAAAGTCTGTACAGAATATTTGCACACATTTCTTCTGTGTAATTTTATTTTTTATATAAAATGAAACTTCTGTAGTTCCTTTAAAAATGAGGATGTTGCTTTATATGAAGTGAGACTTCTCCAACTTAAAAGTGCCTACAGTTCCTCTTTGGTTGCTCATGAGAACAGAGGAATGCTACTTAACCATAAATGGAAAGTTTTCTTCAAATGTCCTCATGTGTGCAGCATTTTCTCCTATGTTTCCTTCATTTACTAGCCTTTCTTCAGTACTTTGGCCAGTAAGTATTTTAATGAGCTACTTTTGGTCAGCTGAAAGCAAACATATTGATATCTTCTGCTGTAAATCTTCATTTCCATTTTGTTTTCTACATGATCGTAGCTTTTCTGTGTGGCTGTTATGATTGAGACACTTCTCAGAATTACTTTTTGAGCATATCAGTCAACTGTTGTTTTTCATTGTCTTTTTGTCAGTGCCTATCTCTTCTGACATGAGTTGCCATATTCATCTAACTAGAGGTATGCGTGGGATTGTGTTCAGAGACCCAGTTGCTTGTGAGTTTGGGAAACTTTTAAGAATTTAGTTCCCATCAGCTGAGTTGCAATAACTAGCCTTTAGGATTCTGCTGGCTTATGCCATTTCATCTTGAAATGAGTTAAAACGCTTTTGACCATCTCAGTGTTCTGACATGTTCTTCATTTCTCTGTCTACTCAGGTCTCCTTAAAAAGCACTTTTTTGCTAATGTGAAACTGATGATGTTGTAAATGATGTTATTTTGGGGCTCTTGGATCTAGAAAGAAATGTGGCATGATGGAAATAAGAGTTAAGCCTAATCTTGGAACTGTTCAACTTGCAAACAAGCTGTATGAATTGCACAATGTAAGGTTGGTTTTCTAGGTCTCACGGGGTACTTGTGTGCAATATTCTACATACAGATTAAATCCAACATATGCTTTTCTGCAGTTTGGGAGGAAAAGAGAATTTGCTTCCTGTGAAACTGCCTGCAGTTCTGAAGAATCTAATTTGCCAAAACAACAGTTACTGTGACTTTGTAGTTGAGATAAAATATGACAGCTACAGACCATCAATCATTTGCTATGATCATTAAAATTAAATGTGTCTCAGCTGTAAGTGTGGTAAGTCCGGCAAAATATGCTGGTACGTTGGTACATGAACTGACGAATTCCTGTGGATTCCACTTTATTCCTGCGGATTAATGTCTCAGGGTTGAGTTCCTGATCCGTCATGGGGCTGATCTTATGCTTCGTTCTTAGTGTGGCCACTAATTGCATCTCTCCTTTGTTTGGCGTCTTAAAAATATTTTCACAAAATACTTTGAAACTGAAAACTTTGTTAAGCTTTGAGGAAATGGGTTCTTGAAGCCATTGTTTATTGGGTTTTGAGTGATTGCGCTGCTTCTCGTGCATGGTGGATAAGAGCAGGAAGAGATGTTTTAACCCAGAGAACTGACAGTGCAGATATAGGACAACTTAAAAATTACTCTGGAACAGGTGATACAAGTTCTGTTTGAGAGAAGTCTCATTTCATGCTTATCACACCTGTGGTGTGTGTGCTAGAATAGGGATCTTACAGATATCCATGTGAGGTTCTAGTAAAGATTGACAGAGAAAATACAGCTTGATATAGTGATTAGCAAGACATCATGGTAAAAATGAAAACTATTCCACATTGTTATTGCTACCTGTGCTTTATTTATTTTCTTTTTCTCTGTCTTTCAAAATCTTCCATATTCATTTTTTCCCAGTATCCAGTGTTCATGCTTTCTCAGCCTCATTTAGACTACATTTCAGCTGATGAGAGTGAGAGGTTCCGGAGTAGTGAATGCTGATACTGGCAGTAAGGATGTGCTTTAGTGAGATAAGGGGAGGGAAGATGAGAGAAATTCATCATTTCAGAAAATGGCTGTAGGGAATATTGGTGTACTTGAGCACAAACTGATTATGTTGATGTACTCTCCTTTCACGTTCAAAAGGTTTCTATCCAAGTCTGGCAGATACAAACTTACATCCTCTTAAAAATGCAATACAAGACTCTGGAAAAACACTGAGTGGCATGTATATAAAATACAGCACAAGAATTGAATCTGATCCATGGTTTCCTTGGGAAACTTCTGCTTTAATGGATAGAAGAATGATGCCTTTACTGTGGCTTTTTTTTGTGTCTACTACAGGACCAAAATGAATTCAAAAGTTTGCTGGTCTATTTCCTTTTCTCCAAAGTAGATTCAGACCGTCTGTCCAAACAGATGTTGTTAACCCAAATCTTAGTGATGGTGATTCTGTGACCTCTAGGCAAACTGCTGCAATGTGTAATAGTTTAAGAAAAAAAAAAAGTTCAGTTACAATCAGGATTTAATGTTCATTACTTTTTCTGGTCTTCTTATCTAGGTTTCAAGACACTAATGGCAGATTCATCCAGTGATTCAGACGACTTTCTTAGGGGTCGAATAGGAAGGCGGCCACCTTTGAGAGCATGCCTCAACAGAGCTCGGAACTATGGTGCTGAAGAAGTTACAGAGAAGATCCATACTTTAGCAAGCACTTTACAGGTTTCTTACAAAATACTGTTTTAAAGTATATGTAGAGTCTGTAAAATAGAGTCAAGTTTTCACTTCTGAAGTTGTGCAAAATACTGTAGTGATGGGAAACATTGCTTTCTGTGCAAACCGGAAGGTTTTACAAAACTGATCATATTGCCTTTGAGCTGAAAGTAGGTGGCTTGTTATGGTCTGAAATAATACCTGTATGGAAGTGTAATAGAATATTGTTAGAAATAGTGATATGTTTGGCAATATGATTTATAAAATTAGCAAACTGAATAACGCAAAATAAACTTTTTCAAATCATCATAAGAGGCATTGAATTTTGTAGCAGAAATTTTGAGCCCCATCTTCATTGCCTTGTACTGTGTAAAATTTCTGAGTTCTAAATAAAGAAAATATGTAGACAATCTATCTCTCACAATAGAGGTTACAACTCAAATAATTTCTAGATGTGGAACGGCACAGTGAGAAGCAATACTTGTAAACTTACAATTGATTCATACCCGAGCAGGAAAAAGTATTCATCTAATTCCTGCTTCTTCAGAGGAGGCTTCTGAATCTGTTTTGCATGTGGGAGGAGACATTTAGCTATCTTGACACCATTTGTCACTTGAGAAGTCATTCACATTCTTCAGTATGGGAAAAAAAGGAAAAATAACCTTTATGGTGAGAATCCCTGTTCTAGCTGACAGTTCTGAGGACTTAGAGGGCTTGTGCATTATCACTTCTGTTTAATTATTGTTTGGCCTATATATATATTTTTTTTTAATGTGTGGGAAGAGAAAAATCCATGTTCAATGCTGAATTTAAACTTCAGAACTTCTTGGCTGGAAAATGATCATCAAGCTAGGAAGAGATGAGGTAATAAGAATGTAATCTGACAATATTTTTTAAAAGGCACTCTTCAGGATTGTCCTATTTCTGTCTAACCTCTTTCTAGCTGCTCTTCTGAGAATCTGATTATAAGCTAATTGCTTTTTGTGTACTGCTTTTCAGCCGATCTGCCACCTGATCCTGTTCTTCATCTGGTCACAGGAATGCTTGTGTAGAGGAGGAGGAGGAAAGACTGTGTTGAAGGGGAGGGTAGGACTGCCGCAGTCTGGTTTAAGACATCTTGAGCTGCCAAGCTATGCTATATAAAGTAAATGATGGATCTTTGGTCAAGTTGTCCCACAGTGAAGAATGCAATATTTGTCTTGACTTGGTCATCTTTAACCAGGCAGTCCTTTCTATTATTGTGTAGCTTTTATGGTTTGTTATAGGCTGTGACAAATGCTGTCCATGGCATAGACAAATGTAGTCTTGAGGGCTGAATAATCTTGCAGTGGTTTTAAGAGAGCATGTTAACACGGTCAGTTATATCCTCTGAAATCCTATTTAAGATTTAAAAGGCCTATTTCCTGCCATCAGGGGGATGTCACCTAACAGCCTTAATAACTTCTTTAATTTTCTCTTGAGGTAAAAGTTTTAATGTGTGGCTTTAGAATATTTTCTATAGCTCTCTTTTCTATTGCCTGCTTAGTGAATTTCCTTACCTTAGCTAAATATGCTTATCTTCAAAAATGTGCTATTTCTCAGTTTACCTGCCTGCAAAACAGAATTAAGTTGCTTTAAGATCTTTGGGTAAAAATATTTTTCTGGAGAGAGGCTGAAAATTTACGAAATTTTTGTCTGAACCTGAGTCCCTGCTTACATACTGTAAAAGATAGCATTTTATTTTTGTTCCTTTAGCTGCACTGTACATCTTCAGATTCTGACTACTTGTATAGGATTTGGAATTTTGGAATGCTTAGACCGTTTAAAAAAACACTTTTTTTAGGTACTCGTAAGTCAAGAATAGTAAAGATGATAGTAATGTTTGATTGTTGGAAGCTTCTATTTTGACTTTTCTTCCTCAAACTTTTTTTTAAGGATACCAACAGAAATCTGAGACACGTTGACCATTTGCTAGGACAATACAGAGAATACAACAAGGAACAAACTGAAGCAATAGCAACTGTGAGCAACTTTCAGTTTATCTTAACTTCTTAAGTCTTTTTTTACCTAACAGCATTCATAGCTGAAAACCTGGCAGTGATGGGCAGAATATATCAAGAGTTTGGTAGACATAAACAGAAACTTTTCATATTTATTTGAGCAGTCTAAACCAAACTATAGTAATATGTCATATAATGAAACTCTAGCAGGTTTTGTAGCTTTATTGCTTTTCTGGTTTATTGCTCCAAAAAAACATAATATTGCGGTATGATACTATGCCAAGTACAAGGTGCAAATAGAATATTAAGGAATGTGTTTCTTTTGCATCAATAGACTGTGATAAGATAAAAGCTAAATTCTAGCAGTAATGAGGTCTGTGATTATACTGTTTTTGTTTTGTCTTTCTGTCATTCTACAATAGCTTCTGAATCTACCTACCAGCTTTCCCTAAATTTCAGAAGGGTAGAAGTTCTCATAAATACCAAGGTTCTACAAGTTTGAAAACGGGTGTCTGGACAGAAAGACTGAAACAAATTAGTACCCTTAGGGCAAGAGAGGTTTATAACTTTGTTCCAAACAACTTGTGTCAGGTGCTGCCTTGAGACATAGATACCCGTATGAGGTAGGATTATTTCCTGGGGGTAGAGGGAAAAGGGGGAGAGGGGGAAAGCAAATCTGTAGGAAAGAAGGCTTGTTTTCTTCAGACGCCTTGCATTCTAAATCAGTAGACACAAGCTCTGCATGGAAGTAATTGGGCATATAAAGATGCCTCGTAATAACTTTTTTTCTTTTATTTGAATCTCGTGTATTCATAAGCTCTTCTTAGGTACTGAATTTGTAGGATTTCTGGTGGGAATTGAACCAGTTTAAGGTTGTCTGTTTTTAACAAATGCTGATTCTAAATGTAGTTCAACATTATTATTCTGGAAAGGTTTTCTGTTAGGAAACACTAAGGTGAGACATCACTCAAAAATTTTGTTCAGACTTGAAACACATTCTTCTCTGTTGTGTTAGGTGGCTTTTGATTATGACTCAAGTTGAGAAGTCTAGAGGCTCTAATAATCTCCTGCTTGCATTTTAAATACTACAGAAAAATCTGTCAGATTATTAAAGATAGTACGTTCTTTGAGTTTCTGTTCCCCCTTTCAAGCAGATTTTTCTGCTTGCATAGAATAGATGTGGTACATATTTGAAGTGTGAGGGAAGAGATAGCTGGAATCAGGAAGTACTGAATCTCTTTTCCTTCTACAATAGATATTTAAGAAAAAACCTTAATAAATTTCTCATTTGAATGGTATTGTGTTCTTTTTTTGCACAGTGATAAAGTTGGTTGAGTGTTTCTACTATTAGACACGATTGTTTACGCACTAATATTTTTTCTGCAAATAGAATATACATTCAGGTTCAGTCAGTTATGGTGAATATTGTAATGTCTGACTTTTTCTTGTGGAAAAGTTCACAGAGAATTTGAGACTTTCTGAGAATCCATTGTATAGCATATTTGCATTCATGGATTGGTAACTGTTGGGCTGCTGAGGAGCTATTTTCTATTCTTGTTTATAAATTACTTTGACTTGGTCCACTTTGGAATGTGTGGTGTCTGGTTGTGAATCTATGCAAAACTTGCTGTGTAACTTAGAGGGTCAGAAAGGTTGGCTGCTCAGAACTTTATTCCATTGTTGCTATTACGGATTTTCTAGTGGTGGGAATGTTGTAACTCTCCATGTGTGCTCTGTTCCACAGCAATGTTATTTTCCTACTGACTTGACTGTCACTCTGTGATTTTGTTATGTCCCTGGAGGACAAGAATAGTAGAGAAAAGATTCCTTTCTGCTCCTCAGTTGTGTGGGGGGTGAGAGGGGAGGAAAGGAGAGGGCTATTGGGTATTTTTTCCTTTTTTTTCTCATCTGGTGCTTTGGAGAGGTTTTAAAAATAACTAGCCTTTTATTTAATGAATTAATTTATTTCTGATGACACTGATATTTTTCTCCTATATAAATTTAAAAAAAAAAAGTGAGAAATGGGAGAGGACCAAAACAGGCAGTGTCTTGACAGGACTTTGCTTATGGGGGGTGTTGAGGAATGGAATTCTGATTGGTGAATACTAAGAATATTCTATTCAAACTCATGCTTTTTTAATATATCTATTCTCCTACTCTTCATTCTGTTAATAACTTAAGATTTTTTTAAAAAATAACACAAACACCTTGAAATATGATGATAATAATAATAGAACCCTGATTTTTTTAACTGATTTTTTTGGCTTTGTTCTATTCTAAAGAAACTGACTGGATAGTAAGATTGTTAATTCTTGGCACTGTCATGGCACTGTGTGTGTGTTGTTTCTGTGTGTGTGTGTTGTGTTGTTGTTTTTAAATCCATCTCTCTGGTTTCACGTAGACGATGAAAATTAGTGCTGACAAGCTAAAGTATGCAAATTGAGCACTTGTAGCTTAGTTCAGAGTTTCTGCTGCATTATTAGACATTCAAGATACGTCTTTGTCAAGGTTAGGTTAGATTTGAAAACTGAATTATTGCTGTTCTTTCTTTGATCCTCTGGCATTTTCATGGATTCTGTTTTTTTTGTTTGTGTTAGCTTTTTGAATACACAGGTGATCTCTTGTTACATACTTGCATTGTCATAATTTTTCCCTCAAGTAGCCTGTCTTTAACATTAGAAGATCCTTAAAGTATTTGGCTTCAGAGTTTCTTAAAATGGTAACGGGGTTTTAATAATACAATATAATGAGAATGTAATGCTTTAAAAAGAACCTAAGCAAATTTGAAAAGATTCAGAAAAGATTAAAAATAACATTTCAAGCTTTGGAAAAAAAAAGAAGCATCACCCAGAGAGAGATGCAAATCTCTCCAGTTCTACAAGAATAAAGTAGCAATTTATTAATTTTTTTTATGTACAAGTCTCTCTTAGAGGAAAGTTTATCCTCTAGAAATAGATGTTTTGTAGACTTTCAAATAAAGGGGTGACAAAAATGAGAGGCTAAAACCCAAAGTTAGCAAATGCAATCTTAGAAAATAAGATGTACATTTGAAAAATGAGAAACTTACTTAGGAATATAGTTAGTTTTTAACTGTGAAGTCAAGAATGGCTGTTCTTTTCAGGAAATGTAACTACCCAAAGTAGGTCCTGATGCAATACCATTTAGTGAAATTCTGTAGTCATAGGTAAAATTGATTCCAGGTAGGAGACAAGAAAAATTCCAATTAAAAAAAAAAAAATCTTTGAAGTTGCTCTCTAGATTTTGCCGTGACATTACTGAGCGTTGCTGGCAAATAGACCTTATTTTGGTTGTAGGTGCCATACTTTTTTTTAATTTTCCAGGTGCATTGCACCTATATTTTAAGAAACTTAATATTTGAAGCTGCCAAAGTTGGAAACATGTTTTGCTGTAGCTAGGGGAATATGACGTATATGAGAACTAAGAAAAGCTGTTATTAATCCATGATGATACTTGGCTAAAAAAGGAGCTGTGATTATTTCAATGACCTTTTTTTTTTTAAATATCTTGCATGCATGTTCTTGTATGTGTTTGTGTTCATATTTCAGTAAACTGTAATTTCTTTGCAGTTAAAAGAAACACTGGAACAGTCTATAGGTCAGTTAAGGAGTCAACGATTAACCCGAAACTCTGGAATGAGAAGTGCTTCTCTCTCAAGCTTATACCCTAGTGATCTGGATGGAGAAGCAGTGTCAGGTAAAATACTTAAGGTGCTTGAGTGTACTTAAATTATGTCATATTGATATTGTATGGAATGAGGAAAGTAAAAATAAAAACGTGTAAAGATATTGGCATGAAGAGCTATCATGGATTATTTCAAAGAAATTCAGTTTAGACATCTGGGAGACCTGCATTAAGTTAAACAGTTGTTTATTTGGTAAATGCTTTCCATTACGTGTTTTTTTTCTGCTGATATCTCAAGAGATCTAAATGAAACATTGATACATTTGGTGGAGAAAACCGCTTTGCCTACTGTATGAGCTGTAGGTACATGTGAGTCAAAGCTAAATCCAAAAGGTATTGCAGCTTCTGAAGCTTGCTTCACAGCAAAAAGAAAACAAAGAAAA
This sequence comes from Anseranas semipalmata, assembly GCA_013399115.1. Taxonomy (NCBI): domain Eukaryota; kingdom Metazoa; phylum Chordata; class Aves; order Anseriformes; family Anseranatidae; genus Anseranas; species Anseranas semipalmata. Next base: position 899,718 of record VXAA01000556.1, read on the forward strand.
CATAAATTTTAAATGCATAAGGTTATGGACGTGTAGGTAAAATTATATACGGTTCAGTGGAAAAGGAAAAAGTAAAACAGTGTATAACCTACAGAAGAGTAGTTTTTTTTTTTGTACATCTCTCTTAAAAATTATTATTTTTTGTGGTTGGAAAGGTGTATTTGGGAGGAATATTCCTTCTAGAAGTCGCATTTAATGTATTTTAGTAGAAAACTTTTTAATTTTTTTTTCTGTTTTTTTACTGATGTAACATCTGTGAAGCACTGTTGTTTGAAACTGTAGTAGATCCAAATAGAGGAAGAGCCATTTTTTGGACAAATAAAGTTTGAGGAAAAAATCTATCTATTCCTTGGAGAAACAAACGAAAGCTCTTTCTCTTGTCCATCACATATATCCAAATATTCCAAAACTTCCAAAAATATTTCACGTGTAGAAGAATCCTGGGGAGAGCTAAACTGTCTGTGCATTTTATGTAACTTTATGTAACGTAAATGTCTATGCATTTTATGTAATTCTTTTGTCTGTAATGTGGTCCATATTGGCAAGATGAAACACAAGTTTTTCTCAAAGTGAAATTAAACACTTCCTGTACAAAGCTTTGTCTTATTTTTTTATTATTTTTTATTTTTATTTATCTCTTTCCTCATAAAGGGAACCGCCACTTCCTGCCAACTTCTCCTCTCAGGGATTATGGAGACTCACAGGGCAGTAGACATCGAAGGTCTAGATCTGCAAGTGTTCGATTTGTCAGTGAGGCAGATAATTTGGACCAGGTACAGAACACTAATGGGAGCTACTTCCCCACACAGGCAATATATGGTTACCAGGCTCTTCGATGTTAAATCAAATGAAGTTATTCTGATGATGAAGCTAAGAATGTTTCACCTGTGAAGCGTCCTTTAAATGTTTTGTGCCGTTCTTCATTAGACAGTCACCTCTCGTATCTATCAGTCTCAGGCAGTTTCATACAAATCTGTCTATAGATAAAGATAAAAAGGTGTGGATGGTGGTGATATCAAAAGTTATGAAAATGATTTCTGTACTTTTTAGGCAATGTACGGGAAAGAAATCATCTCTCAATATTTGATTAGAATTCTCTTGCATATGCTGAAATCCAGTGTGGCTATAAAGGGGATTGCTCTGATTTAGTTAATGGCACTGGATCTTACTGCTTTTGCCACTTACTTCAGTGTAGCCTGAACTGATCTTTAGCTAGCTAGTTCCCCATTTTAATTCTAAGTCTGATCTGAGAGTAGGACAATTTTTACAGGAAAAAAAACATTTAGGTTGGAAAAGACCTCCAAGATCATCCAGTCCAACCTATCACCTAACACTACCACGTCCTCCATTAAACCATGTCACTAAGCTCTACATCTACAAGTCTTTTGAATACCTCCAGGGATGGTGACTCAACCACTTCCCTGGGCAGCCTATTCCAATGCCTCACAACCCTTTCAGTAAAGAATATCTAACCTAAACCTCCCCTGGCGCAACTTAAGCCCATAATTTAATTTAACTCAGTACTTCAGGCAGATGATGTGGGGAGGAGAGGACGTGTATGGCACTAGTGATTTTCAGACCTCTCCACCTGTGTCTCCTTGCAGACTCTGCAGAAAATATATTAATTAATGGTTTATATAAAGTGAATATGTAAATAAATAGAATAAATAGCTTTTTTTGGTGATGATTGCTAGTTTATTCCTTATCCTTGCTTTCCACTGACTGAATATGGCTTTACTGGATCATTGAGTATTTCATAAGAAAAATACAGTGCTTTGAGGAATGTCAGACTCTCTAGAAATAGCCATTTGTTCATGACCATAGGTAGAAATTGGGACAGAGATAAAGTAGTACAATTTAAATAAAGCCGTGGCTCTCTTATTTCTATATCCACAGTCCCCTTTTTCCATTTTGACTGCTTCTGGCTAAGGTAATTTCCTATCTGAATGGACTTCTAACACATTGGGATCTCTTTCCTTCTCAAACTGATACATTCTGAAAATGTTTGTCAAAATCTCCTAGGCCAGGTTGAAATTTCTGGTCAGTCACACAGGGGAGAGGCTGGTGCCTTTGTCTGAACATTTCAGGCAGTCAGCTGGGCTGTGGAAGTCCCAGTTTTAAGTCTTGGGTATAGAACAAGGTGATATTATAAGTGAGTTTTCCCAGATAATAGTACTAACCACTGCGCTGTTGACAGCGCTTTGATGGTTGAGCTGTCACTTTTTTTCCTCCCATGAAGGATGGATGACCTATTACCTTTTTATTTTCTCCCTTAGAAACTTTGACTATAAACTGGGGTCTGCTAAATAGGGGGACAGGGATCTAAATATGAGGTTTTATTGAGGAAAATAGTGTGGTTTTTTTTTTTCCCCAACTCTGAAAAAACCATTCTAGGAGAGTATATAAAAGTCTTGGGCAAAGTAAAATAACTTTCCTCAGTGCTTTGGTAGTTTCTGAAAACATAGTGTTCTACTTGGTTACTTGCAATTTTACATATCTTTCTATAGTAGTGTATATATAGCTGGGCAGAACTTTTGTCTCATTTATACTAGTATTTATTAACAGGAACTGTCTGTCCTGACTCCACCTGCTCAGATCTTTCAATTTGCCTTGCATTGTGTTAAAAAGATAGTACAATGTCAGGTAACTGAAATGACCAAGCTCTGAAGCATAGAAAAAACACTGTTGGGAAACTTGGTTTAGCAAATAATGTACTGGAAATTAAACTTGGATGAGCAAGTGTCGTGAAGGGTTGACAGAAGGACACAGGCCTCATCCAGGCTGATCTGCAATTCATGTAATTTTGTTATTTTTTAAATTTATTTTTATCTGCATTTTATTTAATATTTTCTTTTTAAAAGTGTGTATGTATGTATTTTTGGAATATCCCAGATAAAAGCATTCTTAAAGTTTGGCTTAATTTGTATTCTTTAATTTACAGCTGCATTCTTTCCACCAGACTCTTCGAGATCTCAGTAGTGAACAAGTTCGCCTAGGAGATGACATCAGTCGGGAGCTTTCAAGAAGAAACCGGTATAACAGCATATAACTTCCGTGTGAAAAAATAATTCTAAATAATTCTTAAATGCCTTTGTTCTTTTTGTATTAAAAAAACAAGTTGGAGAGTGGATGTTATACAATGTGCAGATGAAACCAGTACATGAAAGGCTTGTCACATGTCATCTTGTGCAGTATGTATATGTGTAAATAACACACACAAATGCTGATTTGTATAGTATATGTGGCTTACCCCTCTTTTTATATGTGGACAAAAATACGAGGACTTGGGAATTTCTTTTAGTAAAATTTTGTTCCTTTATTCTTTGTACTGGAGTCTCTTGAGGATTAGCTCTCATGCAGGCCATAATTTTTTTTTTTTTAGTACATGCTGTCTCAACATATGGTGCTTTGTCTAATAGCAATAACAGGAATTAGTCCTCTAATTCCTAGTAAGAGCTAGTCCTATTGAAAAGGACTGTGTTGACCTGTTCATAATTTTGTACTTGTTGACCTGATACCTAGCCTTTCAAACTAAATACTCTGTTATCTTCACTAGAGGATTGGAAATGCTTTCTGTCATGAATTTTCCTCTTGAGGCTGGTCTCTAATTATGCTAGGGTTTTAGAAGCTGTAGAATGAATTGAAGTAGCCTAAAAATCCATGAGATTGTTGCTGCTTAAAATCACAGTTGATACTCAGTTTTTGCACTGCAGAATATTAAGTCTTACCTGTATTTTTCTGTGAAGGACTGATGCAGAAATGAGAAAAACTCTAGCAGAATTGTCTGAAAAGCTCACCGAGTCCCAAAGACAAGAAACGGTGAGTGTGACTAACATGAAAAGATGATGTGTATTTAGCATTCTAAGCAGGATGTAGGCTACTAGTATAATGTGTGTTTTGGTAATTAGTACCATATATTAGTATGTATATCTCAACAGGATTGTGTCTAAGCTAGCATTGGTGGTTATAATGTTACCCTTTTGTAATGATATAAACAAAACAAGTCCCTGCATCTCAGGTACCTTTTTAAAGTAAGTGTTTTACAAATGTGCGTGTAGTGAATTTCTCTTTCAAAATTCACATTTTTGGAGAAGGCTGCTGTTTAACTTTGAACATTGGTTTGAACACTGCAACAAATGTGATAGATACCTTTTGAAAGACACAAGTTAGGTTTTTCCATGTTAAACAACTTCCATTGTGACCATGAAATCTGAGTAATAATATTGTTTCCTTTTCCTCCCTCTCTCCCTGTCCTTTTCAATCCTTATCTGTGCAGTCTTCTGAAAGGGAGGAGTCTCTTGGGGCTTCACTCTTCTCTGAAGGCTTTGTGACAAATGTAACAAAGGAGGCAGGGCAGCCATGATAGTCTCTTCTTTTTTGCCTCTTGTATCTGCTGGAAGGAGACACTCTAGTCTATATCACTCAAATGTGAAAGAGATCTGCTCTTGAGATGGAAGTCAAAACAGTATTGCTGTAGGCACAAGAGAAGCTGAAAATCCCCTCACTAGTTAGGAGGTGAAAATCCTGTAGATAGTTCTTGACTTGAAGACTTGAGTCTATGCTTTATGTACATGCTAATGGGATATCAGTAGCCATGCTAACATTTCAGAGCAAGTGTTTTGTGTTCTTATTTTCTCCTAGGTGGCTCATCTTGCCCTAAAATTGCACAAATTGGTACTAAATGGTCTGGCAAGAGCTTTAGTGATGCATTTGTTCTTTACTATGGGGGTGGTGAGGCACTGGAACGGGTTGTTCAGAGAGGCTATGGATGCCCTATCCCTGGAAGTGTTTAAGACCAGGGTGGTTGGGGCTTGGAGCAACCTGGTCTAGTGGAAGGTGTCCCATGGCAGCGGGTTGGAACTAGATGATCTTTAAGGGCCCTTCCTACCCAAACAATTCTATGATTTGTCACTGTATTGTCAATATTGCTGGCGAGGGCTACTTCTTGGCACCAACAGACTTAGTAATTGTACTCATGTAAGTTCCTGACTGTAGATGAAATAGGAGAGGGATTCAAGAGGCTATGATCTATCAAGACCAGTTATACACTTAATATGATAGAATCCATCAGTGGGGGAAGACTTGCCTCTTCAGGCCTTGTAGAAGAATTTAACAGGCTGTCCATGTTAGAATTTTAGCTCTATTATCTGGTAAGGAATTCTTAGATACTTGCAAAACTCTGTGTGTTTGTTGTGGCCTGCTTCTCAGTATACTTTTTTTTTTTCTCTCTCATGTACCAGCAAATTAGCAAGCTCTAAGTTTTATGGAGGACAGTTCAGAAGAAAACAGCTGCTGCAGCTGGCTACACTACAACTGTTCTATGCCTTTGAATGAGAGAAACAAACCTTCCTCCTCAATCCTCTGGAATGCCGGCAACCACTGTCTTTTCATAAATGAAATAAATAACTAGCTTTTTGTTTGTGACCTCCTATAGCAGGATTTCAAGATTTGAAATTGGATGTTACAACTTTTATCTGAGAGAAGCAAAAAATGAGCGATGTAAAAGTATAACAAGGAAACCTTCTGTAGCTTTTTAATGGTAAGGGATAGGATTCCTTTGATAAGGAATATCAAAGGAAAAATAAGTCTTTTATCTGGGAGAGAAACTATCATCCAGTAAAACTTTGAAAGCTGAAATGTTTAATGACATGCTTTTAACGAAGGCAAAAATTCTGCGGTTGGCTGCAGTGACATGGTTTTCCTGGGTACGACTGATAAGACTTCAACTGGAATGTTCTGCTCATTGCTGCTTATTAACCTTGGGAAGAACATTGGCTAAATGGAGAGAAGACCAGAAGGGGCGGAGGAGGGAGAAGGCAGGCCACTCATTTAGAGACCTCTCTGAAAGTTTAAAGCATTTGCTGTAGTTCAGCTTGCAGAAGATATATGCAGAAAGGAGAGATGTAGCCCTGTATGATGAAAGGTCAAAAAGTAAATGTCTAGGGAACAATATTAGAATAGAAAGGCATCTAATGATAGTTCTGTACAATACTACTCTAATTATTTGCGGCTTGGGAATTTCTTGATCTGCAGGTGGTATCTTTGTACTTTTTGTACTTAGTAACCCCTCTTACCCATCCTATAGAAAGGAGTTCTCCAGACAGATTACATACTGTGGGAGGAGCTGCCACTTGTGGTATGTTTTTTTATTATTATTCTTTATTATTTCTTTTTTTTAAATCTGCTTTTTCATCTCTAATTTTCATTGGATGAGGTTATTGAGAGGCTTTTCAGAGGGTTCCCCTTCTCAGGCTGAAGAATTCCGACATGTGTAGTCACTCTTATCTATGGGATTCTACATCATTTAAAAAGGCTAGGAGTAGCAGGCTAGTGCTTCTTGCTTTACCTCTGCTCTCCAAAACTGGGTCTGGTTACTCTCCCCTTGTTCAAAGCCTAATGATTTATTGTTACACGGATGAGGCTGGCAGAATGAGTGAGATGAGGTAAATGCAGAAAAGGGGAATTTAGTTTAGATATTAAGAAAAAATAACTCTACTGGCTAGCATAGCAAAGCATGGGATTAGAGTGCCTGTAGAAATTCTGGTCTGTTACTGCAGATTTTGGAGACATTTTTCTGCCTGTCTGTGTTCAGGAATTCTAAGGAGATTATTTAACTCAGAATTGGTTTCTTATAGGTAAAAGTGAGATTTGTAGGAAGAAACACTTTTATTCTTACAACTTACGAAAAGTTGTGCAGTAACTTTTGTCCTCGGTGTCTTCATCACTTCACTTCAGAGTGGTTGTTTAGCACCTCCAACATTACCATCCTTTTATTTGTATTCTGTTCACAGATTCTTGACTGTAAATTGTCCATTTGAAATCTTGATAATTTGACAGAATGAGTTTGTGGCAGGAACGTTCATTTCAGCTTAGTGTCCTTAAGCCTTCATTTCCGTAGGGACTTGTATCCAAATTCTTACAGCTGTACTGTTCAGAATAGTCAGTGCTGTACAAAAATTGCCTGTATATAGACATGTGGTGATAAAGGTCTATTCGCTACAGTTGGTCTGAGTTACTTGCTTAGAATTTATATTTATTAGAGGTTTATGATTCATAGAGGCTTTTTGATGCTGAAGCTGGGTGCTTTTTTTTCTCCTTTTTTAGAGAGCCACACAATACAATCAATGCACATTAGTGTTAACTTTAAAGGAAGCCTTTTCCAGTTTAGCATAAAAACCAGAGGACATCTGAGGTGGTGACACAGGCATAGCTGGATGCCTCTTTCGAATCAACCACTCCTTGTGACCATATACCTGAGAGTCTATGTACAGCTTTGTTAAAAAGACTGGAGGCTCTACAACTTCTTCTGTATCAAAGTCTCTTATCTTTATCTAGAAATGACTTGACAGACTACAGAACTCTTAGTTCTTTTTTTCTCCTCTTAGAGAATAAGGTGCTTCTAAGAGACAATACCTTCTACATCCATTCTTTAATAGTAATGGGTACCTTGGGATATGTTCTGAGGTTCTTTTTTCTTGAAAGGAATTTGGATGTTTGAGCTATAGCTATAGTTCAAATGGCTATAGAGGATGTCCATACGGACGTATAAACAATTGAAAGAATGTTTATTTATATTATGTTTATATAAGGTGTCCCTCTTGGATATTTTATTGCCATCTCCTGATTTAAAGGCACATCCCAAATAGCATAGAAAGCAACCGCACCAAAGCACAAAGTTGTTCAAACTAAGTAGATACTTAGTTGAGATGGTGCCATTAAGAGATTAGTGTAGGCTGTGTCTGTGGAAAAAGACAGATGTCAAGTAAAATGAATCTAACATGGAGTTCATGTAGTTAAGATATCCCAGAGAGCCAAGGTTATTTTTAGATAAGTAACTGTCCTTCAGAAGACCTGATATAGGGATTTTTGGCCTTGCAAAGGTAACTGTTGTAAAATGCATTTCATACATTCACATTTGCTGTGAGGGAAAAGTTTAACTCAATATTTAGAGTGCAATCTGTGAAAGTACTTTGCCATTTTTGTGGTTTTATGACTTCTGTTTCAAGTCTGCATTGATGATAAAATAGGTAATAACTAAGGCAACAAAAATCTGTTGAAATAGATTTCAGTCAGCAGGACTTGTGCACCAGAAATAACAGCTGAAAACTGAAAAATGGACGAGAAATTCAAGAAGTAGGATACTGCTTTTTGTAGATTAGGCATCCAGCATCTTCCACAAGATTATATTTAGCTACATGACTTAAATGTCACCCTGGTTTTAAACAGGACATTCTTTTCTTTGTGCTTAATTGGTGATAAGGGAACTTTTTGATAGCCTAATCCATTTTCATAGATTTTGCTGCTACTTGAAAACCTAACACAGAGACGGAGCCTTTAGTGTCACGATTATTGTTCAGATAGGCTGTGTTGCTGAAAATATGTCCTTCAATCGTGTTCTAATATGTGCTGAATGCAATAATTTAGTTTTAGCATTTCATGTCATTATGTAGAACCTCCATGTTCCTTGTACTGTTCTTCACTGAATCATTTGTCTGCAGTAAGGCTTTTGATCCAGGGGACAAGATGTTTACTGTTATGGTAGGAATGTTGTCCTGAATGAGGATCATTTGGGATAAAGGAAGATAAGTGAATTTTAGTCTCTTCTTCGTATATTACTTGCTGCTTGCTTGCCTACTGCTTCTAATCTTTCTTTTGTTTTTATTGCTATTGTTGCATGTCACGGGTTCTGTGACAAACTTAGGAAGATCAGAGAGGCTACAAAACCAGGAAACGTAATCCTTATGGGAGATAATATGTATACCACTGTAGATCGGGTAACTGTCATGTTGAGGGAACTACATTTTTAGGTAGTATATTAACGACTTTGTGGAACGAATAAGCAGAAACTTCCAGAAGAAAAGACATTTATTGTAAACCAAGTCCTGTGCATGGCTTTTAATCTGTGAAAGACTCAGTTTGTTACAATGACCAAAACAACAAACATAAGTTTGGCATCCCTACCGTAGAAAAAAAGTTAAGCCTTTTACAATAATGTCCGATTTCTAAAAGGAAGTTGCATAAAAATGAAGAAGCTTATTTGAAAAAAGTTGGGCAAGGGAGAGGATAAAATACTTCCAGACAGTGTAGAAGCAATCTGAATACACTACAGTGATGACTTAAATGCATTAAAAGACCTGAAGGAGATCAAAAGATAACTGGTGGAACTACACAAGGTAAAAAGGAGTCTTTCCAGAAGTTATAGCCAAATGATAGAAATAGAAAGGTTAGATAAACTTCACCAGCTAAATATAAAAATGCAGTATGTTAGGTTAAAAAAGTTTGACAAAGAGGTTCCAAGGTTATACACGCTGATAAGCCCTGTTTAATAACATACAGTATCTAGGAGAAAATATGATCAGATTAGAAACAATGTTCAGAGAAGGTAATGCCTGTGGAGAGGATGTTCCTTTTTTTTGCATCTGTCTTTACCAGAGAGGCTGCTGGAAGGTTGCAGTGTAGAAACATGTTGAAAGATTGGTCTTGGATCTGGAGGGACCTGTGCTTGGACTTCAGCTGTTCCATAGCCAAATGATAATTAATTTGGAAAATGTGGTGATAAGTGACCCTGTTTGTGGTATTGTGGTGATGCTAATTTTTCCAAAACAGAAAAGATAAGCTTACTGCATTCCAGAAAGTCTTATTACTAAGCATGGCTGGGACATGAATGTGACATAGCAGCTTTCGTAGAGAATGCAGAGGAAGCTGCAAATGATAGTACTTGGTTCTTTTGCACTACTGCAAGGTACAACATAATAAACCTGATTTGCTGTGGACTTGTGTGCTCTCTGCCTTCTTTGCCCAGTCTCCTCCCTTATTACTTGAATATTTTTGGGTTTGTGCCACCCTATAAAAACTTCTATTGTATTCTAGCTATGTAAATCCTTGTACGAGAACTTCCATGTATTTCCCATATTATGCTTCCTCACCATGCTACCTCTTCAAAGTGCCATGTCACTTTCTTTGCATCACTCTGACTTCCCCACTACCTTCAATCCCTTGTACTTCCAACCAATTTTTTTAATACCAAATAGCCTAATGCTTAATTTCAGACTGAATGCATGCACTTTGCTGACAGCCAAAATAAATAAGTAAGGGTGGAGCTCTCCCTGTTTTTCCCTGCATGGTGTATTTATGATATCACCTGTGTCTACGATCATTTTCTTGAAACCCCTCATAGAGTCTGAATACACTGGACAGCTCTGTACTGCTGAGCGTGTGAATCTGTTGGCCAATTTCAAAAAGAGAGTTTTGAAATTAAAGACACTGTTCTCCTAAATATTGTTCTTTATAAAGCATACTAAAATTTGAGTTTGAGGCTGCCTTTGTTTAATCCTTTTTTTCTGGGCTCATAAAAATGTTTCATAGTAAGCATTTTGTCTACTAGAAAATACTTTCCCTTCTGAAGAAATGTTAACCAATGTGCTACCTATTCCTTTAATCTAAAAGAAGCCCCTTTAACTATGTCAACCATTCTGTATGCCAAGCTCTATCTTACAAAAACCAAAAATCAACAGAAATTTGATGGAAAACATAGTAATCAGTTTGCTTATAATCTAAGGTTTGTTTTTTGTTTACTATGTCTTGTTATTTCATACATAGTTGGAATAGTTTGTGATATTGCAAACTTTGTGTTTATGAAATGATATTACATGCAGAAAAAACTTCAGTCTTTGGAGGAAATGAGAACTGGACAAATATCCAAAAACACTGTATGCAAATCCTGTTAGAAAAACATGACAATGAAATGTAGGGAGCACAGCAATATACATATTTGGCTAAAAGAGAAGCTCTGAATTTACTTAAGACACAAGAAAGAATGCAGAAAGTAAAAACTACAATACTTTGGACTCTCATGGTACAGATTAGGTGAGATACTTCAATAACTGTCTGAAGTGATCTTTAAACCACTAATGGCTATTTTGAAGTATTCATAGACAACTGTAGGGGTAAGTTAGAAAAACTGTGCTTGGAATATTGGAAAAGAGAAAATACTAAAAAAGGCAAAAATATTGATTATTTGTCCAGAACTTAATTGGTAAGTATCTCAGAGCAAACAAGAAACAGCAGCAGATGACACAGATTTGTTAAGCAAAATTACATTCTCATATCATGGAAGGAACTTAAAAGGCAGAAGCAGTATTCTGTATCTTGATGTAATTTATTTTTTTAAAATAGTCTTTCATAGCTTGTTTAATAAGCTTTGTAGTAAAATATGGCAAAACTGGTCTGAAAATCTGAACATGACTGTTCAGATATCTGTGTAGCTAGTAAGCTGTTCACTGTTCAAATCAGATGAGTTACTGAAGTGAGTTTTACATGCTGGTATTCTTGATCTGATTCTCTCTGAAGTTTTTGTTAGTGGTTTAGATGATGCAATAGAGAGACGCTTGTTACATTTGCAGGTGGACTTCAGGTATGTTGGAAAAAAAACATGAAATCCAGTATCCAGTCTTGGATGTGGCTTAGTGGAAAGAACAAGGATAATAGGTGTAAAATTCAGCAAGAAAGACTAAGATTGTACTGTAGGATTATTTTAGAGGCTATGGAATAAACTGTCCCAGGAGGTTAGACAAGTTTTCTATGAATATTTTTTAGCAGGTTTAAAAAAAAATAGAATTAAAAGGTCATGTGATTATCCAGGCAGTAAATTTGCTAACCTTTGAAGTCCATTCCAGCCTCGTTTTTCCATTTGTCTATGTGGTACAGAGAATGTGAGCTAACAATATACACTACATATACTATAGTTTCTTGACAGAGTTTTTTTTCCATTGAGTTACAAGTAGCATAGAAATATCTGGGACTCCTGTGTTGTGTATTTTTTTTTTTTTAAGAGGATTATAGTTGTAACTCTGAAATTTCCCTGCACCTGACAAAAATAATACATGCATCTTTTTCGTTACCTTGTTAGAGATTAGAAGGCAATTGTCTTCTGGAGGGATTTGAAAGAAGAGAGAGGCAATGCAGTCACTTGATATCTTGTAGTTAGTAAAAAGTTTCTTTTTCATTCTGCTTTAGTGACAATTTGCAATGAAATCTGATGTTTGGAGGAATCCAAAGCTTTGCCTAGTGCTGCTTCATGTTATGTGAGCTGCTGTGCACACAGTGAACCAGGCAGGTGTGGGTTGGGGAGTTACTGAACTCTCCTTTTGAATGACTTCTTTGAGGGTAGGGTGATACTACTTTTCAATCTTTGACAAGCTTAAAATCATACATTTTCTTTCTTAATACCTTTAGTGTTCCCTTGCTAACTTTACTTGAAGCGGATGTCTAAGAGAGCTGAGAAAGCTTCTGCCTTCAGAAATATATACCCAGGATTTTTTTAAAACACAAAACACAACTTTATTTCAGGTGTATTTAAAGTACACAAATGAAGAAAACCGTGACAGTCATTCCCTAATTTTCTGCAGAGATGTAACAAGCTTAATGATAGATTTTTTGTTACTGTTAGATAGTATCATTGTTTGTTAGCTGTATTTTGTGAAGTATTAGAAGTAACACTAAGTAGTAGCTGTCAAAATAGCAATATGTGTTATGACGTGATCATTATTTTTTATGCATTAGTTTGCAGTAAGCAATTATTCTGATTATGACTGCAGAGAATTCATAACTTACAAAAAGAGCATGATTTGATGCACTCCATTTTTGAGCTTCTCATGGTGGTCTTAAGACAAAATAGAAAATAACAAGTTGTGAGCTGACTACTCATCTGTCTGTGCAAACAAGGAACCTTTTCAAACTGACACATTCTGCTGTAAAGACAAAAAGATTGTTTCATTCTTTAAACCTAATGTTTTATGGTGCTCATGAAGCTCAGTATGAATGTATCTGTAATTATTTTTCTGCTGCTATACAACTGTGTTGTTCCTGTTAAAATTTTATATCCATACACATGCCTACTGCTAGTAAAAGCATGTTTAGTGATGAAAGCAGAGATGAGAACTTGCTCCCCTCCACATACATCAAACTCATAGTTGAACAGTATTTAAGTCTGTCTGTTTTTTTTTTTTTTTATCTAGATACCATTTGGTAATTATACTGCTTTCTACTGACTCTTTAAAGCTGTTAGTTTTGAAGTAAGGAGGAAATAAAATATTAATATTTTCCTTGCTAATCTTTAACTTCAACAATATCAATTTAATTTGCTGCCCACGAGAGGGTGCTGTCTGCTAGCAGCTTGAAATGCAAAAATAAAGTAGTTCTGGTTGTAGCTTAAGGTTGAATTATTGTGTGTGTAATCCAGATTGCTTTAACAATTGACTGGTGTTATTTGTATTAGTTTGTATGTGAATTGAAAAAATATTGGGAAAAAGTCTTAAAGTGATGTAAATATTTTGTGCTATTACAGTCATTCTCATGTACTTAGCTCTTGTCTCACTGCTTATCACTCATGGATTTCTGAGTATGAAGGAGGCAAATGGTGGTCTGTTTTACAGATAAGAGATGTGAAGGAAGTGACTCTCCAGAGATTAATCAGGCCTGTGGTAGAGAAGCTAAGATTTTTGTATTGCAGCCTCAGCTTAGGCTGCACCAAGCTTGATATTTAGCGCTTGATCAGAACCACCGCTGTAGAGAATAATATCATAGATGTAAAGGAGGATATTGCTAGCAAGATAGCAGGTCATTTCCCTGCTTGAGTACTCAGTGCTATAACTCTAGTTATACCATTCTAAATCTTACTTCATAAAATAAAAGTTGTTTTGTTTTCCTTCTTTTCTGTTCCATAGTCTCTTTACCATTTTCTCCGTTGTTATCTCAGCATGCGGTAAAAACGTGCCCTAACTTCCTGCAGTTTTTTTCCTTTTGAAGGTGTCAGCACGGGTAGAGAGAAGACTTCAGGAGATAGAACAAGAAATGCATGCTGAAAGACAGCTTGTAGAAAGGCGCCAGGACCAACTGGGACAGATGTCTGTTCAATTACAAGAGGTATGCAAACGAAAACTTCCTGTGTATTCATGATTAAATTAGGATCTTGCAGTGTTTGACCCTGTACCTGTTAAACTGGCAAAAGTGGGATGTTCTTTTAACTGTATCAACCCACTTCCTCTTGATTTGGTGACCAGATGATAACCAGTAGTCTCTGTTACTCACGCTACTGCTTTGTCTAGGTTTAGACCTTTTTGGGAACTGGCACAAGCATTCTTTAAAAGAAAAGCAAATTGGACCACCTTGGGCCTTACCTTTTGGAAAACACTTTTTTTGAGAACAAAATAATATGAATCCTGTATATGTTGCCTGCATGTACTACCATCCTGAGAGGTTGTTGTGCAAGAAAGTTTTGTGAAGAAAATTATTTTGTTATGGAATATAAATTAAAGAAGAAGTAGGAATATAAGAATTTCTAAGGAGGCAAAAAGTTTAGAACTGATCTAATCTCGAATTAGAAACAAGCAGAGAAAAAATGCCAGCACCAAAACAATCTAAGTTTAAGTTCTTCAGGTGTATTTTTTGACTATTTGAATTTTTTTCTTTGTATGTGGTGATACAGATGAATAGATTCAGTATGGCAAACCAAATAGAATGAATAATGTAACTTGTGACTATGAAGAGGTTAAAATTTATGAAAAGTTTTATAAGGTTGTCAACAATGTATTTTTAAGCTGAGTACTAGTTGACTTTTTGTTGATTTGTTCATTGTTTGCATCAATGCAATTGTTTGATGTATTGTGCTAAGGTATTTTTATTTTTCTGGACTATAGAAAAATTAAATTTATCATTAGAGATCTCTTCAGTTTACACCATTTCACATGATTTTTTTTTTATATCCTATATTTTAAGTAGGCAATCTTTGCAAAGCCTACAAGGTTAGTATTAAAGAACAACAACAAAAAAGTCCTGATAAGAATCATTAGATTTTTGTGTTGAAATATCTGATGTACCTTCTTATTACCTAACACTTGACAGTAGCATTTGCCACAAAGATTGCTTGATAGGTGAGAAAGTTTAAAGACCAGAGATTCTCAGAGACTCCAGTGTGGAAGTTTACTTCTTGACTGCTTTAAAGTGTGCATTCATTAGACTTCATTGTACATTAAGAACAACAACTTCTTAACACAATGTATGTTGCTGATTTTCTCCCTTATTAGAACATTTGTTCTTGATACTTCTTTGAAACTCAAGTATTGCAGATGCTGTTCTCAAGTTTGCAAGAGTCTCATTAGTGCACTCCTTTGACCTCTCATGGGATGTACAGGATGATATTGAGGACCAGCTACTTAATAATGTGGATCTCTTCATTCTTTACTTTAATACGAGCGTACTCACTCGGAGATTCCTAGGGGACATTGTAGGTGAAAAATATTCTTAATGAACACAGCCCACACAGGGAGAGGCTAGATGCCTTTTTCTGCAGCTTGGCTTTTTGATCAGCAGTTCCTCTTGTGGCTTCCATTTGATCTGAATGATCAGCAGTATCAGAACCAAGCAGCCCAGGTGCTTTCCAGTAAATGAGAAATGTTCATCACTGATGAAACATGAACACGTTTAGGGATAAAACATGGAACCGACCCAGTAAACTCAGTAATGAGTATCTGTGATGGTTCTCTGCAAGAAGGCTTGGAGATGGTGGTAACAATTTAGGTTTCATTTTCATAATATTTTTAATGGTGTTCATCTTCAATAATAATACTAACCTGGATAGTGGTGGTCTTGGAATCTTTTTGGTCCTCACTCCATTTGGAGTGGGGTGCGTGCGTTCACCCATGTGAATATGTGTGTGAGCAGTCGCTTAAGAACAGAATGTTGTTAATCACTAAACAGTTAGAAACAGTTTAAGAGGATTGAGCTTGCATTGTGTTGTGTGCTTTTGCATACCCTAGTGAGAATAAAGCAAATAGCTAAATATTTTGCTGAAATTGTTATTTGTGTGAAGCATATTTCTACATCATTTTAAGATGGAGGTTTTTACTTTGTTATTCTGTTTCTTGTCCTTTGTGCTTTGAATTATGAGTTAGATGGACTCTTAACTCTGTCAGTGGCCTCAGTCTTGTGGTGACCATTGCATGGATTTAATGCTCTATTAAAGTATCTTTCTGTCCTTTTTTATTTCTCCAAGATTCTTCCCAAGTAACATTACTGGAAGGAGGATAGGGTTTGGACTGAGTTCTGAGATCCTGTCATTCAGTATGGCCTGGATAATCTACAAAGAAATGCTATTTAAAGCATTTGTGGCTATTTAATGAAACATTTTTTTCATTACTTTCCCTGTTACTACATTTCAAACCAAACAAAATCAAATTTAACTTTTGGATTTGATCGGCAGTTCTTTTAATTAAGAAATCTGTTGAAGATTAAAAGTCCTTATCTTTAAGGAAAGTGCAGTGTCCATAACTGACCACTATTTGTCAGTATTTTACCATCTTAAGAGAGTCATCTTCCTAAATCTCAGTTATTTAATTATATATTTTCAGGGTCTAACTGAACATGATGATACACTGGTGTTTTCTTTTTCTGTTTGTGTGACTTGTCTTTGTCTGCCTTTCTCATGATGTGCAAACTTTTCATTTGTATTTCATTATTGTTATCATCATGGTCTGATTATTAACCAAGATGATATCTGGTTATAAACTGACTATAAAGAAAGCTTGGCATATAAAATTTTGTATCTTTAGTATCTAAATTTATGTTTTTTTTTTGAATCTGTACTCAGTATGTGCTGTATGTAGGTGGATATAAATTTTCTCTGCATTTTTATGTATCTTGAGTTGATGTGTATTCTAGGTGTGCTTAAACAGTGTTTATAAAGAAAACCTTAAATTAGTGCAAGTCATGCGTCTTCACTTTCTTTTATGTCCCTGATAGAAACTCCTTTCTGATTTGAAAGGAGAACAAATATATTCACCTTGTCAGTGCTACTGACATGTACATATGGATTGCTTTAACTTTAAAATTTATTGTCTAAATTAAAATTATTTTGAGATTCTTCAGTGCTTTGTTTAGAACATGAAGACACCATCCACTTTGTACTGTTCGTTTGCATATATGCCTCCGTTTTCTAAAACAAATATCATTCTTAAAAATAGCCTTTAAACAGCTTTTATATGCAATGGGTGTCCTGGATAGCTTTGCTAATTCCTATGCTTGGCTTTCTGGATTTTGGTGAAATGAGTCTGTGTTCATGTTTTGCTCGCTTTAGGTGAACAGAATCATCTTTATGGAACACTTTTGAACACACTGACTGTATTAAGGCAGTGACTATGGGTATGTCTTAAGCTAATAACTTGTCCATTTCTTAGTGCAACTGGATACTTAGATGCTCTTTGCATCTCACTGCACACTTGTACTGAAGTGCAAGATGCTAGCAGACTTTAAACAGAGGGTGGGGTAGACTGGGGTCAAAAATGTTATTGAAAATTCTCTTTTTGCTTGACCTTCTCTGTGATCCTTTTAGACAAACATAAACTTGATATGTGCTCTGAGCCCTCTGGATGTTTTAATGCATCGTTGATACTTGCCCTTGGCTCTGTGCTATGCCACCTATGGTTAGTGGCTTTTGTTTTAATTGCAGTTTGAGTCTGACTCGCATCTCTGCCTTGGAACATGAGCGGGTCTCATACATGTCACTAAATTATCTTAGCGGTCTTTCTTTAAATGCATTTTTTAAGGAAATGGTAACATACTTGGACTGCTAATGTGGCAGGTTACAGGAAAGAATTTTCATTCGGATTAGGATGAGGTACATCTTTGTTTTGTTTTAAAACATAGCCTGAGGTTGGTCTTTTTTGCATATTTCTGCTAGTATGAATCTATTTCACTGATCGGTCTCACTTTGAAAGAGTGGATTTCAATTTGTGGTCTGTGCACTACTTTCAAATCTGTTTTTATTAGAACAAAAAAAAAAACTAAGAAAAGTTAGTAGACTCAAAAATCAGTAAAAGTTATGCATCTCTATTGGAGGATTTTTGTACGTTGGAAAAGATTGAGAACTGTTGTTACGGAGACCTCTGCATCGTTTTCTCCATATATAAGGGGAAAAATATCTATATAGTAGGGAATAAATCATTTTCATATTAAAGTTGTGAAGTTTGATACACTGTGTATGGATGAGGTACAGTGAGCTGGGGTATACCATATATGTTGATGCTCTGACACTATTTTGTGCTAGTAAAGTCTGTAAAAAGACCTGTAAGAATTGCTCCCCTGGGTCAAATCGTAAGTTTGCCTAGCCTGTCAGAAATGATAGCCTGTTTCTGACTGTCTGAGCGTGCTGTAGAACATCTAGCTGGTCCATCCTGAAACCACGCTATGAAGACATCTTTATATGCACATTCTCTGCTTCCTTGTGGCCTCCTCCCTGCCTGCTGCTTCCAAGGCCTCACCAAGTTACACAACCTCCTTGTCAGCTGTCTGCTGACTAACCTGGATGTTAATGTCTTCAAGGGGAGGATCTTGATGGGGGAATCCTAATGACTGTAGACCTGTTTCCATTCCTTGATGCTTCAGTGTTGCTAGGTAGAGGTCCCCTGGACCATGCCTGCCCGCTTTTTGGAAGCTATCGGGGAGGAGCATGTTGGAACTGCTATATTCAGCATCCGCTTTCTAGTTCCCATTTTTGACCCTTTGACTTCCCCAGTCTCTTCTTTGGAGACAACAAATGCAGTAAAATCAGTTGGCTCTTTACATGGTATTTTTTTATTTTTCATTTTTATTTAACCCTTCCTTTCCCAAGAGGAACCTTTCACAGATAAATCTTTAATGGGGAAAAGCAAGAGTGGCACAAGCCAGTAAGGGATAATTATTTAAAAAGGAGTGCAAGAAGGAGGGCAAACTTAGAATTAACTTTTACCCACGTAGTTTCTCAATCATTAGTAAGATCTACTGCTTGTCCGGCTCTGGATGACCAAATATTTGTTTCTTAATGACATATTGATTGCTTAACTGATGGCCTGTTTAGCACCTAGTGGAAAAACCTGTGTTTCACAGTTGAAGCAGTGCATGTTTGTGTTTAATTTTGTTGTAACACCACATTCTTTTTATAGTATTTTAACTGATATGTATGAGCTGTTTTTTCTTAATGATGAAATTCTTATGGGCTTTTTTTTTTTACTATATACAGAAAATAAAAGTGAACATCAGATTTGTAGTATCAGTGATATGAAAGACTGCCTTTTTATTTGATGTTATTGATATTTAATAGTCTAAATATCATTCAGTGATCCTGGTAAGTTGAAATGACATTGATTTCTGTGGTTTCTTCTACAAATTTGGATGCACTACTGATACAGAAACATACTTTTTGCCTTCAGTAGGGACATCTTAGAAGTTTTCCTAGTGTTTCTTATTCTAGCTCAGCTTCAACTGAGCTGGAATTTAATTTTCCTTAAACTGAATTTAGTTTTCCTTATGCTGACTTCTGTAGCAAAATTTGCACATAAAGACATGCATTTTTTACAGTTAGTTAATAAGTTGACTGTATATCACAGAGCTTCTAATTTTAATAGAAAAATGAAGCTGAATTGCAGTTAGTGTATATATATATCTATGTATCTGTCCCTAGTAGACTGTTCTGAATGAGTACCTCTAGTCTTTTAAAACAGCAACAACTTTATATGTAGTAATGGCATTAGCTGAAGTGTTGATCTTTTTTTTTTCTCCCTATAGCTTTGTGGGGGTTCTTTCTAGAGTCTTTTTGAGCGAAATAGGTGTGTCTGGTTTGTATGCAGTGTTGAGTTATATAGGTAACTGCTAAGATAGATTTGAATCTGTACTGAATAGTTAGAGAAATACCTTAAATATGTTAGTCTTGCAGTCTCTGATTATGAATCAGTAAGACTAAAGCCTAATTCTTTATGTAGCATAATATTTTCAGTGGCATAGTAATAATAAATAGCTTCCACAATCTCAGTTTTTAGTATAAACTTCAGGCAGGAGAGGAAGCCAAAATATACCGAAACCCTTATGTTTTATGAGATGAGGATAGAAGGCTGTATAGACATTCATTTATTTTCTTCACAAAGCTACTTATAAAAGCAAAACTTCTACAGCTGAATTTTTGATAAAGTGAAAACTTTCCTGAGTATACAGTGAAGAGAAAATGTTCAAAAAATTGAATGACATTGCACTAATGTCAGGGACAAGTTTCAGGGATATTTGTTTAAGGAGATATTCCTTTAAAATGTAAAATAAAAATGCTGCATAGAAAGAAGACTGGAAAGAAGGCATTTTGTTCTGGACAGCCTGTGAGTTTGTTGTTGTTTGGTTGTAGTTTTAGCAAGTAATAGTGGAAAGGACAGATGTACTTATGCTATGTGATACTGGATGAAAGTAAAAGGTGTATGCTAAGATCTCTAATGAATTGCTTTGTGGTTAGTGTGAAAACCGCTTGGTCATCTTGTACAGCAAAGAAATGAATTTGACGCAATTTCTCAAATTCACAACAAATTCTATTAGCATGGCTAGTGACGTCAGCTGGTGTTTCTAACTGGTATTTATGATAAGCTAATGACGTTGTTATGGCTTGGGATGCCCAAGCTTGGGTTATGTATGTTGCAAATCTCATGTGTCATTAATATCTGTGATGTGTGCTGTGTTCCTTTGCTAGTGATGGTGTATGTTCTGCAAAAAGTGTTCATTTACAAAAGGAAAAGTTTTCAAAATTGGTGTTCAAGGTAATTTGTAAGATGCTTTAGAAAATGTATGTAGCTGTTTTCAGACACTTTAGTTTCGGGGTGGGGAGGGCAGGAAATGTCCCTGTGGTTGGTTGGTTGGTTTGTTTTTGAAGTAAGGCATGCCAGTGTCAGTAACCTTAGATCAGGAATGTTCCAGTTGATCCTGCCTTAACACTGCACATCTAAGCATCTGTCAAGATTCAGATAAAAATAACTTCTTCCTTTTTTTTTTGGCTTTCAACAAAACTGTATAGTATTTTCCTTACTACGATGCATTGTATTTCATGTAATTGCATATTTTATATTAGAGAATATATTCTCCTCATCTGATATGTTCACAGTTTGTCTGTAGGGGATCTCTTCAGCTTCTTAGTCCTTCATCTCACAGTGTTTAGGGTCAATCTTGGGCATCTGGAGATCTATACATCGGAAGGATGTTAATGCTAGTTTTGAATTTGTATTTGGCCCAGTTATGTGCGTGGGTGTGTTTATGTGTGGACTTATATTTATTTTTTCATAACAACATACATTGGCTTCACCTGGAAATATTAGACATAGAAAGCACTTGTCTAGATCTTTTCTTAAATGAGCAGACTGTTTCATTTTAACATACTCATAAGGAACACTTCTGTAACTTTTGTAATGAAGTTCACAATATATTTTTCACTTTAAAGGCTTTAAAGAAACGAGATGCTAAGGCAGCTGAAACAGAAGAACTCATGAAAAGTAAACTTGTGAAATATGAAAGTGAAAAGAACCAAGTAAGTTAATTTTCTTCTTTTTTTTTTTGTTTGGATTTAAATAAATGTATAATGTCATATGTTGTAGTATATGCTTCCTCTTTCAGAGAAAGCAGCAGGATAAAACTTTCTTTACTCTTTAAGATAACATGGTGGTTTTTGTTGTATCAGACATGCAGTGAATGCAATTACATTGAACTTGTGTCTTTCCTACAAAGCTCTTTAGTTAGTGTGTTTCTTCCAACAACTGCTTCATACTGCCAGACAGACAAACTTATAATTTGTAGATTATTCTTGATTTCCTTTTTAGATTTGTCTTTGAATAGACAAACAGTTGTAGTCTCCTGTCACGTATTTGTGGCAGCTCAAAGATGCAGCTTTTCTTCATCCCAGCAATTAATGCACGTTTCATTATTTTGCAACCTGGTGGTTATTAAACACTTTTTTACTGACCTATCTGTTGACATATTGCTTTCATCCGTCTTGTAGAAAACAAAATTGCTTATATTTCTGTTCTTGCAGGTTGCTAGGGCCATGTTGCATCTTTGCTGGCTTTTTTCCCTCTTATATCAAGTTTAACCTTTTTGTCAATACTTCCAAAGTTTATGCTAAACCCTTTATGCTGAACAATCTGTGTAGTGTTTTATATTCTGTTACCCTTTTCGTTCCATTAATGCTAGCCCTATTTACTTTGCCTGTTTGTCAGACTCTTAGCAATCACAAAGAGGATGTTATCTCTGCAATAACAATTTCCGCTTTCAAAAACTATTTTTATTTCCATGTGCATCTTTGCAGTCTTTGAGCTATTCGTGGCAGAATTCACAAAATATTTCATAACTTTTGTTTTCTGTTTTTGGAAATAGTAATCAGTTTGACTACTTCTGATTACACATTTTTAAATTCCCTTGATACTACATTTTAGTGAAAACTCTAATTGTATAAAAGTCTGGGCACTTCAATTTTTCCAGTTGTCTTGTTTCTAGAATATTTCAAATACATCTTCTTGCACAACACAGAAAAGCACAGAATTTACTAATTACCTGTTTTACCAATAAGTGTCATCTTTAACATTTTTATGAATAAACTATGTAACAAAGGCTTCAAATGTTAACTCGTTCTCAGTTTTTATCCGAGTTTGAAAGTATGCCACAAATCCTGACGTGATGTTTTTAAAAGTTTGTCTATTCTTTATTTCTTTATTTTAACCCAGTAAAAAGTTGCTTTCATGCTTTTTTGTTTTGGACTATATATACCACTTTTTATCTTTATGTGTTATAGAAAAGTGTACAAAAATTATAGACTGTATGTTAAATTTTCCTTGTATAATTTAAATAAATATAACAGGGATTTAATACAAATGAAAGCTTGCTTTAAAGTTTTGGACAAATAAAAATATGGTGCTTATTATACCTTATTTTAAATAGCTGCTTATGCTGATTACTTTGTGCCAGAATTAACTAGTTAAGATATGCTTTTGTGCTATGATGCATACATTTCTTTCTTCTTCATTTTCTGTAATGAAAGCTTGAGCAAGAATTGGAGCGGTCCCGGAAAAAGTTGAATCAATCAGAAGGCAGTAGAGAAGCCCTTTTGCATCAGGTAACTGCTTTGGTGTGGTGCAAATCCTAAAGTTTTCATATTTGGCTATGTCACAGTCTTTTTGATTAGTCTTCATATCTCATATTCTGATAACATTGCTTTGGGAAGAAGGAGATACAGAAAGGTTTGAGTCTAAATATGTGGACTGAGTGCTCATATCAAAAGTGTACTTTTTCTGCTTCCCAAACCTTTTTGTGTATATGTTCATATATTAATAATAAGAACAGTAGTAGCAGTTATGGTACTTCTTAAGTAAATAAACACATAATTTGTAACTGCCCTTCATAGTATGCTTTAGAACAACTTCTATATTAGTAATTATTATTATACAAAGTGCATGACTTCAGATAAACCAGGGACAAAGAAGTATTTGCTGTATTGCATAGTATCATATGAGGAAAATAATAATAATAATAAAAAAAGCCAAACATCTCAAACAATCCAAAGTGTATTCTAAACAATGCCTACTGGTGCACATATGATTGAATCTAGAAGATGCAGGAACCTGGATTATAGCATTACAAAAGTGTCCTTTTTCCGAAGCATTTCTAGTCCTTCCTTCTTTCAGAGGAGCTGAGGAAAAATATTGAAATAGATAGGGAAGGAGCAATTTGCGTACTTACCTGGTAGAATTAGTTGTTTCACTTGTGAATCTAGCAGAAGTTTGAGCTGGCTATATTACTGTTTCGAATTTAACTCACTGTGCATGAAATGTAGTACTGTGACACATATGGGTAATATGAATTAGAGCTGTTTTCCTTCAATTCATGCTAAATCATCTGTTTCCTTTATTTTCGCACATACAATGTCATCATTTTAAGCATTACTGTATATAATAAAAAGTAAAAATGTAAAAAGCCCGTATGTTTCTCAAGAATATCGATAATGTATTTTTAATGAGCAGAATATACATAAAGTATATTACTCGTTAAATTTGTAGAGAGATCTTCACTAACAGTGTAAAAAGACGATTGAAACATATAAAATGGTATTATTTCATTTAGTCTAGAGAAATTAATGCTCAGCCATGGTCAACATAACAGATTAAAATGATTCCTTGTGATTGAATAAACACTTTATGGCCTATAACTAGGAACTACCTCATTTTTCTGTTGTTTACCATCTGCAATATTCTTGAAATTTATTTATAAATATTACTTGTGTACAGTCTTTTTTGTTTTTTGTTTTTTTTTTTTACAGTTTAATAAAAGTATCCTATTTACTCTTTCATTTTGTTTTTTTTAAACATTTAATACTTCTACATGCATTTCAGATTGAGGATCTGCGTTCCCAACTTTTGAGAGCCGAAGATGATCGTGCAGAGTTGCAACATCAAATTTCACGTGTTGCTATGCACCGCCAGAGCTCCCAGGATGTACAAGAAGATGAAAGGAGAATTAGAACAGGTACAGCTCTCAAATTTTGCACTAAATGCCTGCAAATTGGTTAGTTAACCTGGACATTAATTCTGTCTTTGAGGTTTCAACTGTTTCAACTGTTGAACAACTAAAACAGCTGATAAAGTTCTCAGCTTTAAGTTAATAAGTACTGGTGTCTGAATATTAACAAATAAATATCAATAAGAGTTAAAATTTAGGATAAAATACCTTGGTTTGTGTGGTTAAAACAAATGAAATTTAATAGAGAGAATTAAAGGAAAGTAGATAGTGTTTTTACACTATTTCTAAATATTCATTTTTCTGAAATTTTACATTTCAGTCCACTTGCATTTTAAATGCTGTCATCTTGAAAATCATAGCAAAAGTCCATTACCTAGGTGGTTATGGGGAAATTGCTGAACTTCTTGTAGAATTTACAAGGAGTAACAGCATATTCCAGAGCATTTAAGAATATAATCCAGTATTATTCAGTTGAGGCTTCTAATTGCAGTTTGTTAGAATTTTAGAGATGGAACCATGATATTTAGAAGAAAAATATTTTAAACAATTAGAACATGTAATTGTGAATTAAATTATAGCTTTAGTGAGGACTTCTATATTGTTAGATATCTATCTGTATTTAAACTTTTCAAACGTAATCTAAATGCATTAGAGAATGTCTTTATCTTTCTCAGTAACAAAGAAATGTCTTACTCAAGATAATAGAGGAATAGCGACTCCAAGTCCAGTGTCTTAGCAAATGTTTAGTTGGTTTGGTTAATGGCTTTTTATATTTTTATACTTCAGCTATTGAATTATCTTGATTGTTAAAATAGGACTCTGACTCCCTGTTTTACAAATCTCATACAGAGTACTGGAAAATGGTTAGATTTTGTATACGGCTTAGTTTCAGACATGTAATACAGGATAGTCATTTTAATAAGTTTCTCTTCAGTTGCTTGAATGTTAGTGTATCTGCTTAAAAGGAAATTTATTTGTAATTAA
Source organism: Anseranas semipalmata (assembly GCA_013399115.1). Classification (NCBI taxonomy): domain Eukaryota; kingdom Metazoa; phylum Chordata; class Aves; order Anseriformes; family Anseranatidae; genus Anseranas; species Anseranas semipalmata. The sequence continues at coordinate 925,044 of VXAA01000556.1, forward strand.
GTTCAAGAAAGCATATTTTATTTTTCCATTTGTTTTATGATTATAAGAAGTGCTGTAAAAACATGAAAAAATATGTACTTGGAGGTATTACGAGATATACACACAGAAGAAATGAAAATTTAAACAAATGTTTTTCCTTACTGCATTATTTCTTTTTCTTCAAAGACGCGTGGAAAGAATATAAACTGAAATTTCCTTTGCCTCCTTTAGTCATAAATGACTACTAACCTTTGAATTTGTGGCTGAGGATATTTACAGCTTCTTCTCATCAAGAACTTCTGTTGTAATATTGAGACCTATAATTCATAGGTAGTGTGACTTGCAATTCAGGAGGTGTTACTCTGGTGGGATAAAATCTTGGCCTTGAAATTTGTGGCAAACTTTCATTTGCACCAGAATTTCCCTCATTGTTTCTTCCCTCCTATTTTTTTTTTCCAAAATAAAAAAGGGGGTGGGGGGTGGGGAGAACCCCCTAAAATAACTGGATAATAATAAGCCCAGAAATAGTCTTATTTACTGGAAGGTTATGATATAACTATAGCCATTTTTCACAAATAATTCAAATAAAATCAGTAGCTGTATAGTAGTCGCATGTAGAGAAGAAAATTACCAAAAGAGAAATGAGGAAAAAAAATTATATTGCATGCATCCATGTTTCTGCTGGGCATGTTGTTATGTTCCCACTATTTTACAGTAGCTGAAAGATATGAGAGAGAAAAGCAAGAACTGGAGAAACATATTTTGGAGCTTAAAGCAAAGCTGAATCATAATGCAGTAATGTCAGAGGTAGAAGAGTTAAAGAGATGCATAGAGCGTAAGGACAAGGAGAAGGCACAGCTTGTGACGCACATAGAGGTAAGTTTTCTTTGTAAGTCATTTCCCATATGATAAGGTATGTGATATACCAGATTAGGGAGTAACCTGTAAAATTGAGTGACTGTCATGCTCTATTGAGATTATTCTAAGAATAATTTTGAAAGGTGATCTGAGCTTGCAGAAGTTCTTCTCTCCCATCTTTTTAATAAACCAAAGAAAATATTTACTGTTGCCCGTGAATCCATGGTTTATATTTGTCTTTTTATGATGTCCAAATAAAAGGTGATCTGATTTTATCAGCAGTTGCCATTAATAGTGGTTTATGGAATTACTTTTATAAGTTAGTGTTTACTTACCCCCCCATTCTATCCAGTGTAATTTCAAACAAACTGGAGTACCTTGTTCTATGAGATGGTGAAATACAGTAACAAAAACAGATCGTAATTTCTTTTTTTCACTATTAGATGCAATGTAATAATAACATCAATAATTATTAGCATGCTTATTTATGATAAGCTCATACGATCTATGTGGGTGGTTAGATACTGGAACAGGTTGGCCAGGTTTTGGATGCCCCTTCCCTGGAAGTGTTCAAGGCCAGGTTGGATGGGAACTTCAGCAACTTGATCTAGTGGAAGGTGACCCTCCCCATGACTGGGAGGTTGGAATTAGGTGATCTTTAAAGGTCACTTACAACTCAAACTGTTCTATGACTCTATGATTTGATGCAGTCTCATACAGCATCCTTGCCTCTAAATTGTAGGGACATGACTATGATGGATGGACCATTCGGTGGACAAGGAATTGGCTGGATGGCCTCATCCAAAGAGTTGTGGTCAACAGCTCAGTGTCCAGGTGGAGACCCGTGATGAGTGGTGTCCCTCAAGGGTCTGTGCTGGGATCAGTACTGTTTAATATCTTCATTGGTGACGTGGATTGAGTGCACCCTCAGCAAGTTTGCAGATGGCACCAAGCCGAGTGGTGCAGTTGACATTCTAGAGGGAAGGGATGCCATCCAGAGGGACCCTCACAGGCTCAAGAGGTGGGCCCATGTGAACCTCATGCAGTTCAACAGCCCAAGTGCAAGATCCTGCACCTTGGTCGGGGCAGTTCCAAACATGAATAAAGGTTGGGTGATGAATGAATTGAGAACAGCCCTGCAGAGAAGGACTTGGGGGTACTGGTGGGTGGGAAAACTCAACATGAGCTGGCAATGTGTGCTTACAGCCTAGAAATCCAATCATATCCTGGGCTGCATCAAGTGTGGCCAGCAAGTTAAGGGAGATGATTCTCCCCCTCTACTCTGCTCTCATGAAACCCCACCTGGACTACTGCATATAGCTCTTGAGCCCCCAGCACAAGAGGGACATGGACCTGTTAGAGTGAGTCCAGAGGAGGGCCACAAAATGATCAGAGCTGGAGCACCTCTCCTGTGAAGAGAAGCTGAGAGAGTTGGTGTTGTTTAGTCTAGAGAAGAGAAGGATCTGGGGAGACCTTATTGCAGCCTTCCAATAGGTAAAGGGGATTACTCTTGTGAGATGGGGAGAGACTCTTTATCAGGGTGTGTAGTGATAGAACAAGGGTTAATGGTTTTAAACTAAAAGAGGGTAGATTTAGATTAGATTTACTATGAAGATGGTTAGAAACTGGAACAGGTTGCCCAGGGAATGTGTGGATGCCCCTTGCTGGAAATGTTCAGGGTCAGATTGGACAGGACTTTGAGCAACCTGATTTAGTGGAAGGTGTCCCTGCCCAGGGTTGGGGGCATGAGTGTTGGAACTAGGTGATCTTTAAAGGTCCCTTCCAACCCAAATGGTTCTCTGCTTCTTTGTACAAAGAATAACAGTGGTCTCTGTCACTGGAATTTCAGTTAGAAGACTTTTACCTTGAACATTAATTAAGATGTAAGGAGATGGTAGCCTTTTTAAGACAGGAGGTTTCTGTGTTTTTGGTTCCTATCTAGATTTGTCATTGGTAGTGAGATCCCTGAACTGTAACTGTTTGCTACTGTCTTTTACCGATTGTCAGGAAAATGAGGATATTTTCAAAACTCAGTGAGGGATTTCAGTAGTCCAGTACTTAACATTTGTTGTAGTGAGGTAAGCTAGAGTTTTGTATTTTGTGCTTTTCTAATGCTTTTCTAATGAAAATACTTTTCTTTGAAATAACGTTGTGTCACGTTGGAAATTCAAAAGTAGGAGCTACTTTTTGTGTGTTATTGTAGACTTACAGGCCTACCCTGTTTCGTTTACTTTTGCTGTTTTCCCAGCATTCTGTTGTCAACTTCTGTGCTAATTTAAATCAAACTAATACCTCAAGTTGCGTTTGGAAAAAAATTGAAGTCTCAAAATAAGTTCCTGCATGTTTTATGAAAGCTGGCTGTTGAGCAGGCTTTAAGAACACCTAGACTGCTCCTGTAGAGAAAACAGCAAGCCAAACACATTTGCTGATGCCCTTCACCATTTGTGTTCTGGCTGGCCAATAGAACTCTAAACTAATGTGAAGCATGCTGATTTTTTTCAAGTTTGTTCTTTTTATTTTTTTAATTGTTTTTTATTATTTTTTAATATATTTTTTAAAAATTTGTAGGGCCTGAGACATTCCAATTACTTGGGTGGTGGGAGTTAGTAAGATACAAACACATAGAAAAACCATCTTTTAACTTCTGCTTGTAGAACATGCTTTTCTGAGGGTCAGAATGATGTTCTAATACTAATTTCCAGCTCAGTGAAAATATTGATGGAAAAGGACTAGGCCAGGGTCATTGTCATTGCTGCAAGTTAGAAATCCAACTTCCCTGATTATCACAACAGCAAATACTTTGTACTTCTTATCTGCTTCCCACTGCCATTCTCCTACAGGGGCAGCAACAGGAAAATAGCTAGTGTTTTTTTTCTTTTAATGAGACATCAAGGAATACAAGGATGTGAATTTCTAAACTTATGTACTAACAAAGCATTTTGTCAAGTCTGTTCTAACAGCTGCTCCTATCAGATAGTCTGATTCCCAGTTGGAAGTGACTAGTCATGTTTGAATTGAGTGTAACTTATCTTTGGTTAGTGGGGAGGATGTAACTGTATTGCTTCTGGTGTACATGTAATATTAGAAATTTCTTTTGATTTATTTAAATGTCATTGTTCTCAAGAATTTGAGTTGCGTTGTACATTTAGTCCCTGTTACCATAAACAATATGATGTAAAATATGATGTAAAATGGAGTGGATGAGGAAGTTTAAGAATGCGATTATAATCTCATGATTAGAAGCAAGTTCAACCTTTATTTTTTAATTTAATAGAGCAAATTTTAATTTCAGTTACTGTAGTGTACCTCAGGATGCTTTTATAAGATCTTGGAAATGTATGTAATTATTTTAAATATATTTTTCTGTATGGAACTATATAGAAATTGGTCCAGCCTGACTATTATGGATAAGAAGTAAACAAAGTACACTAATCAGATAGGTACAATAAGCTATTTTTTCCATAAGCATTTGTAGACTCCTTATGCTTGTAAAATCATTTGATTTAGTGAAGATTTCTCTAATTCTACTTAGATTCTAATTAGGTCAATAGGGTCTTACAGTATTGTCCTGTAGAGTGTTAACAGCAGACAGTCAGTTTGTTAAAATATTTCAGGTTTTCTGAGGGAGAGACATTGATTTGTTTATTTAAGATTAGAATTCTCAGTAATAAAAATCTTTCAATCTTATGAAGATTGATTGAAGTTCTTTGCCTCATTAAGATTTATTATATGACTTTTCTTCCACTAAAGATGACACTATTAGCCAATTATTTTAATTATACAGGTCAACTAAGATATCTAAAACCAATAACCATAAACCACTTTTATAAATTTAAAAAGATATTCTCACAAAATATGTGAAATCCATACCTTTGCCATAGACCAGCCTGTATTTGTCTTGCTATGTCAAGTGGTTTTTAAACACTGAAGTAGTGCTACAGAAACTTCATCAAAGTAACTAGCATATGCACATTTTAAAATCTATCTAAAATCACATATCCACCTGAAAATTTAAGGTGTTTCAGCTGTATCTTTATATTTATATAAACTATTAGCTATTAGAACCACTAGCAGTTCATGCTTGGGGAAAATATGGAGAAGGTGCCTCTTCAACGAGTTGATTTTGCACAATATACCTTTTACTGAACAAATACTTTCCTTGACTGATTGAACATATGCATCTTTGATTTTTTCAATTCATAGAAGCTATGTTTGTATGAAAGATCTAAACCTCCTGGATCACTGATTCTTCATTGGTAGATACAATATGGTTGGTAAGAGATGCAGATCAGATTGTGATGAAATATTTGAGCTCTGTATTCAGTAAAAAAATTAGTAAGAGAAATAATTAGGTGCATGATTTAGAGAGCATTGTTGAAAACAATACCAATGGCAAGCAGTATGATTACATAGCGTTAGAAACTGATGACTGTACTGCTGAGATACATGATGGAAAAAGAGGGAAAGGAGAGTATTACATATAGACTACTTTAGGTGACTAACCTAATTAATGTGGTTGGGGTGAAATGTGGCTTATTGTATTCTTATCACTATAGAATATTTGCACATAACCACTGTAAGGCACTAATTTGAATTGCAGCAAATTACAGAATCACAGAATCATTTAGGTTAGAAAAGACCTCCAAGATCACCTAGTCCAACCTATGACCTAACACTACCAAGTCCTCCACTAAACCATATCACCAAGCTCTACATCTACAAGTCTTTTGAATACCTCCAGGGATGGTGACTCAACCACTTCCCTGGGCAGCCTGTTCCAATGCCTCACAACCCTTTCAGTGAAGTTTTTCCTAATATCCAACCTAAACCTCCCCTGGCGCAACTTGAGGCCATTTCCTCTTGTCCTATTGCTTGTTGCTTGGGAGAAGAGACCAATCCCCACCCCACTACAGCCCCCCTTAAGGTACCTGTAGAGAGCGATAAAGTCTCCCCTGAGCCTCCTCTTCTTCAGGCTAACCAACCCCAGCTCCCTCAGCCGTTCCTTGTAGGACTTGTTCTCCAGACCCCTCACCAGCTTTGTTGCCCTTCTCTGGACACGCTCCAGCACCTCGATGTCCTTCCTGTAGTGAGGGGCCCAAAACTGAACACAGTACTCGAGGTGTGGCCTCACCAGAGCTGAGTACAGGGGGACAATCCCTTCCCTAGTCCTGCTGGCCACACTGTTCCTGATACAAGCCAGGATGCCGTTGGCCTTCTTGGCCACCTGAGCACACTGCTGGCTCATATTCAGCCGACTATCAACCAATACTCCCAGGTCCTTCTCTGCCAGGCAGCTTTCCAGCCACTCATCCCCCAGCCTGTAGCGCTGCTTGGGGTTGTTGTGCCCCAAGTGCAGGACCCGGCACTTGGCCTTGTTGAACTTCATACAGTTGGCCTCAGCCCATCAGTCCAGCCTATCCAGATCTTCCTGCAGATCCTTCCTACCCTCGAGCAGATCAACACATGCACCTAACTAATTGTACCAGATGAGTGATCCTTAGTTGCATTTTAAATGTTCATAAAAGTTTTAAGGAATGTTGTACTCAATACGTGATGTGTTTTATTTTCTGTACCTAGAATGGAATTTCTTTCTGCAGTTTGTGGTGATTATTTGTAAATGAGCTGTTAAAAATTGAGGTCAAAAATATGGTATGTGTAGTCAAGCTAGGGACCAGAAATCTGAACTGCACTAATCACATTTAGTGCCTATATTGATTAGTTTACATTTTGGATAAATAACTAGCTCTAACTGGAAAATGTTGGCCTTTTTCTCTGCCTCCAATTTCTTGTGAAAGTTGAAAGATAGATTATATATTCGCATGTTGGATATGTAGTGGACTGGAATCACTAAACACACAACTGTTTTCTCAGGGCAAATGTTGCTTCAGTCTTTGAGTTTGTTAATCACCTCTGTTCTGAATTATCTCTAGACAGTCAACTGAAATGTTAGTGGTGGTGTTGCAGTGTGAGGGCTGATGCAAATCAGTTTTGAAAATAATACTTGCATTCAGATCTCCAGAGCATTAAGTTGCTGTACCTCAGGATCCATTAACTAAATGTAATGAATTTTTAAGCGTTCCAAGAAAATAATTCTCTTTTATAGAAATCCTCAGATATTAATGCTGGGAGGAGGTTATTTGATATTATTTTGGTGGCAAATGAATTAACATGAGTATTCTAATACCTTCCCTTTGCTTCTGTAAACAGTAGAACTATGAAAATGCAGAGATAAAATTAATCAAGTTAGAAAAATTGGGACCCAGAATTGTTTGGGGGTAAAGACTGAGAAGAGGCAATATGACAAATCAGGATTTTCTATCATACAATCATTTAGGTTGGAAAAGACCTCCAGGATCATCAAGTCCAACTGTTAACCCAGCACTGCTAAGTCTGCCACTAAACTATGTCCCTAAACACCACATCTACATGTCTTTTGAATACCAACCTCCGCAACAAACAAAAACACAGCGAGAAAACTCTATGGTGCCACACTTGATTATAATACCAGAATATGTCCTCAAAGTGTCTGAACCAGCCACTATCTGAGTTTCAGGATGTGCTGAACTTGTACTTAGTACTGCTCTGGCCACAGCTACTGTGGCATAAAAACAGCTCTGCAAGAAAACAGTCAAGTTATGTGCCTTACACTAAGGATAGCATTTTGTGATGTATTATCTGCATGTCCCTTCAACTAAGGCTGAGAGGAAACTGAGGACAGAAAGGGTGAAGGGAAACTGGGGAATGAGACTATGCTTTGTATACAAATAATATAAAACATGATGGGAAGTAGGGGATACCTACTTACTGCAGCTATTAATAGTTGAAAATAGTCGGGACTGACCATGTGTGCATCCAGAATAGAATGCAGATATAAATGTTCCATACAAGATATTTTGTTATTTGAAGTGAAAATCGATGTGTTTCAGGAGTGAAGGTCTTGACAAACTTATGAAAACTAGGCAAATGCTATTTATTTTATAGAATCATAGAATCATAGAATGGCTGGGGCTGGAAGGGACCTTAAAGATCGTCTAAGATCATCTAGTTCCAACCCCCTTGCTGTGGGTAGGGATGCCACCCACTAGATCAGGTTGCTGAAGTTCCTATCCAGCCTGGCCTTGAACACCTCCAGAGATGGGGCATCCACAGCTTCTCTGGGCAGCCTGTGCCAGTGTCTCACCACCCTCACAGTGAAAAATTTCCTCCTAACATCTAATCTAAATCTCTTTTTTAGGTTAAAACCATTCCCCCTTGTCCTGTCGTTGTCTGCCCATGTAAAAAATAGCTCTAAATCCTTTTTATAAGCCCCCTTTAAGTACCGAAAGGCTGCAATGAGGTCTCCCTGGAGCCTTTTCTTCTCCAGGCTGAACATCTCCAGTTTTCTCAGCCTTTCTTCACAGGAGAGGTGCTCCAGCCCTCTGAATTTTAAATATGAAACCTCATGTTTTTTGAAAATACACTGAAATTGAAAAATGTGATGCTATACTTAATTAACTACTTTTCTTTCTAAACAATCTTTATAACAAAAAGCTGAGGTTCTAAGGTCATCCTTATGAAATGAAAGTGTAAGGTCATAGTTTCACAGCCTACCACTGCCAAGTACAATGTTCTTCCAATGACAACAGTAATTTACATAATTACTTCTTACTATCAAAACAATCTTCGTTCTCATAAAATCAAAATTAGCCTTTTAAAATTTCATAATAGTTTAACTTGCTTAATGGAACTTTATATATGCTGTATTAACTATATCCTATCTGCTGGTAGTATAGTTCCACAAAAACTAGTGATCGATCATTTTCTGAGCAGTGTTTGTCTAAAAAGGGTATCATATTTAGCAAGGTATGTTCTACTGGCCCTGTTGATTGTTATTTCCAATCAGAACCATCACTTATAGGACAGCTTTCATTAAATGATGATATGGATATGAAAGTAACAATGTTATTCACTTGTTACTGAACAATCAGAGTTTGTTTGAAGATGGTGCATTTGCTCTTGGCTTGTCAATTCTTCTGTTTTTAAGATGTGGAATATTTGGTACCTATTTTGGAGATCCAACATTATGTTTTTAACCTTAACTTGGGATTTTAAATCTTCTTAATATTTTGAAATAAATGTACATTTAAAAAAATACTCATTTAACTACTTTTAAATACTTTATGTTTGGGTTAAGGATACAAAAAATGCATTATTCGTTGGAAAAACATTAGGCACTGCTAGAACCTATGTTCAAGTTAACTCATGTAGGATAATTCTGGCATTAAAATTAGCTTAGAGCATAAAACTATTGGCTGTGATATATCTTCCTCATGAAAGCAATCTGGAAAAGAAACAAAGAAAATAAAACAAACCACATGAAAGACATATAGGTAGGAATATTGCATTTGAGAAGAGTTGTCACTAATACCAAAACACACATCCAGAAATTATCCATATTACTTAAAGGCAAAAATGTGATATTTCTAAGGCATCTGCTGTCTTAATTCTTGCCTAAACAATACTCTCTTTGGAAAATGCAGTTTAATACTAGTAATAAGCAATCATATACACCTAATCAAATCAGCTTTTTTTTTTTTTTAAGAAGGAATGGGTTTATTTGGTCTGAAATTATAAAATGTGTTCCACAGTCAGATAAAGGGACATGGAAATGTACATCCTATTCATGCCTGAGATAATCAGAAACCAGATAGTTTGAAGGTAGGGGATTTCTTCTCCAAGAAGTGATTGTGTTATTCCACAGGATAACTGTAATCACTTCATTTGTTGTATACACACCTCATTTCTCAAGCATAGGTTTGAAGTAACAGCTGAGAGCTACATTAACATGGGGTAGTATAATACTGCCAGCATTTGAGAAACAAAACACAGACTTCATGAGGAGTGCAAAAGTCCTCTTAGGTGCCAAATGATTTGTCAGTTTTGAGAAATCATTCCTAATTCCAATGCAGCTGAACACCAGAAGTCTTGCTTCAGTTTGGTACGCTTCCATGTATGGGACTTTGACTAAGCTTTAGTAACCTGTATTTTCCTGCCTTTTCATATAAAAACATCTTTTCAAATTGGCTTTTGTAACCTCTTTGCTCATCTGGAGAAACAGAAATTGGACAAATTAAGTAGCAATTTCATTATATCTTAGCATAACTAAGACATTAATAATATGTGGTCATGGCAAAGTATAGAAAGGCATCTCCTTTGAAACTTGATCATTCAGGGCATTGATCCCAAATGACTGATTTTATACAAGCAAGTATTTTCTGAGCACGTAGGAGGACATACAAATTATTAAGTGATTCAGTCAAGCTCTATTTTTCATTAGGGATTTTTAGGACCTCTAGATGTTCATGGCTGTAGACGGTTGCTTCAAGTGAACCATAATGTTGATGTGTGCGGATAGATAATGACAAATGGCAAAGAGATTACCTACCTATAACGATTCTGTTAGAAGAAAAAAATATGTTTAACATCGATCCTTTTTTCAAAGAATGCCTAGAAATTGAGATTGTGTAGGGATTTTCCAAGGAACCAAAAGGCAGGACCACAACCTGTCCTTTTTATAGACACTTAAGCAGCATACTTGGACCGTGAAGTTTGAGGTGTGTTACTATAGATACTGAAGCAAAAGCACTTCCAACAAATAGTGCTTGTATATTATATGTCTGATCCCATAGTGTGAATGAACATATACACCACAACTGGAAAGAGGTTTTGGAAAATTATTAGTAACCAATCTCTCTGTGTATAGATGATAAATATGATTTAATAAAAGGCGATTTATTTTTTTTTTACACTTATGACAGCCTGTATCTGAAAAGTTGCTTATTTAATGTTTTAAATACCAGTAGGGAAAACCCTTATAGATCAGACAGAATTCTGACAACTGCATGCACATTAACATACAGATATACGTATGGATATCATATGTCACAACAGGAATTCAGAAGTACAGGTCAGTACATTTGGGATTCCAGTTATGAAAATATAAAAATGAAGGGTGTGGAGACCTGCTCTTTATCCCCCTGATTTTACAGGGAAGGCTGCATGAAAAGTTCACACACTGCTGTTTTCTAGTTTATGTCAACTGTTTTGGGTCTGTGCTTGCTTACCTTTTCTGAGTGAAGCGCAACCTGTTTGAAAAGATTGATGTTATTTTCACTAATAATAAAAATGAAACCTTAAAATTCACATTTATATTAGTACATCCATGTCAAGGTTCTTTTTTTTTCCCCTTCATGCAAATTATCTAGTGTTGATATATTTTATATCCCACGTTGAAATTCTTTACCACTGTAGAGGGGGAGATTCTGTGGGCTAGCAGGGTTTTCCTTGGTAGTCAGAGAGATCTTTTACATTCTTTGTATTTTAGATAGAAATGTGATTTTAGCATTGCTGTATGTTGTTTGGTAAGGTTTCATACTGCATATCTTTAGGGTTGAAATTTTCATATTTTGCTGTGATGATTCTAGGAGTTAACATCTGACCTGGTAAACAGGGAGAAACAACAGCAGAAAATGCTAGACCAGCTAAAGGAGATACAGAGTTGCTACAAGGCTTCTGAGAATGGACGTAGACAAACTCAACTCCAGTCAGCTGAGTTAGCTCAACAAGTTGAAGAGAGTACTAAGGAAGCAGAACGGTACCTTACTGAATTCAGGCATTCAGAGGCACTCAGGCTGGAGACTGAGAAAAAAAAAGAAGATTTGAAGGTGAGAGCACAGGAAACCATCCGACAATGGAAGTTGAAGTGTAAGAAACTGGATCGTGAGGTGGAAAAACAAAATGAAACTATCAATGAACTGATGGACAAGAATAATCAAGTAAGATTGACTTCTTATTTGTACCCATACCATTTATTTCTGTTAATGAATATAACGGGTTTATTTATGCAAGCTGTGACTTAAACCATCTGCCTTCTTAAGTTCTGGACCAAATTTTCTAGTGAACTGAAAAACAGCAAATAGGTGGTGATTACAGAGTTCCAAATTCTGTTCTTTATCCAGTATTCCAGTCTCTTCACTTAATCGAAGCTTTCTTCTTGTAAAGAAGAAAGTTGCTACATGAATGTTGCTTTTCCATTTCCTTTCCAGTTAACTGTTAACATAGCTTATTTTTAGTTATTTTTAGTTCTTTTAAGGAAATAATATGAAGTTTGTAAGACTTTAATCACATTAATAACCCACATTTAAGTTATGCATTGTCTCATGTAGTAAACAGTGAATGTGTCTTTGAATGTACGTGTTTATTTTCACCACGTATGTCAGGTTGCTAGCAGACCGTAATGCTATATGGACTTTGACACCCTGGGCATGTTTTTAATTCCATTCTGTGTTTAAGCTTTTCTCAGACTCTAGAGTTATAGTGATACCTTTTATTGCCAATAAAGACTACAGGTTCTGAAATATTGTAAGGACTGCAGCTCAGTTTGTATTTGATGTATGGAGGCAGAAAAGAGGCTATTGTTTGTTTGGAAATGTACATATGAACACTCAAATTTCCGGATCTGTATGTCTCGTACTCAGTCTAGTGATTTTAGCAAAAAAGGCACCTTTACCTGCATTCATCATGAACATATTACATATGAGCAGAGAAGCATAATGCCTATCATGTGGTTCCTAGCTGTTTTTGTTTGTCTGGATAGAGAGGCTATGTGTTCCTTATGAATATTTTTGTAACTTTTTTTAATGCTTGTCATGTATGGTTTGTTTCAGCATCTTCCTAATGTTTTTCCAAACTTTTTGTTTGAAAAAAAAAATCATCATGTGGCATTTCTGGGCTTTTTATTCATCTTTCAGTGTGGCAAATCATATATTCCTCAGTTTCTTCCCCTATAAAATTCTTCAGGAGAAAGAAGGTTGGGTCACTTTTTGACAGAGCAGAATTCCTTGACATTTTCTACTCCTGACATGCTGCTTTAAAGACAAGCACTCACATCAGTGCTAATGCTGATCATGCTCTCATGGAATAGTAGTACAAGCCATCATTCTGTTTGTAATGAGTCTGTGGGTCTTTGCATTATCCAGTGGCCGGGTCAAAAGGTGCTTGCTCCTGTGTTGGCTGGCATAGTGCCATAGCATATATGCTTCATGTTGTAAGCATTTATCTTAACATACTCCGCTGGTGCAGTGTGTCATATTGGATGGCCTAAATTTGTTTTTATGGAACTTCCATCACCTCTTTTCACTTATCTTTGAGTGACATGTATCCAATATGTATGTTATTGAATCTGATGGGTTTGGGGTGGCTCCATGCCATGCTCTGCTTTGTCCCACTCAAAGATTGTAGTTTTCAAGTGGTATATGGTGTGAAGTACAAGAAGTTTATATTCATCCCATGTTGTGCCTAATCTAGTAACCTTTTCTGAGATGCGTAAATGAACATATGAATATGGTCAAAGCACAGGAGAAGCCACAATGGGGCTAATACTGAGTTGCAATTGATTAAACTCTGGCAGACTGAAGCTGTGATTCCTGGGGTTGCTATTTCTATCCTGAACTATCCAGCATATTCTTTTTTTTTTTTATTATCATCTGTTGTATCCATGCTTGCTATGCACCTCCCAACAATTCATTCCATAATCACCTTGTTGTATTTCCTTAGACAACCTAGCCCAGTTGTCTGAGGAAATAAGGTTTGCAAACAATTAAGAAGTGGGTCATCTCATGCCTAGATAAAGAGAGGTGTTAAGGAAAAAGGGGGTGGGGAGGGGCAACACCTCAATCATGTAGAAATCATGTGTCACATAACAGACTAATGAGAAGGAAAAACTAGAGAGAAAGTTGCGAATTAACAAAGAGAGCCACAAAGGCTCTGAAACTCCAAGACCTGTTCACATAGACACACGGACAGTTCTTTTTAATGGCACTTGGTGGTGCTGTCCAAGATTGAAATTTCCTTTGTTTATTACCAAGGACTCCTTGCCATGGGTTTTACCTTTTTTTCTATGACAAATACATAAAAACACTAAATGCAATTGCTTTGGTTTTAGCTCCATTTAAGAAACACTTTCAATCTTTTCTTATTTTTAAAATCATTAACATCTTGCCAACAAGTTTGAGGTAAGCGTCACTCCTGAATAAAATCTCTTTATTGAAGGATGTATAATATCAAATAAACTGTGTGTCATTGTGGAGAAGAAAAAAAACGCAATCAGTATTTCATGTTCTTGGTGCAACGTGGTAGACAGTTACCATATGAGGGTGTAGGCAATCTATAAGTAACATTTGTGATAAGCTTCACGGAACTAGATGAACATAATTTTACCGTCTTTGAAATATGCAGGTGATTCCATATCTGAGGCAAAACTCTACAAAAAATCAATAATAAAGAAAAAGGAGATAATGCTGGTCTGTTGTCTTTGCCTTCTGATATAGGACTTCAGAGGGTTGATGGCAAATTTTTAAAATTGGATTACAAACATAACGTGCAATGTTATGACATGTTCCAGATATTTGCAGATAATGGGTAGGTTACAAAAATATTGCTTAGGTTTCATTCTTTTGAGGTTACTGGAACAATTTGGCTAAAGTCTTGCCTGTATGATTATGCTTGATGTTGTGCATCAGTGGAATCTTTAACACCTTGTGTTTTTCGAATATACTTTCTTTTAAGTTTGGAGTATAAAAAGCATACTAACATTCAAAGCATGTTACTTGTACTTAATTGAAATGTTACTGTTTTTTTAGCCAAAGAATGCAGCTGGAGTTGCAAGACAGTTCTAGGGAGGTTGAAATACTGCTATTTTCTCAGAAAAAAAACATGATGGTCATTATTCCATATCCTTAATTTATTATTTTCATATTTTGTCTTGCATTGCTTATTCCTGAAGTAATTGCAAATTGTTTTATTATTCTTAATCTGTAAACTGTTAATTGTGTTTTTGTTGTGGAATATTTCAAGTACGTTTGTTACATTTAGGAGAAATGTAAATTGTTTTTGGAATTAACTTTGCTGGAGATAGTAAAATTCAATATGAAATTTATTCAAGTTGGTTTAAAAAATACAGTAGTTGCTGTTACATCAGAAAAATCTCATGTTGTCCCTTTACCATTTTTTTCCCTGTAGTAGCAATTGTGTTACTTGTGGTAAATGTACTGTAGACAGAATGTTTAAAAAAGGTTAAATTGAGGTAAGTAAGAATCGGGAATGATGAGTGTAACAGAAGCTTAACAGAATGTGGTATTTAGTAACACACGTGCACTTGCAGTGCAAAATATTTCTGTCAGAGCATTTTCTAGGATTTTTTTAAACCTGAAATGTCTATGCTGGGGAAAAAAAACACTAAGGTCTTTAGGAAAACAACAGAGATTTTATTAAACGTGACTGATTTTCATTTTGAAGATGAAGTCTTTATTTTTAGCTTTGATGCATTAGTTGAACCAGGTTTTCAGCTATTATTGATACTTCTTCAGTGTGTTTCAAACAGAATTTAAAGGTAATACAAATATATACTATTTTAGAAAACAAGCAAGGCTATGAAATGGACCTATAGGTAAGGTATATATGACCAGTAGTCTTCGCTATGTGCTGCTTCATTACTGTATTGCCTCTTTTGCTCCATATTGCTACTTGATAAATTTGCAAATAAGGCTATCTCAGTCTGCAAAGAGGATGGGAGAAACAGGATATTAATACAAAGTGTCCCTGCTTAGGAGTCTAGCACATTTAAGAACAGGTATACTTTGAGGTCACAGATATTCTGTGTCTAAATTTAATACACTGAATACATTTCAACTGAGCTCATAACAAGCAAAAATTTTGTATTTTTGTAGGACAAACCATCCTACTTGTTCCTTAGGCGTTAGCTTCCAACAATTTTCTTTAATTACTTTAGGTGGCACTGGATTTCTTCTTTGTATTTCCTAGATCCTCAAAGAAAAGGATGACCTCAGAAGTCAAGTTCTCTCTGCTATACACCAAATAGAAAACCTTCAGAAAGAGCTGAATGATGTGCTTACAAAGAGGGCCCAGCAGGAAGAACAACTTCATTGCAAAGAGGTAAAACTGAATGAAATGAAATCTCAACAGTTATGTCTTGAAGAAGAGATCAAAGAAGTTCAAGGTACTGTAAATAAATTGGAGAATGAGTTGAAAAAGCAAGTCTTTCTACAAAATCAGATGCAAGCTGAAAAGGAACACTTGGAGCGAGAACTTGCAACTAGTAACTCGATTCATGAAAAAGACCAGGAAAGACTCTTAGAAATGCAAGCAGATGTAAAAAAACTGAGCGCCGTACGTGTGGAACTAACAAACAGAATAGCAGAAGAAGAAAAAGTCAAAAAGGAATTACATAAGAGCCTCTCAGATCTCCAGAAACATCAGGAATCTAAGCATGAAGAGATGACTTCAGCTAACAGGCAGTTGAAGATGGAAAGAGAAGTTCACCAACAGGAGTTAGCAGATCTTCGATCAGAGTTACAAAATGTTAAAATCAAACATGAACGAAACATTCAAGAGCTCATGAAACTCCTTAAACAAGAAAAGGATGATGCAGATGCTCAGATTAGAATGCTAAAGGTACTTATTCTGAATAATTCCAAAAGTAAACTATTTTATTCCTATTGAGTGATGAAGGTAATAAAATATGGGCTGTAAAACATTTAACGCGCGCGCGCATGCATTTTATTGCAGGTCATCATAAAAGTTTAAAATTCAGGGTCAAAAATGTTCTCATAATAGTTTTGGGACAAAAGCTTTATTACTTCAAAAGTAATGACATAGATATGTCAGTGATCAGAACAGGAGGAGATAGATGTGTAAGGCTGTAGTGTTTTAATATCATTTGATCCTTTCTTCAACTGCTCTTTTAACAAGTTATTGTCATGGCTCTACTATAGAACTTGTATTATTTCAGGGATGATGCATTTTTGTAAATGTTTAAGTTGCATAATGCTAGAGTACTGTTATTGTGTCTGGAAACACTTTTAGAAAGTGAATAATCATAATATATAACACTTTTTAAGAGTAGTAGCTCCTTCTGTTTTGAGTTTTTAGAATTTCTAATTTCTGTACAATTTCTCAAGGAAGTGACTACACGTGTAGTCACAATTATGAAGTATAGCATTTTATTCATTAAGAAACAAGTTAATGTCTTTAGTTCTCATCCTTTCCTCCTGATTCAAGGCTATTGCATTGGGAAGAAAAGTATTTTAGTGGCTTAAGTGGTCTGAAGAGAATTGAAAAAGTTAAGTTGAAATGGATACATTAAACAGCACAGTTAATTGTCAACTGTCCTCTGAAAACTTGTGTATAAGCTAAACATTGCATTGTTATTGAAGCAATTTGATTACATGATTAAATATATATGTGAGATAGTATTTTCTATGAATATACAAATTATTATTAGGACATATTAGTGGAAGCAGTATTTTTCCAGATAGGCTGTAAATTACCAACATAATTTGAATGTGCTTCGGAAGGACTATAAATACACTTTCGACCTCAGTTCCATCAGATATTTTTAATTAAAAATTTGCTCATATAAAAATTCTGCCGATTTAACCATAAAAAGCTATAAAATCCTTAATCAAAACTTCAGTGATTCATGGTGTACTTCATTATAGGTTATATAAACAAGTTTATTTCTCTTCTCTTCTCACAAATATGCAGAGTCAGTCAAAAGGCATATTTTCTGCATCTTGGCAGTTACGAATTGATGTTACTTAGAAAAGGATGGTTAGTTATTATAGCATTCACAATATAATTGATAATAATTCTTAAGTACTGTATAACACAGCATTTAATGAAGACAGCAATAAAAAAATCTAGGTAGCTGTTAGTGGAAGGATACTTAAAAACAAAATATTTCGACAGCAATGCTTAACATTTTGGGGACTTAATTGTAATGTGTCTAGCATTGTTATTTAAGTGATCTATGCAGGTATAATTTTTTTTTCTTTGACAATGAAATTGCAATTAAGACTGTACATTTAATGTCAAGGGGAGGGAAGGAAAATGTATTCTGGACGGTAGTAATCAAAAAATGAGTTGATTGTGACTATGTGTTCCCCATGTAAGGAAAGGTCAGTCTTATAGTATGGACCTTGATATTGATACTAATTGTTGTATCTAAACAGAAACTTAAGAGCATTCACTTCCTTGTTTCATTTACAGAGTTGTGACTTTACCAGAATCCTTAATCTAAATGCATTTATTTTACAGCTTCATCTCTCTGAAACAGAGGAATGGAGGGCTTGAGGGAAATGAATTTTATAAGATACTTGGGTAGGCGACTTTATTTTTTTAGAAGTACACAGTGATAATACAAAATAGTCTCTTGATTCAAACAATGTAAGAGCACCAAAATAGGTAATCATGTTCATCTGTGGGAGGGTCTGTTAAGTATATGTCATGCAGGTGACCTGAACTCATCATTCCATTGCAATTGAGTTTTACTTTTATGGACAGACTTTTCTTCCAAGTTAAGGTAATTTTAGCATGCTTTTTATCGAAGTGTATTTAAATACTGTGGTTTTGGGTTTAGGGAAATTTAAAAGAAAGTCTGGTCTTTTTTTTTTTTTTTAACGTATTATTTTTTTATCAGACTGCTAAGGTTTTATGCCCAGTAACCAATTGTCTTTTACATAGGTAATCTTGACCTTATTTATGGGTCAGCGTCATCCTACCCTTGTAACTGCTTTTGTGAAAAAATGTACATAACCCTGTCCAAAGGTTGTTAATGATAAAGTCTTAAATATAGAAGTTGGTTTGGAGGGATGTAGTAGGGGTAAAGGCAAATTTAAAACATTTCTTAAAACCCAAAGCCTAATCTGAACTAGAGGAGGAATTTTGATGTGGAAGGAAGTGCCTTTTGATCCTTTATAGTTCTTGCCTCTTCTGCATGATATTTTCCACTTCACACTTATCTGACTTTCTGTATTGTTGCACAGGATAGAAAAATTATAGGGTAGTTAAGGATTTTTTGTGTAATGGGGAGGTAGCATAGGGATATTGTATGTTGCAGTAGAACTAGCACATATGCATAGCATTTTGTATGAGATGAGAAGGATATTACTGTCTCAGTACTGAGATTCTGGTGCTTGAGTGTTTACTTCTGTTTCTGCTAGAACCTCCTAAAGAGTCCCAGCCACTGTCTCTCTCTATTTTTTTTTTTTAAACAATAGATAAACTAGTCAGAGGAAATGAAGTGGTTTGCTTAGTGGTCCCCAATCACAGTGCATTCAGAAGCCCTGAATCGGTCCCCTAATTTTACAACCTGTCCTCATTTGCTTTTAAAAATATCCTTGTATTTTTAGAATAAGGAAATATAAAATTTAGTCATGGCTGACAGCAAGTATTAATCTTTAATGTAAGATTATATAGAGATATGTATCTATACATATAAAGTTGTGTGTATATATATGTCTTTCTTTTTGAATTAACTTTTCTAAACATTCAACAAGTGGGTGTAGTTTTATTTTTCCTGAAAATAATCGATATGGAAAATGGTTTCAATCCAGATCAATTAAATTATCATCACATCTGCCTTGTCCATATTAGAAATTAATAAAAATTAATTTTTACCATTGTGCCTCAAGGGTAATATAAGTGAGGAATCAGTTTCTTGGATCTTTTCTGCCTGCATAGACTTTATTATCCAGTTACCTTTAGTTAGAACTGAAAAGATGATTTTATAAGCATTTGCATAGAAAATATTTTAGGCATTGTGGGCTTGTCTTTGTGTCCTAAGTCTACATTAACTTGTAAAACTTCTCTTCTTATACTTCTTCCCCATCAAAATGTACATTTCTAATCTTATTTATAGTCTAATCAAAAGAACAGATTTTTTGATTTTCCTCAGGAAGGAATTTACACTGCAGGTTTGTTTTTGTGTGTAGCTTCATCCTGCAATTCATCTTAAATGAAACTGGTTTTGGATAATGATATGTGTGTGTAATTTTCTTCTTAGTTTTGTATACTTTTTTGTATTTTGTAGATATTCTGGAGAGTTTCTCAAATATGTCAATTTCAGTAAGTTGAATGAGCAGCAAATCTCTAATTGAGGGAAAGCAGGTCTCATTGTCTTTTCCACTGGAAGCAAATATATTTTATTCACTTAACTACTTAGGGCTCTTAGGGCCCTTAGAAGTTTTTTTCATTCTTCTCTGTAATATCTTCCTGAATAGCATTAAAAACACACAATTCTAGAAATGAAAAAATAACCAAGTCTTTAAAGTTATTTCCCTGCAGATACAAATTTAGTATTAGGTCCTGCAATGAAATGAGTTTTGGAGTTTCTGATTCCAAATGATTTCAGTAATGGAAAAGTTGTAGAGATACTGAGCTTCTTAAGGTGATGTCAGCTGATGAGTGTAGCAGAGTTGAAATGCAGACTTCTATTTACTGCTTTTAAAACACTGTTTGGTGCTACAATGTCTTGCAGAAATTTACAACGTACCTGGGCAAGCATCGACATTTTTCTAAGATGATCTATCTGGTTTTGCAGCTAAATTTGCATTATTGGCAAAGTGTGGAACAGCTCTACATTGTAAAGGAGAAGTCTGTATCATGTAATTTCTGTGGCAGCACTAAGAAATTATAACTAATAAGTCATGTTAAGTCACAGTGTACAATAATTTTATATTGGTTATATGAGTTCTTTAGTTGATTATTATCTTCAAACTTTGTGATACATGTTCTCCATGTTCAGATAAGTGATTGCATTTAATGTAACTTAAATGTAAAAAATTAAAGGTGATTGTCCTTCCATGATCATATTCTGTGGTCTTGAAACTCTACTGTCTGGGAAAGTTTTAAAATAATGCGTGTAGTAGTGACTATCATCTGTTTATCTGTTATGACCAGATGGAACTTGTAGAAGAGAAGAGCATAGTCAAGACTCAATGTCGACAACTGGAGAAGATAAAAATTGAGTGTGATAAACTGACAGAAGAATTAACTCAACGTGAAGAAGAAAATATAAAACTCAGGCGAAAATGTGAGTTTGTAAAACAAGAACTGGAGAAAAAGGTAAATATAATTCATCAGTCTCTCAGCTTTATTTAAACTTTCGGATAAATACCTAAAATAAATGTTGAACTGTAGAATTAGATGATGAACCTAAAATGTAAAAAAATACATATACATGTTCAAGAATATATGCAGTCATACTATAGTACATAGTTTCTACATAAATCAAACAAGGCAAAAGTGCTTTGGCTGAGTCATGAATTGTATCCCTCCAGAGATACACTGATACTATTTATCAGTGAGTCATATCAATAATTTATCAGAGTAGGAATATAGGTCCTTCCTTACTTCTATTATGGGTAACTAACAAACACTTAAGCTTTTCCAGTTTTCCTCACATTCTCCTGAAGTTGCAGTGCAGTTATGAATAATTTAGAGTAAATTTGAATTAGATAAGCAAGGTAATCACTATAAAAGAAATTCTAAATATCTTGACAAAAATTATTTCCCGCTTGAATATTTTAAACACAGCAAGCTTTTAGAGAAATTTACATTCAGCTTTTATACTGGCATTGTATTTCTAGAGACGGATGCTCTCTTCCAGCCATTCTTGTTGCTTAATGTTCTGGTTATTAATACTTACTATCAAATATCAATTTGCAGTCTCACAACCTACAATTGTCAGCCTTTCTTTTAAAAAAATCTAGTGATAAATCCATAGTTGCTAAAGTCATTATATTTTCTTGCTCCTTTTTCTGTTTTTTTGAGTTCTATTTTTTGTTTCCGTAATTGGTTACACAACATTGCTTTTTAATGTTTTTCTTAACATAAATGTATTTTACATTGTGCTGTTTTTACATCTTAATTTTTTCTGCAACATTGTGATCTCAGATGAGTATTTCTGTACGTGGATGAAGTTTTAACTTCTCTAGAGTAAAACACCTATCTCTCAATATTTGATTAATTCATATTAAGACAACATTGAAAGTGATTATTTCTCATCTTTGACAGATTTTAGTTGGTTTCCTAAATTAAAATTCAAGAAAACATAAAAAGAAAACTTTTGCAACCTGCAGGAAATTGCTTATCTTTTTTCATTATATTCTCATTTTTAAAAAAGGATATTTGAGCCTCTAGCTGCAAAGTTCTTACTCTTCTATGTCAATTTTGTAATTTATCATCCTTGTGAAATTAAATTCTCTGATATAAGCATTTATCTTAACATGATACAAGAGGTTTATTCATTCATTGCACATAGACAACTGGATTGTTGTCAGATTCATTAGCTCAATAGTTTCAAACTATTTAAATCTGGTAACAGATGCCTATTGATATTGTTGATCCCTTATGGCTGTTCAGGTTTTTCAATTTAATTTTCAACTCGTATTATAAATGAAGTGCACAAATACCATTTAGGTGTTTAGTTTAAAATCTAATGAGCTCATTTTGAATATAGGTTAGGTAAAGGGATTGTTTCAAAATGCTGTTAACTCCTTTTGCCATATTTCTTCTATCTTCAGCATATGAGTGTTTGCTGTGAATATTGGCCCTGAGAGAAAAATGTTTTTTTCTTTTTTGAAAGTGTGGAATGAAAAAATCTTGACATAATTCAGTTTGCTCCTGGCCCCTTTTTCCTTCTTGTCTGAGAAGGATATCAGACTTTTTATATTTATCAATAACCTGCTGAATTAAACACTGTGTTTGTCTCCATTTATTTATATGCTGAAGTGCTATTTTAAAGCTTTTAAAAATAGTGAGGAACGTTGCTGGTTTTGCTGTACATTAGTATTATTAGCTGCATCAACTCTTTGCTTATCACTACCATGTTCCCAAAATTAATATTTTTTTTTTAGGGGAACAATTAATTGTACAGGCTACAATTTCTATTGTATGTGTTATCATTTTCATAGTTCACTAGTAAAATGTCTATGGATTAAAAAATTTGGGGACAGAAGTTTAATTGAGTTACTGTAATATTGCAACTTATTGCACTTTCTTTTGTCTGCAGATATTTAAAATCAGTGTTGAATAAAAATGTTTTTTAAATTTAATTTTCTTGTGAATTCAAAATACCATATTACTTTTGTATTATTACAATAATTGTTTTCATTTGCAAATAATGCATCTAAGACTTACAGCCCATGAATCTGAAATCTCTTAGCTTGCTCTTGTTAAACTAACAGGAAGTGCTTTAAAAGCTCAACTAGTCAGGCTAATAAAAAGTACCTCAAATGAAAATTCAAAATGTGTTTTTTCTGGGTTGGGATTTTAGCACTATAATATCTATTGTTAAGGAAAAGTGGCTGGAAAAGTGTATGTAGTCTTCTACAGTCAGTTGAAAACTAGCTCTAACTTTCATAGTATTAGAAAGATACGATTTTTAGACAGAGGCGATCTTTTATGTTTAAGGTGAAAAAGAATGGAGAAGCTTTTAAGCACAGAATCCTGTGGTCTTAGCCTTCGAAGGCAATTGCAGATAGAGTAATAGCAATGAGTTTGATTTCATTGCATTAAATTAAGTGTGGATTGTCAGAAGGGGTATTAGGATGGGGAATGATAATAGGGTCATTACCTCTTGAGAAATCTCATACTAGTTGTCATATTGTGATCTTGCAGAAGCCTGTTGTGTTACGAAAGATTCTCTCTTTCCCTTTTCCAGACATTTAATACTTTCTCTGTCATTCTGTCATTAGTGTAAAATCTAATTCAAAGAAGCGTAGGCGTTACAGATAACTTTGATTTAAAAAAAATTTTTTTTGCAAGAAAGGTGAAAAGACAGAGAATAATGGTCAAAAATCTCAGTTCCTTTTCCTTCCGTGCACTTCCAAGTTATTAGCTCTGAAAGTAGAATGTTGAGGAATGTTGGCATACTCAGAAAATCAAACAGAAAAATAAAGGAAAAAATACTGAGTTATAGCCTTTCTTTTATTTATGTTTTTTTGAGAGTGAAGTTTGGAGTGTGATGGACTGTGTTGAACGAATAATAAGATAACAGAACACTGACACTGGAAGCATGTATACTGCAAACTTACCACCTTCACAATACTGATATAGTTCAGAAATACTATTTCAGCTCCCATATGTGTAGTGCACAAATACTAGAACCTTTGCATATTAAAAATTCTTGTGATTTCTGTAAATGTAAAGTAGCTATTGCCTAACTGAAATATTTTTGGATGAAAAAATCAGGTTGCTTATAAGGTGTATTTTTTTTTTGTATTTGAATAACACCTATATTAAAAACAAACAAGTATTTTGCTAATAGATGAAACACCTATACATAAAAGTATTTAATTCACAGAACTTGTATGTTGGAAATTGCCTGGCTCCACAGTGGTGGCTCATGAGAACAACGTATGAAGTTTTCCAATAAACATGATTTTAATAGTTGCACCTTGTCATTGCAGAGGCTCATAATCAATAAATGGTCAAAATTAATATTCCTGCTTTTTTCACCATTTTCAGTGTCCTTGCACATACTAAAACGAACCTGTTAGTGTTTACCTTTTGCTGCATTGCATCCTCCTGATCTCAGAAGCAGACAGTTGTGAACCAATTTTACTTCTTCTCGCAAGATAGTTTTGTTATTTTAATTGTAAAGCATAATTCAATATATTGTATAACAAAACTGCTGCCAGATAGTTTTACTTGTTGGGTCTATCATAGGAGTAAAGGAAGGGAGTCTGAAGTTTAAAAAGGTATATAACACATATAACGATCTTTCTGACATTGGATGATAATGTAAAATGTTTTCCTCAGTGCCAGTCACTGTTCTGTGAGATAGTCTTTGAATACTTTTCCTTTGAGAACATACAGGCCAACAATACAGGTTTCCTCTGGGGACCTGTGTTTGTGATGAAAGATCAGATGCCTGTAATTGGTTCAGGACAAATGATTTAAAAATTGGTATTTACTGTGGGCTCTTTTTCTACACATGAAAAAAAGATTCATGAGATAATGTCTGGTTTTGACTCTGAAATTGGGCTCTGTGATTGCTGGGGTTTGGATTTGGTGTAGTTTCTTCACAACTAATTTCCAGGAGAATAACTTGAATCAAGAGAGGATTTTGAGTCTTACGAGAATGTATTGTATTTCATTGCGAGGAACTGAACTCTGTGCCTGAGTATAGTGTGATTATAAGGTTGAAAGATATATTGCTCTTTATGCATGTTATAATATTAATGCAATAATTTGTTTGGTTTTGGTTTTCTTTTTTCTTTTCTTTTTTCTTTTTTCTTTTCTCTTTCTCTGCAGGATAAAAAGATCAGTGATGAAGAAGATCATTTGAGAAGGATGGATGAGGCCAGACTGCAGTTTAAGGATCAGCTGCATCATTTAGAAATGGAACAGGAATCCATCCTAACTATGATAGGAAGTGAAATTGATGCTGCTTGTGAAATTTTTTCTCGGGACTCCATGGAGAAATTCAAAGTAATTCTAATTTTAAAATCTAATTTTTAAGTATGTTGCAGTTTTTGTTGTTTTCTTTATTGCTGATTGTAACAGAATCGGTGTGCACTGTTGTCACATATCACTCATTTGGTATAGATAATTTAGGGACAGTAGGATTAGGGATATTTAGCTGATAGAGGTGCAGGTTACTAGATATTAGAATGAGGTACCGTGAAGATCTGCCTGTGTATTAATCACTACTGTTTTCTTTTGCCAGTCTTTTGTGTGCTTGTGTAAAACCACCTTCTGTGAGCCAGAATTTTGAGGCAGGTTTTCCTAGATCTCCTCATTACAGAGAAGTCACCCAGAAAGACCTAAAAAAGGAGAAAAAAAAATCATTTAGATACGATACTTTTTTTTTTTTGTGGAATGGGTCTTTGTTTTCAAAACTCAAACTCAGATTTTCAGCAAACTTTTAGCTTGCTGTAGTTTTTTTCCACTCTGTTTCACTTATTTGCCTGCAACCCTTTTCTCCCGTCAGCTTTTTTCCTGAGCATTTTCCCAGGTACAGAACCCTCTTCCTCCCTCCAGGTGATTCTATGTGACTAATCCTATTAAA
Organism: Anseranas semipalmata; assembly: GCA_013399115.1. NCBI lineage: Eukaryota > Metazoa > Chordata > Aves > Anseriformes > Anseranatidae > Anseranas > Anseranas semipalmata. The sequence continues at coordinate 950,794 of VXAA01000556.1, forward strand.
TTGACGTTATACATAGCTGAGAATAAAAACAGTCCAACTCAGCCTGTTCCTATACCCATGTATAATGTACCTTCCTGAAAAAGTACATTGTTCAGTTTGCAGAAAAAAGGCATATCACATTTTCTTGTTGTTTGGAGTATTAATGAAGCATGCCAGTGCAAGTTTATCTGCTCTTTTTATCCACTTAGTGAAGTTTATAATTTTTCTTTTTATGCCTATCAAATATTCCAAGCGATTTCTTTTTCATGAAAACACTAACACCATCATCATGAAACATAAATATTTTAATATTTTTGTGGTTTGCCCTTTTTCACTTTGTGATCAGTCGTTTACCATGCTGCACATAGCATTTCTGTAGATATACTGATAACAATTCAATGACTAACAATTGGTTATGCTACTTTTGGTTTATACTGTTTTTCAGAACAGATGAAAAAACAGTTGAATTACTTTGCAGTTGGCCTTTTCTTAAGAAGTAGGCATTTTAAAGCAGATTCTGATTGTACTATTTGCAAATATATTTTCAAAAAAAAAAAGACGCAGTTTCAAACTGAGACTATATACCTTGATGCAGAGAATTGTTCTGGGAATGTTCAAAACACACGTCACTGTAGTGATTCTTAGGAGAAAACTATACAGATTCAGAATTTAACAATTTCACTGTTGCTGCAACTTAAGTTCTACCTTCAAACAAAATTTGTATCAATGAGTTAGTGTAATTTGCTTTTAAATGTGGCTAATTTATAGTTACAGTTCTATTAAACCATTTACAGATATGATTTCTAAGCTGTTTTTTTAGCAAAGAATATTTATATGATGATTTTTCACTAAGCTGGAAAGTGTTCTTCCTTTTTGTGTCTCATACCCTTTTTTATCCGTATTTCTTTCTCCCTCCCTACTCCATAGGCAATATCGCTTACACCAACAGTGATGAATGATCCTCATCGCTGGTTAGCAGAAACAAAGGTAATAGTCAAGTCTTCTGAAATCTTACTGAATAATGTAATATCCAACATTCATAATCGTTCAGCAGAAAGTGTGTTTGAAAAGGTAGTTAAAGGCAAAAAATGCAAAAACATTCCTTTGGAAACAGTTATGATATTCTCAGACTATTTCAACTCATAAAATAATTTTATAGATTTTCCCATCAACAAGAAAGATTTACCTCTATAGCCAAATAAATAGCAATTTTACAAAAAAGAATAAAAGCATTGAAGTATCTGCAACGATAGCCTTTAGATCTGGGTTTCCCACTGTATCAATTATTTTGAGACAAGAAAAACATGAGAATATAGCCGGTAGGTTAAGTTTCTCCTACAGGATATATATAATAAGGCAAGTAATAGTTTGGCTGTTTTTTATTAAATCTAAAGGTTATTAGATTGGATTCCTGGAAAATGAGCTTTCCATCCACCTTCGTTTAAAGCTTCTGAATTCTATAATGCAGGTGCATACACGCTTCAAAACTTCTCAGAAGTGATGACTGGTAGCTTACAACCATTGCTTTTCATTTTGCAGCTTCCCTCTTGTTCCCCCAATACACACACAGACATACTTCTTTTCCAGTATCTTTTGAAAGGATTAAGCTTCTCATGATCAAAGTAGATCATGAGAAACGGTGGATTACATGAAAATTTCTGCTTTGTGTAAAAAGCCACAGGAGAATTGAATTCAGGACAAATTGCAACTGTTTCCAAGTAGGATAATTTGAGGTTATTGTTGATGTATGGTCTATGTAAGACTTGTAGACCAAGACAGACTGCCGGTATAAGTAATAGAGATAAAATCAATCAAAGAAGCAATGTCATGCAGAAGGCACTTCCATTATTTTAAAAAGTGACACCGACATATTAAAAAGACCTTTTAAAGTACACCTAATAATCATTTGCATACATTTCTCATGTAAGTTTCTTTAGCTACTAAGGGGAAGTCTAGAATGAATGAGAATTTGAGGTGTCACTCCCCCCTTCCCCCCTTTTTTCTGGGGGTTTAAATAAGCAGTGAAAGTATTCATTAAAAGTAAAAAAGATAATATGAATCTGGGAATATCTTGCCATAATGGTTAACCACATTTCCATTTCTGGGTCATTGCAACTGCTGGTGAGTATTCAAAACCTGAAGTCTTCTGATTTTCTCCTAAATTTCTGAAAGTGAGATTGTTTACATAGAGTCCAAGGAGTGGCAAAATTTATATGTAATAATAATGGCCTTGGTACTGATTTTTTTTTTTTTCTGGAGTGTAATTAAATATTGTGCTCATGTTTTCAACTACTTTTGCAGTAGAAGTATTTACAAATAGTCCCTTTTTGGAAATTGGTTTTGTTCTTTTCTTCTGGCTTTTGATTTTTCTCTTGAACTTACTACAGTCTGTAGAAGGTGCAAACTTGCTTCACATACAAATATTTTTGAGACATGACTTCTGAACTGTAGTGTTATACACACTTTGTTCCCTGCATTTTTCATAACATTTCTCGTTTGTAGGTAACGTGATCAAGAGAATCACATAGTTCAAAACGTACTGGGGACAGATACTAATTTTTGATTAAAATATTATTTTTCAATGATGTCTGTTTTTGACATACCCTTAAGTGCTGTGTATGTGCCTAGTGTTGCATACTTCCACTGAAGAAATGTTTATGGGAATGAACTGTAGAGTGTATTAATAGTGCTGTAGAAATTTCACAGCTTATGTTAGGGAATACTGCCTGTGCATTGAGCCTATAGCAACCACTACAACTTTCAAAAAGTGCTGTACTTCTGCAGCACCAAAACCTGCAGCTTTAGAGAGATTAACTCAAATAGTTTAGCTGGGGAGGAAAGATGCTCTCTTCTGCAGTTATGACAGCTCCTGATCCCTGGCAAAGATAACCAAATACCTTTTGTCTCCATTATGTTCTTTAGATGAAATTAAGTCTAAATTAAGAATCTATGGAAGTTCTAGGTTTACTACTGTTTTAAGAAATAATATGAGGTTTTGCTCTAAAATGTGGGATATTTTAGCATTTCAGAAAGTTCACTAATTTTCTCATGTTTGTGAACTGATATTTTATAGGAATTTATAGGAATTTTGATATGAATTTCTGGCTTTTTGAAATGTGTTTTGTGTTTTAGTACAAATTGTACAACATTGAACAAGTTACAGAAGAAAATCCCATTGTTATTATGTCCCAATATCTCACAATGATAATTACTATTCATTGATGATTACTCAATTGATAATTACTTCATTGATAATTACTCAATGGTAATTACTATTCATTATGGAGGAATCTTATTCAGTATTTCTGCAGAGATTTTGTGGTAAAGGCTTACTCTCAACAAGAGGTGTTTCAGATACCATACTTACCATGACAGAGGGTATGGGAGCACTAGATATAAGATATTCTATTATTGTTTGTGATATGTTACATTACAAAAAAAAGAGGGTTAGAGCTGTGAGATATTTAATGTGTTGCAGTGCCTATTTTGGAAGTAATCTTAGAAATTAGGTAGCTGCAACTCATTCTTTGGAAAGATTCTTCATGTATTTTAAAGACACATGAATTGGTGATGATTTTAGGATATAGTATATCATTCCCTGGCAGGATTCCTAGGTTTTAGTATGAGGTTTGCACACAGAACAAGTGAAAAAAAGGATTTTGTCTTTATGGGATACCCATACTTTCAAAATGTTTACTTCGTTACTTTTCACCATACTACTGCTACATTTCTCCTTACTCAGGTTGGCGTTGCCTTTAGAATTTCTGCAGGTTTTATCTTCGTTTTTTGTTCTTCTCCCCAACCCCCCCCCCTTTTTTTTTTTTTGAGTTCTGGAAGTCAGTTTGTATCAAAAAGAAGTTGTGTTAATATTTCACTGCTGAGATCAGGATAGAAATTATAGAGGACAGTATATTTTATTATGATTACTGTATTTTGGTAGTATCTAAAAAGAATATTTACCTAAGATAGAAGGAAGATGTCTTTTTGCTGACCAACACTTCATCCAACAAATTTACCTCTGAGTTCTTTCATACCTACAGGCTTTTACTGCCATAGGAAGGTCAACCAGTTTGTTTGACTCCAAATCAAATAATTGTTGCCAATAACTTATAACCAGCATTTGTACATCAATGTCATGCTAGTCATTGCTTCTCTGTCTGCAGATTCTGAGTTCTATTTGACTCCTACTACTGTTTTATGTCTCACAGATGAAGTGGCTGAATTTGACAAATAGCAAAACAATTTTCCTTGTAGGAGTTAATATAACATAACATGGTATGTTCTGGGACTTCTGAAATACATGGAATGTATTTCAGGGACAGTTTATACAACATGGAAATGGAAGGACCAGAGCAGAGACAGTCATTAACTAGAGGAAATGCTGACTTTTTTGGAATGGATCACCATCCTGAGAAATCCCATCGACTTCATGTATGAGATTGAAACTCCAACCATTACCCTTTTTTCTGTCTTGGTTGCCTTAATTGATTCTCTGATGGTAACAGAAATTTAGTCAGCAAGAAAGAGAGTAAGAACACTTTGAATAAAGGTTCTATGCTAAGCATTCAGTCTCATAGATGAAGAAGTATGTGTTTGAGATTTTTCATTGGTGACCTGTTCTCTGAAGTCCTCTGCTGATAAATCAGCATCTCATGCAATTGATGGTCCTAATGATCCTACCCCTTCCCATCTTCTGTCCCTATTTATTCAAATTGTGTAGATCTTGCGAGTCCTTCTAGGCAACTCCCATTATTACATAATTTTTTAAGGGGAAAAGTTGCATCGCTATTCATGATGCTGCTGACTGCCACACTTTTCAGGAGCACATTGGCAATGTGACTGTATTCTGAATCTCCCCTACTGTCTTGTACTGTTGAGATCTGTTACATATATTATAAAATTGCATGAATTTGAAAACTTGGGGGAGGGGGGGGAATTTGCTTCCTAGTATGGGAAGAAAGTAAGGCAGGTCTATAGTTAATAATTTGAATATCATAGAATCATAGAATATCCTGAGTTGGAAGGGACCCACAAAGATCATCGAGTCCAACTCCTGGCTCCACACAGGAACACCCCAAAATCAAACCATGTATCTGAGAGCGTTGTCGAAACGCTTCTTGAACTCTAACAGGCTTGCTGCTGTGGCCACTTCCCTGGGGAGCCTATTCCAGTGTTCAGCTATCCTCTCAGTGAAGAACCTTTGCCTAATATCTGGCCTGAACCTCCCTGTTGCAGCTTCATGCCATTCCCATGTGTCACCAGAGAGAAGAATATGTCTGTCTCTTTCTTTGAGTCCTTAAGTTCTGCAGGTAAAAGGATAACTCTTTTTGTTCTTCTAGGTCCAGAGGAAATTATTAAGGTTGACCTTTTCCGATTAAAGAGTTGGGTCATTTATGTATCTATCCATGGTCTTCTCTTCTACCACTTCTAGATTTACTCTGTTGACCATGATCTATCTCATCTATAAGCTCTCTTTTCTTTTTCCTCTATGTGAACCTTAAATATTGTCTTTTGCTGCCCAGAAAGGATCAATGTCACTTAATTTTTAATGCAGCTGAATGCTTTAAGTTCCGTCAGTATAAAGTAAAGAGAAAGGAGGGAGTAGCTCTTGGTGTCTATATACATACCCTAATTAATGCTTACCTACACCAGCAAATTCATGCTTCTGATTAAAAACAACCAAAAAAACCCACACCAGAAAACAAAACAAAAAAACCCTGTGTATTGCTTCTTCACATACAATTATCAGCCAAAATGTATCTCTTTGGAGATTCTTTGAGGCTCAAGATATGTCATTGTAATATATCTGAATATTCCCCTTTACTATTGTTGTGCAGGAATAGCTACAAATAAGTAAGCTGTAATTCCAAAGGTAATTTGCTTGATTAACTTTTATGTCCTATTATCTTTATTAGAATCTTTTATTTTTGTTGTCCCAATTTTTGATGTAGACTAAGCTTCAGTGGCTGTGCGAGGAGGTGAAGGAGAGAGAAAGTAAGGAAAAAAAGCTGCGATGCTACTTATTGCAGAGCCGAGAACAGCTCAAACACTTTACACAGATGAAGGAGTCTGAACATCAGTCTCTCTTTAAACAGATAAAAAAGCAAGAAAAACTTTTGGAAGAAGTTCACAGAGAGAAGAGAGGTATGTTGCTGGTTCCCTTTTTGTTAATGAAAGAAAAATTTTAAAAAATACTATTCCTATGAATTCAGATGTATTTTATCAACTAGTTATTACAAACTCTGATTTGGTGACTTGCTAGTGGTAACCAAGAAAACAATTATTTTTTTTTTCCATTGCTTACGTTTGCCTTTTTTGTTTGTTCAACAACTAACATTTCAGCCCAGTACAATGGCTGAATAACACGTTGCAACATGGGCAGTGTTATGGCAGTTATTTTTCAGTTGTAGTGCCTGAGACATTCCATGACCTAGGGAGGAGAGATACAGAAAAGTCTGAGGCAGCATTGGTAATGCTGCTTTTATCTGTCAAAAAGAAAGAGCCCAAAGCACTCCATAGTCCTGTGCAGTTACTCCCTTTTGCTTAAATTGTATGTACAAAGAATTTTCGTCTAATCCCTTCTTCTATATTGTCAAATGGAGTAAGAAAAGCTTTGGTTCTAATTAAAATGAATGACGTTATATATAGAATACCACATATGCATAGTCTTCTCCCTCTATTGGCTTGTACTTCTTACTCTGGATTGTGCCAGGCTTGGCGCTAGCATCCACACCATCTCCACGTATTGTGAAAGGGAAATACTAATCAGATTTTACTGAGTGTTGTGAAGTTCTGGTGAGGATGGACCTCATAATCCCAAGCCAAGAGCCAGTTTTAAGTCTCAGCTCCAGTACTCATAGCTTTGTATTTTATAGTTTATTGAAGATTGACTTTGAGCAATACACTTTTTAGGAGCAGATAAACATACTTTCAGCATGAGCTGCTTATTCTAGTGCTTCAGAAAAAACAGGGAGATCTTAGTCTTTCATGATTCTGCTTTTCCTATGTCTCTCTCTTCTTCTCATAGAATCATCATAGAATGGTTTGGATGGGAAAGGACCTTAAAGATTATCTAATTCCAACCCCTCTGTCATGGGCAGAGACACCTTCCACTAGACCAGGTCGCTCAAAGCCCCATTCAACCTGGCCTTGAACACTTCCAGGGATGGGGCATCCACAACTTCTCTGGGCAACCTGTTCTAGTGCCTCACCACCCTCATGGTAAAGAATTTCTTCCTAATATCTAATCTAAATCTACCCTTTTTTAGTTCAAAACCATTACTCCTGGTCCTGTCACTACACTCCCTGACAAAGAGCCTCTCCTGCTTTCTTGTAGGCCCCCTTTAGGTACTGGAAGGCTGCTGTAAGGTCTCCCTGGAGCCTTCTCTTCTCCAAGCTAAACAACCCTAACTCCCTCAGCCTGATATGTGCAAACTCAGTTACACTATTACTCATAACTTAAAGGCATTATTTCAATGAAGAGTATTTCTATAGTAAAACCAGAGCATTATAGCAAACTCATAACATAAACATTTTACAGTGCACCTTTATTTTCATCCTCAAAAACAGTTTTTTATTTCACTGTTAGAAATCAATACTTTGGTTGTTATAAACAATGTAAAGGTTGATCCTTGTTATATTAAAACTTAGGTGAAGTAAAATTCTGAATTGTAATCTTGGTCAGGAAGAACCCATGTGTATTGTTGAGTTGAGTCACTAGCTCTTATAGTCACATCATAATTTGTAAAGGTTTTTCTTCAAATGTATATGTTATTTACGGTCATTCCTGCTTTTGAAAGACAACTCCCCATTTTTATTTTTATCAAGTACTTGGAAAATTATTTAGAAATTACAGAGTGTATGCAGACCCATACATGATGGATCTGGGCAAAAACAGAATCAGCTGTTACCAATGCATACTCCCATATTCCCATAACAGTAACAATTGGTGATGATTTTCTGTCCCTAGGTACCATTATCTAAAAGCATAATGGTCAAGTAAAAAGTATATTATAGCTGATATTGAGAATGTGGTAACAAAGGAACTGAAGCCAGAAGTTTTCATACGAGAAGAGGGGAGGGAGAGAGGTTTTTTTGTGAAGAAATTAATTCTTGCTGTTAAGGTTTAGCATTATCTCAAGACCTGCACTGAATGTTTTGGGAATATTAACTGTTGAGTGTGTGCACGTGTGTGTACGCTTGCTCACTCTCCTGTCCCAGCAGAAGAGTAAGTCTCTGAAGGCATAAGAAAAATGTGGATAGCTGGGAATCTTACAGGTAGAACTAGAAGGAAAATGATCAAAGAAAAAAGAGATGACTAGCACAATAATCACTGGTCTCCATAAAAGAAACAACAATGCAAACAGAGAAGCCAATGCTTGAAAATGGTCACTGAGAGAACAGACTAACTGACATAGGGTCCAGGCATCAGAATTTCCATATTCTTTGGTTCCACCTCTTTCATAAAAATTTTTGTTCGAGGATCTAACTAAGCCTGAAAAATGAAAGGCTACATGGTGAGGAGACTATATTTTGACATCTATAAATGGATGGCACTAACCTGACCTATGGAGAGAATAAAGTACTTCTACTGAAAGTTTGCACGTAGGTAAACCTTGAGAACTATTAACATGCCTTATGGGTTGATATAGTCTGTAAATAGGACTGACTGGTCATCTGTTTTGTGTCTTTCTATGCAATACTTTAGACTACTATTTGCATACCTCACTGTGTCACGATGTGATCTTTCATTCTATTCTGTTGCCTCAGTTTCAGCAGAAAGCATCACCTGTAAGGCTTTCTTTTCACATGTTTTCTTTAAAAACTTTGTTCTGGCCTTCATTCAGGACACAATTATGGGCCAATTATTTTGTCAGAGTACTATATTTTAGTCGTTTTGTTAGTCATTTTGTATTTAGATTTGATGTAGACTCAGATTAGACCAGAGTAAGCTTTTAAGTTATAGCTTCTGGTGGCTGACTTTATTATTGAAAATGTTTTGTGAAATATTGTAACAAAAATAAAACAATAACAAAACAACAGTAGCAATAACAAATAAAAGCAAACATTGTTGGAAATATTTCATAGAACAATACAGATTATTTGTTTTACAAGAACAGTAAGATCCTGTCATGATTTTCTACCTCCACTTATAAAGAACATTGAAAGAGAACACACTTTGATCTTTCAGGCTTGAATGTTTCTATTATTATCCTTCATTTGATTAAAATGATAGCTCTAAGACCCTGATATAATATTAATAGTGTTTTAGCATTCTTTGATTGAATAATTATCTGCTAGGATGATCTCCCTGAGGCCTTATCCACCATTTTTAATTTAAGTGCATAGGAAAATAAAGCAAACCTTTAGTTTTTAATTCTATTGTACCTGCTTTGGTTTAGGTTTTCTCAAAAATTCACAGCCTGCATCTTAATTTTAAGCTATAGGCAAAGTTATGGCTAAATATTATACTGAAAAGAGTGGTGAAAATAAATGCTATTCACTGAGCACAAAAGATAGTATGTAATCTTATGCTTTCTATTTATAAAAAGCATTCCTTTGTTCCCTACAAATATGCACAATTACATGCACATTTGTTACTTGACATATGACAACTTTTGTAATTTTAAGTAAATGATGTTATAAGTAGGTAAGAAAAAGGAAGTAACACTTTTTGAAATACAGTTATATAGTCATTAGTTTCCTATATAACACAAAACAGTAAACATGCTTTAAAATTCTACCAAATACAGGGTGAGAAATAGGACTTACAGAAAGGTCACAGGATGCAGACACTACAGTCCAGTGTTAGCTTTACAATCTGGATATATGCACATGCTGAGGATCCAGAGCTACATAGCTATGATGGCAACAGCTTGAGGATAGCAACCAAAGATAAAAGTATAGGAACTAGGAATACCAGCCAAACTACTTGGAGCAGCAATCAAAGGCTTCAGCTGTAAGTAGCCACAGATGTTGCTATAGTTGTAACTCCTACTAGTTGCCCTTACTGTGGTCCAGTGAAAAGGGTATGATGACCCAGAAGCTGCTAATCAAGTCTAAAATGATGAGAGATCAGGTGAACTTTGACTGCTTTTGATAGATTTTCCCAAAACATGCCCCTTGCAGTCTTCACTTAAAAATATTCCTAAAAGATTTTTTTTTAATTTCTTATTTAAATCATTAATGATAATGAAGCTTTATAGGTTTGGTTATTCTGTTTATAGGGAAATGGTCAAGAGTATGTAGGTTGCTTTGTAGGTAAATATCAAGCACTTTATTGGTTCATTACATGCCTTTTCTTGAGATATAATTTGAAACCAGGTTGTGTAAGATTTTTTTTTTTTTT